>OU898278.1:171149816-171749816 GCA_918026665.1 Diabrotica balteata
CTTACAGAGTTAGTCCAAATGTTACGTCAAATTTGTAATTTTTCTTCTGTTATGGAAGATGAGTAGTTTTGTGGTAGTTAATTGTGCAGTATGTGTAGTTTCAGTTTTAAGTTACGAGGTGAGAAGTGTTGATCGTTGTAGGTGTTCGTGTTTAGTTGGGTCGGAAAGAAACTGGCAAATTTGTAGAAAATAGTGAATTATACTCTATGTAATATGTCAGTTTACAAAAGTCTCATCAGTATTTCTATTTTTTTTAAGTACCTAAGATTTGTGTCGCCTGCAAAAATTTTGAAAGACAACCACATATTGCCATTGTTTCCAGTTTTACCTGTTTCTGTTTTTTAAGAAGCCCAGTCCAAAGTTTGTGTTCCAGTACCCGAACTTTAAACCTCAGCTTTGTATTCGTCCTAAGAAGCCGTCTCATAACATATTTCACAGTATGGAGATGAATTTGATCATGTGGCAAAGAAGGTAACTTCAGAAATCTTAAAATAATTTAATGAAACCCAGGTAATTTTTTTTGTTTAAACTGAAGGAAAAATAAACATTTCAATAATAATAAGAATAGCTGTCATAATTTCAAAAGAAATTGTAATAATTAATATTGTAAATTTTAGGGTGTGGCCATAACTGTCATTTTATTCTCAGTTTTAAATGCAATATTCACATCTGACAGCTAGTTTTATTTTTTGATACTAGTTTGTTTTGTTTTTAGAAAAAGGTTAACCTCTATGAATAGTCTCATTTAAAAGATATTTCTTTATTTGTAATAATTTATTTCTGCCACAGTTTATAGCCCAGTAACATCTATAAGTATTGTAGCATCTCCAACTTCTAAGAGTTTGTAAGCGGATAGGGCATATGTAAGTTTTTCTTTTTGTTATTTTGGTATATATCTTTGTAACTATTAATATAGCATTTTTGTGCCATTTATATTTTGTAACTGTTTGTAGTGAGACAACAATAAATGTTTCATTTATTTCCCTAAACCATTTGGTTTATTTATTTTAGAGAAGTCTCCTAACCTCTTGTTTGTGTTTTTAGGAAAGAAGAGCTTTTTCCTTTCATCCAGCAGGAAGTTTCCTCGAAGCTGCGTCCCATTTTAAATAGCTAGAAGTCCTTCTTGTTGTTTTGCATATCCATTTGTCCAGGAGATTAATGTAAGTACCCCTTTCTTTCATTTTTGTAGTTACCCCAATCTAATCCCTTGCCATTCACTTATGCATGACCCCAGATCTCCAAATAAACCCTGAGCGCCATTCGCATAAGTTTCGGTTTGTTTTGCTTGCCCTATCTCCACCCCAATAATTTCTGTCCTCAATTTTCAACTCTCTATTATAATATCCTATGTGGAATGCAAAATATTTCGTTACAAATTTTGTAAGACCACCTATATCTTTTTTATTCTCATACTTCTCTTCTATATATTTAAATTGTTCTGGGAGAATCTGATCCAATCCAAAGTAACCGATGTAGATAATATATGCCTCACTGTTCCTTTGATCCGATTATATATGTAGTAATTTTTTATTCTCCTTTGTATTCATCTTCTTTAATCCTGACCTTTATGCATTTTCAATAGTTTTTAGACTGACATTTTGGTTCATCATTTAATTAATATTTTTATGTTTTTCGAATTTTTTACTCATTTTATTTACTCTAGTAAGATAGTAAATTTACCTTTTATATGTTATGAATAGTGAATTGTATTGTTAGTTTAGATAGAAGATATATAAGGCAAACTCTTAGTGTTAACGAGCACTAGTCATTTACGTTAGATTAAAGAATTTTATAGTAATATCTACCCTCTACGGCAATGAGCCGTTTGATCAGCCGGTACAGCTGATCTTTAAAGAGAAAAAGAACCGGCACTATTTTATAGCCAACCAGCAGAAAAAGCTTAATAGTGGAGGAGATATGCTACAATTACTGACAGATTCCCGGATATTTATATTTACAGATAATATGACAAAGACGTCCATTAACCTTTCACGAGTTGAGATATAGACGGCGCTTTTAATGCCTTAAGAAGATTCGACCATTTTAGTTACCTGAAACTTTTCTTTTAGAATTTAATTCTTAACGTTTTTTGAGAATCAAATATTAGGTAATGAAGAAATTATTAAATTGATATCTTAAAAAAATATTTTTATACATAGGGACTTCCGAATTTTGACAGTTGATAGCGGCCAAGTTGTTAAAGCTAAATATATCTATTTGGCTGTCATTTATTCAGTCTATTTGGACATTTAAATGTTGGACATGCTATTTACATCGACAATTTCTACAATTCTTTCGAATTAGCCAAGAATCTTCTTGATGCTAAGACCCGTTGTACTGGCACTCTAAGCCTTAATAGAAACAATAGTTTAAAAATTAATACACAAAAAATACTCGCCCAAGGCGAAACATTTGCAAAATACACAGATGGTGTGGGACCTGAAACGATAGTGTGGATACAAGGGACTGTTTAAAATTGTTTCAAAATATTTTTATCTATGTACCTATATGTAAATTTTTAGCCCTAAGTTTTAATTTGCCTAGATGGCAACCCTGTAAGCTCTAGGCAAAGTCGTTACAATTTTATAAGAGTAGGTTGTTTCCACATGCTGCCCAATAGCACAATAAAGAACGTGTGAAGAGATTTCGTGTTACACCACGATTAGTCAGCGACCAGTCAACTTAAATTTATTTATTTAGCGTATGGCTACATCACAGGTTCATATAAATATAAATATATAAATGATATAAATTACAAATAACAGTAAATATAAAAATATTATTCTACAAACAAACATCTAGATTATAAATATACTCGATTGACTCTTTTGTAGTAGCCAGGAAATCTGAAGGGTTGCCATTATAGGATCTAATCGGGCATTCCTCTACCATGTGTTTTACTGTTTTCCTTTCGGCGCTGCAGTCGCAATTTGGTGATTGTATTTTTCCCCATCTAAAAAGTGAGTCGGATCATCTGCCACAGTTCGTCCTTATTCTATTGAATGTGGTCCAAATTCGTCTCGGTTGGTTGAAGCCCTCAGGTTTGCTTGTAATACATGGCATGTTCCAGTTAGCTGGTGCAGCGTTATTCTCCCATTGTTCTCTCCACCGTTCAGTTACATTAAAGTTTTGATCTACTAGCCTTTTTGCTGTTTTTAGAGGCGGGTGTCTTGAACGGAGCCTATTTATGTCTCTGGCGGAAGTTCCGACATGGGAGAGGAGCTCAGGATCAGTATTGATTTTTGTAAATTCTCTGACAAGGGCATATTCCCGGCGAATGGGTGGTGGAGCTATATGACTCAAAGCTGGTAACCAGTAAGTGGGTGTGGCCTTGATTGTGCCCGATATAGTTCGCATGGCTTGGATGAGTTGGACATCAACACGGTGAGTATGTGGACTGTTTATCCATACTGGTGCACAGTATTACGCTACAGGGTATACCAGTCCTAATGCTGTCGATCTAAGTGTGAGTGCTGAGGAGCCCCATGTAGTGCCGCAGAGCTTTTGCAGGATGTTGTTACGAGTTCGGAGTTTTGCAGCAGTCTTAGTAAGATGCTCTTTAAAGTTCAGCGGTCTGTCAAGTGTAACACCTAAGTATTTTTAGTGTTTATTATATTTAAGGAGTCTATCCCCAAAATTGATTTGAGGTTGATAGTTGGCCATCTTGTTGTATAAATGGAAGCAGGACACTTCTGTCTTAGTTGGATTGGGTTGCAATCTCCATTTGCAGAAATAATTCCCTAGGGCATTTAAATCGTTTGTTAGAATGCGTTCAGTGACCTCGAATTCTTTATGAGGTTGCGGCAAGCGTTCAGTCGTCTGCGTATCCAAACTTTTTTGATATATTTTCTGGTATGTCTGCTATGTAGAGGCTGAAAAGCATGGGAGCCAGCACGGATTCTTGTGGATCCGTGTCCATTATTCAGTTTTATTTGGGTACTAGTCTTGTCTCCCAATATAACTTTAAAGCATCTGTTGGATAGCATGGCGTTAATAACCTCAGTGGTCTTTCTGCATGGGATTATTCGCATTAATTTATATATTGCCCCTTGTCGCCACACAGTGTCATAAGCAACAGATAGATCGATGAAGACAGCGGTTGTTTTTGATTGCTTTTGAAAGTTTGATTCCACATAATTGGTCAGGGCGAGTACCTGGTCTGTGCAGCTGCGGTTTGGTCGAAATCCTGCCTGTTCCACTGGTAAGTGTTGGAATATGGTTTTGCTGATTCTATTATACAACAGTCTTTCGAACAATTTGTACACCATACTTAAGAGTGCGATGGGGCGGTAGTTTTTCGGTGAATTATTACTTTTCCCTGGTTTTAAAATGGCGACGATTTTTGCATTTTTGAACTGGTGGGGGACGTTTCCCGTTTGAATGATGTCAGGAAAGAATTCTGCGAGCCATTGTCTAGTGAATTTGCCGCTATGTTTAAGGAACTCAGCGTGAATGGCGTCGAAACCCGACGCCGATGCTTTTCCTGTTTTCATTTCATTTAGGGCTTGCGATATTTCTTCATGCGTAAATGGGTTGGAATATTCTGTTGACTGTGCAAGACTAGATTTTATGGTTTTGAGGTCTTTTTTAACTTTAATTGTATGTAAACGATTTTGAGGTGCCCTAGAGGTTGACACTATGTGCGTAGCTATTTAGTCTGGAGTTACTAGGTTGGTTTGGCGAACGGGTGGGTTGCTACTTCCGAGTTTCCGCAGTAGGGACCAAGCTTGTCGACTTGACTTCTGGAAGTCTAGGTTTTTTACTCTCTGTGTCCATATTTCACGCCTGGCAGCATCCATGTTGTACAGTAGTTCGTCTGCAATCTCCTGCTTTCCATCGTTGCAATATTCTTCATACAGTTTTTCGCTCTGTTCTGTCCAACCAGGGATATATTCTTTGCGGTATCCTCTAGGGATTGTCGCTTTTGCTGAGGTGATTATTGCTCCTGTTAGTGTCCCGTAGTTCTGGCTCTTTGGTAGAATCCATCCTAGGCATTTGTCAAGGTTACTGGTCAAAGCAGATCATTTAGCTTTCTTGAAGTTCCATCTGGGGCGTGGGAACGATCTTATAATCGGAATGCTGATACCGATCTTGATTAGGACGGGGCGATGTTGACTATGTGGAAAGTCAGGCATATCCCTTAGCGTAGGTAGCGCCCAAAAGATCATAGCTGGGGATTTTTCCTCTTGAGCTTAGTTGACCTTCATTTTCTGTGTGCGTTTCCTGAAGTGCTACTAGGTCAACTTCGTTGTCTTTTAAAAGTCTGTGCAGGATTTGACATTTTGCCCTGCTTATGCCTTCTATGTTAAAATTGCAAACTCGTATGCTTGGTCCGAGTTCTTTGGTCAAATGGTCCTGATAAGGTCCGTTTACAAGTGTCATTTCTGGAAAGATTTCCTGTGATATTTGAATTGGCAGGAGCTTCAAGATTGTCTGGCGCCTTTTGTGCTAGTTCATTTAGCGTTACCCAGGGTGCACGTGTAGTGTTCTACTACGGACGCGAACCAGCTTTACACCCCAGTTAAATGAATATCTGCCATTTCCTGAAATGTGTAGGCACACAATAAATGATAGCTTCAATTTATTGACTATTATTGATGGAACTGTTTGTAATTATTATATCTGTAGAAACTAATTGTAATTTTATGGCCAACTAGGAAAAAACTAGTTTTTCGAAAAAGTGATAAGAGGCAAAAAATATTTAAAAATATAGTGTTAAACTAATGATGCTACAAAATTCATTTGATTTGAACGTACTCAAGAGTTTGGGGGGATTTAGGGCTGCACACCCCCCTTAAAATTTTTCTGTGCGCTTAGATTTTGTTGTTTCTTTTTTATAAAAAATGCTTTCAGAACAAGAAAGTAATGTATCCATTTTTATTACAAAATGTCCAGTAGTTTAGAAGATAATGCAAAAAAAACAATTTTTATTTTGTAACTTCAAAGGGCTGTAACTTTTTTTGTGTACACTTTTGTACTAAGGTAAGTTGGATTCAATTAATTTGAATGCACACAGCGAATGTGTTTTAACTGATTAAACTTTTCAAAATGACTAAAAATATAATTTGCCACCATTCTGTCTTTTTTTGCTTCTTTAGATTTTTATTAAATAAAAATTTAAAATCTTAGAAAATGTACCGATCCTCTTAAGGTTTACCTCGATGCAACGATCAGAGTGGGCGGGTGTGTGTAGATCTGCTTTTGTTTTTACGAACGCATCGCCTACTTGCCTTAATAAGGAGATAGGAACTTTGGTGCAATAAATATAAACTAGATAAAATGACAAGAATTATATGGGTATCAAATTCAGGCAACCGTATCAAATCTTGAAGGAACAAAGAGGAAACGCATTAGTGCAGGAGAAAAGAAGGAAGTTATGCTCGTAAAATTTTATTGTTTAATTATTTTATGTGATATATGATCGAAGCGGTGTAGTTCTTTGTAGAGTTTAAAAAAATTCAATATATTATGAGACTGACGTTTATTAGTAAAGCTAAATAAATTAAGAATTGATTAACCACATAAGTTTCTAATATTCAGAACTATACACAAAAGTTTTTAATTTTCGTCTATCGAATATCATCTTTCATACAAGGATTTGGCACAAGAGAAGCACTTTTTTGCTTAACTGTCCTACTTCAGAAATGCAGAGATTAGCAAAAATATGTCTTGCTATGCTTTATAGATTACCAGAAAGCGTTCGATTGTGTTAATCATTCAGAGTTAGTACGATTGCTCCAGGAACGTTTCGATAGATGAGAATGACCTTAAAATCATAAAGAACCTTTATATGAATCAAGTTTCATCTGTGAGAGTAGTACTGGAATCTACATCATATTTCTCAATCGAAAAAGGTGTACGACAGGGTTGTGTTCTGTCACCCCTCCTTTTTAATATATACTCTGAAACGATTTTCGATAGAGCCTTAAATAACACTGAAGATGGAATTAAAATCAACGGATAGGCTATTACTAATCTTTGCTATGTTGATGATACAGTCATAATAGCTGATAGCCAAGAACCGCTACAACGACTAATAAATAAACACTGAAGGAAAACGACTGGGCTTGAAGATTATTCTCTTTTGAGAAATAATAAGAAAACTAAAAAATAAGGAAACAAACGAGACGAAATAATGCAGAAGAATCACAGAATATATATGAAACGTTAAACACAATCAGAAAAGAGCATCTAATAGAAAAGAAAGAAGAGCAAAAGTTGCATGAACGTCAATATACTGCAACACATGGAAAAAAGAAGAAAATCAAAGAACAACAAAAGAATGAACAACAATATTCAGACACAAAAAGAACTGAAATACTAAAAGCCAAAGAAAAATGGTTAAATTACAGTATGAAGAGTTGTTGGAACAAAAAGACAATATGTTTAATATCCATAAAAAGGTTAAATAAGCAGCTGATATTTATAAATTCAACACAGCTAGCAAACTGCGTCAACAAGGAAACATCATCACAGATAAAAATCAAGAAAATTGCATATGGATCAAATACATCCAAGAACTCTTTGATGATAACGGGTCGGAACAACCTCCATCCTACTATGTAATGACCAATTGCCAATCACATTAGATGAAATAGAAAAAGAAATATCACAACTAAGAAATGGTACAGCTCCTGGACCTGACAATGCATACGCTGAACTCATAAAACTTTGGTTTCAGTGTTGAGTTTGATCAAATGTTTGCTGGAAATCCCAATAGATCACTCTAACCTAAGAATTCAGTAGTTTCAGATATAAATTGGAAAATGGAATTGGATAATTGGATAATATATTGGATAATATAATGACGGCTGTAATACAGAATTTATGTTGAATAAATCCATATTGAGGAACTGAAATTAATCTTTACAAGAAGTATATACAGTGTGGAAACCACTTATGGAATAAAATTGTTTGTGTCCTTATTTTAGAAAATAATAAAAAACGTTGAGATACCTTAACTTTTAAATTTAAATGTACGCTTTTTAGACATAAATTTGAATGTACAGGGTGATCAATGCAAGTCTGGCATAGTGCATAATCTGTATTTTACATGAAACACCCTATATATTTTCATGTTTTCAAAAGCTCCTTAACAACCTGATTTCAACGAACTATATCATGTAGGGTCTATTATGAATAATACAAGGTGAAATTTTGAAATTAGGTATTTTCTTTAAGACAATGAATTCATAGAATACCCGAGGTAATTAATTGGATTACATTAAAATAAATGCTGAACATGTTCTCCACCTTGTTGTTGGCAATACCACACAGTTCATACTCTCCTATAAAACTCGTTCCGAACATTGTTTAAAGTTTGAGGTGAAATATTCCGTATTTCTGTAGTTATCCTTTCTTTTTGAGGTCTTCAATGATAGTTGATTGTGCTGCATATACTTTGTTCTTGAGATAACCCCACAAAAAAATCCAAAAGCGTAAGATCTGGTGACCTAGCTGGCCACTCAATAGTCCCCTTCATCAAATCCACTTATTGAAGAAGATTTCATGCAAGTGATTTCTCACCATTAAAGCATAATGGGGTGTTGCACCGTCCTGCTGGAACCAGACAGTTTCATGCGGTAGGGTGGGATCTATTGGATTTGGATATAAGTTAGCCAACTAAGGAAGTACATCGTCTCTTACATGCTTAAATATTTTTCCGCTGTCAAATTATCATCTATAAATATAGGACCAATAACATGATCTCCTATAAAACCTGCCCAAACATTCAACTTTTGAGGATACTGAGTGTGTGTCTCACGCATCCAATGAGTATTCTCCGCTGACCAATATCTACAGTTTTGTCAGTTTACCTCTCCATTCAATGTAAATGTTAAATTATCAGAAAAAAGAATTGTGTCAAGAGCTATTTCATTTGTTACTTTATCCATCATTCTTTTGCAGAAATCCATTCTACGATCCGGTTCGTCTTCTGTTAGCTCCTGCACAAATGTCAATTTATATGGATGAAGTTTTCTTCATGGAGACACCTTAGGACAGTTGTGTGACTCACATTATTTTGATGTGCAATTTGACGTGAACTTGACGTTGGATTCTCTGCGACACTTTATGCAACAACAACTTTTCTCTGCAACAAAATATCCACTTTCACTTCATCTTCAATGAAGTTCGATTTTCTTTTTAATGGTTTGACATATCCAAGTTCTCTGAATTGTGCATAAATTTTAGACGCAGTACCTTGTGAAATATTAGGTAACTGAGGATACCTCTGATTAAATAAGTTTGCTACTTCAACTTGACTTCTACAATTCTCCCCCTAACCGATCATCATTAAAATCTCAATTCGGTGGGCCTTAGTTAAATATTTCATTTTTATTTCTGCAAGAAATTAGTTTTTAATTAAGAATTTATTATTTTAATGTAAAATGTCAACAGCATGTCAACTAATTGATAACAATCCGCATTATTTACCGATTTAGTTTAATTAGCAGACTATCTATACAGTTTTTACCTATTCACGACAAAAAATGTTAACACGGTTACTAAACAGAAATTTTCCCCAATATACAGTGTACTGACACTTAGAGTAGAACATAAAAATATACAGGGTGTTTCATTAAAAATAAGGATTATGGACTATGCCAGACTTGCGTGGATCACCCTGTACATTTAAACTTATTTTTAAAAAGCGCACATTTAAATTTAAAAGTTACCGTGTCCCAAAGTTTTTGATTATTTTTTATAATAAGGACACAAACAATTTTATTCCAGTAGTGGTTTCCACACTGTATTAGTTTATAGAGAATAATTTAAATAATTTTGAAAATTTGCAGAACAGAGATATGGCACGATAATTAGTATTGGCCATTTTTCTTTAAAATAGGACTAATTCTTGCCACTTTTCACAGCTTTAGGCAAACTCATGTTTTTAAAATCCAATTAAAATTATACAATAATTCCCCTAGAAATGTAATCTTAACAATTAATCTCGGAATTCGAGTTTTTTATTAGGTGCTAAATGTCACCGTGGTCTTAAATATTTTATATTCCCTTTAAATTAAAATTTTAGAGTGAGCCCTGACTGTTTGGTATTGAATAAGATCAAAATTAGTTATGTGCACTTTATAGTTTTTAAAAACTACATCGTTTCTTTCTAAAAGTTAAAAATTTCGTTTTATACTTGCTATGGTTTCTCTTGAAAGACTGTTAAAGGTAGGGAAAACGTCATAATATGTTATTATCTAAATTGTTTAATTTAGACAATAAGGCTGTCATTTTGGTTAAAAACAAGTATGTAGTCAGTACAAAAAACACTTTATATGCATTAGCGGAAAGTCTGCAGTATCTTGAGAACGACAGATGACACAAGAAGATCGAAACTTAAGTAAAAGAATTCTTTGCAACATTAGCACGTTGCTAACTACATCGTAAATAAAAAGGCTTTAATCAAATCGAACATAATCTACAGAGTTATCCTAAGTATCGGCAGTTATATTCCCCACAATCTTTCCCAATATTATCGCGTGCTGTGGCATTAACATTCATTACCCTTCAGCAATTCGTCGAATACAATTAACAGCTGTAGAAACTCCGCTAGGCGTTCGTGTTAAAACAAAACATTAAAAAAACGAATCCTACAACGCCCCGAATCCCCAACACCGACACACTTCAACGAAATCGAACGCTCTTCCAAAAACACACCTGCCTTTTACAAACAAATAATAACAGACACCCTTTGGGTCTTTGTCCTTAGGCCGCAATCACCACATTATCAAGCATACTGATTTGAGTCTAATAAATAGGTACCTTCGATATAGCAAAAAAACTTTGAGATTTTTGGTATTTGGTATTTAAAGACAACAAACTTTACGGTGATGAGTGCGTTAAGTCCCGGCAAAATAACGCAAAGAATGAAAGACATATTAAGTTATGAGATCGTATGAGATAAAGCTAGTTATTATCCCTGGCTATATAGTTGACTTCAGTCATAATTATACGTACGACGTCGAAAAACACTTTACTTTAATTTCCTATGTTAGAACAAATAATTGAATAAATTTATACAGATGCTAGTAAAAAACATTAATTAGTAGCCATTTTAATTATAAATCGAACTACCTAAATAATAAAAATACCTAAAATATTTCACTAAACTAAAATTTACGTTCTAGCTGAAAACAATTATTGTGTGTGGAGTTGGTAAAATGGTTAGAGAGTTAATCTATTGACCAGCACATTAGAGTTCAATTCCCACCAGAAAATTTTTGGACACAATTAAAAAATAATAGTAATTATGATACATATTAGGTAACAACTTTTCGAAAAACTCGATAATTGTTTGCAATTTATTGTTAATCCATTAAAATGTACGGATTTATTGTATTTCCAGTTCGACAGTCATCAGTTTTGAATGCAAAATAATCCGTTGAAGACTGTTTATGTCAAAATCATCACTACAGTACATTTAACCAACTTGTACTTCTAAACGATTAATGGAATTCTCAGAACACCTTTCGTTGTAGTAAAGGCACGGTAAACTGCACTGGAGTTCTCCATAATCTTATTAATTACTTATTTTGTTTAGAATATTCTTGCCTCTATAATCAGTTAGAGTTAATTTGTATAAAATGAGGAGCAACAACTCAAGTGACATTTTAAATATTATTGTTTATTTGGCTAATAATTAATGTATAAATATAATGGTTAACCTGCTGTACAAATATTTTGTAAATACCATTATAATAGTGTACTTACTGAATAATTAAATTTATAAATCATTATCATCGTCACTAAACTTACTACCGCTTCTTCTTCTTCTTAAGGTGCCGTGCATTTCTGCTTAGGCGTCCACCGTACATCGTCTTGTCAGGTGAGATGTTAAATATTCAGGATTAAATAATTCTGTTTTTAGCAACATTGCGAAGCATTTCATAGCTGTGGATTCCTGTCCATTGTCGAATATTGCGCAGCCATGACATCTTTTTACGTCCCAGACCTCTCCTACCCTCTATCTTCCCTTCGAGTATCAGTTGCTGAAAAGTGTATCTTTCTAATCGTAATATGTGCCCCAAGTATGCAGTCTTCTTACTTTATACATAACTAAAAAGTTCCCTATCCTGTAAGCCCGCTCTTCTGAGTACTTCCTCATTTCTGACCCTGTCCGTCCATGATATTCTAGGCATTCGCCGCAGGCACCACATTTCAAACACTTCAAGTTTGTTAATGAAACTGGCCTTTAACATCCATGCTTCCATTCCGTATAGGAGAGCAGGCCACACGTAACACTTAAGCATCTTGTATCGGAGGTTGAAGTCCAATTTGCGATCAGTCCGAAACTTACGAAGCCTCAAAAAAACATTTCTGGATTGTTCAACTCTGCTCTTTATTTCATTCTCGGGGTCTCAACCCTCGTTCACATTTATTTATAGTTTTGGCCCATATTTCTGGAGTTGCAGTTTTAAGAGCTTCTTGCCACATTTCTCTAACTGCATCGTCACTGTATCTACCGCATCTAACGTAATTATCATAATACGTTTTACATCTACCCCAGATTTGTTCGATAGGATTAGACTGGAAGTGATACTGCAGTTACCGTAGCACTTGAGTTGTTTTCTTGTCTTTGTCATACTCAGTAACAGTAAGATCTTCCTGACAATCTCTGACAGTTTTCATTACAGTGTTTAGTCTACTTTCACTTATCCCGAGTGAACCATGACTTTAAAGGTCCACCATTGTCTCTTTCTATCGTAAAGTATTTATGCACATTTGCAATTAATTCATCAATATCCAACTTACGTCTAGGCACGATGGTCACTTGAAACTATACGTTTGAAGTACAATGTACTGAGTTTAGTATTATATTATAAAATATAATATAATCGGTTACAAAATCCTAAACACATTAAGCAAATTAGCCTAATGATCAATAAGAATGCCGATTGTAATGTAATTATGTTTGGAAAAAAGTATAGAAATGGTTGGAAACCGTACATAAACAAATTAAAATGTTTCCCACAACTATTTTATTTTTAGTACAAGTATTTTTATTTAAAAATAAAAAAGTTAAATGTATATAAATACCAAAACTCTAATTTTAACCCGTAATTGCAAACGTCTCAAAAGCGGTACACTCTAACAGACATGTGGTCAATCTAACCAATCTAACTAATCTAACTAATTTAAATTGACAAAATGTTCTAGTTTACTTCGAAGTATATTCGAAACAAAAATTAAAAGTGATATTTTAGTACTTTATATATCTACTGTAAATATAAATTATCCTTGGTAGCATGGTAGTATTTTTTTCAGAAAAATATGCCATAATATGCAAAACTATGAACAACGGGTTACTGACACATGGAGAACACCAGTGCAGTTTACGGTGCCCTTTATACAAAGAAAGGTTTTCTTGGAAATTGGTTTCATATGCAAGCGGTTTACAACCTAAATAAAACCTGTGTCCGCCCAAGAAACGACTGATTTTGGATCAGACGTTAAATGTGGCAAGATGGGGGTATAAGAAAGATCAATTTAAAATAGTTATTCTGTTTTTATAAACAAAAAAATAACAATGCTTTTGTTCACAAAACATTGTTCGAATGAAATTTGTTCACATTTGAACAAATGACATCATGTTGAAATTGTTCGTTAAATTTCCAATGTGAATCGGTATTCTGAAAAATCAATAGATTGACATTTTATTACTTTGACATCAAGGGCCTTGGTATAACAACCTAGGACTTCCACAAGGGTCATTTTTGAGCCCTTTATTATTTAATCTATATACGTCTGATTTGCATATGTCTCCACAGTAATAACAGTTTTAATATAATACAGTACGCTGATGATTTTCTTATATACTCATCTTCCAAAACATACGATAAGTGCATACAAATTTTGGGAAAAATGGACGACTTCTCCAATAGCTGCTTTAAAGAAAATGAGTGCGAAATAGCACCAAGTAAATCTAGTATATGTATTTTCACGGGGCATAATCTTCCAAAAATAGACAATAGTCGGGAATATAATTTCTGTTCTTCAATTAAATACTTCCAGTATTTACAGTGTACATCAGTGTACAACAGTATATATCAAAAACAACATGAGCCAAAATAAAAAACACTTAAACAGTGTGTGTACAAACTTAAATGTAGCGACTGCCCAAAAACTTATATCGGTCAAACTGGTATAAACTTTATTAAACGAATAGCAGAACATAAAAGGACTTTCAATAATAGAAAAACAGATTCTACATACGCACTTCACCTTCAAACTATGGAAATCAACAAATTAAAAAACACAGATATAATTCTGAATGACCAACTTGAGACAAACAGTTCTCCGCTCCTCAACCTATTTCATTAGAGACTATAAAGTGTAAACGCATGCCAAAAATAGATCACTTGAGAAAGGCAATCAGCCGAAACAGCTGTAGTGATAAGAGGTTAAAATAAATTTTGTGGAAGTTTGAAAACAAAGTTTTCAGTGTTTTATTGTAACAAATTATTTATCCTATTCAAAATAATCTAAATAAGATTTTTGACCAGTCTTTAATTTCCGTATAATTTGACTAATCTTTTTTTTTTAAATATTTATATCCTAAAATGTTTACCATATATCAACTATTTAGAATAACGTGCTACAAAAAATTGCAACGCAAGTGCAACTACAGGAAGAGTCAAATAAGATTGGTTTTAAACTTATTGCAAACTAGTTACAATCGGATCGCCTCGTGGGTGAATCCCCGTGCTTTTATGCTGCTGAGATCACAAAATAGTTGGGAGCTCAATCGGTTTCAGACATCAGAACGTAGTATTACAAGAGTTAAACTGGACCAAGAAATAAAGATTGAAAAAGAGAATGAGCCTAAATAATCTAGAAGTACTTTAGGCTTATTTACACTGATAGCAGTTTATCTAATAGTCTTCTTAATAAAGTTTATGTACAGTGTGCGAAATTCTCACGTTAATTTAAAATTCCGTTGCTAATTCCATTATTACAAATCAAAATAAAAACTGCTCAAATTAAATAACAGCCAGCTAATCACCCAGCAATTAGAGCCACGCCAACCGAATTAAAAAAACACGTCATCGTTGGCTGAACATCGGTATAGAGTTGTAGGCCGTCGATGGATGCATGTTCTATCACTTGCGGTTACGAGTTACGTGTATTACGGTATAGATTCCGATTTTACGTATTACGATACCATCTACAATAATGGAATAATAAATGCACGTGTTGTTTATGAAATTGAGAGGGTCACGCGATGCAGTGACGCCCGTGTAATAAGTGGAGAACCGACACGTTTCCTTTTATTTTCGCTTTCAGTTGAAGGAAATCCAAGGAAGGTGAAATCCTGAAAATTGGCAAGCTTAGTACTGATTGTAGAGTTTTACCAATAGAGAAAACATTTATAACTACTATATTTGATAAATTCATCATTTCTATAAATGCACAGACAATTTAAATCTTTAATGGATATATTATTCTAACTACAAAAGTGTGCTCTTTTATTATAAGAGCTTTTAAAGCCATAGGCGCGACCAGTTTTTTTAATTTAGGCTCCAATGCTCAAAATCGTGCCCTACCCCCCTTCCATATACTTTTTTGTATTTTCCAAGAATGATATTTTCTATATGAAAAACAATTCTTTCAAAATAATTATTTAATTTCAAAATATATTTGTTACAACTGTACCCTCTTGATGATTGATTGGGGGTACACAAAGAACGGTACTAGGCTCGGGCTTCAGTCTGGTAGAGGTATCTTGGTCGGGGTTCTTGTTACAGCTCAAATATCACGGATCAATTAAAGAAGTACTTACAACACAAAGACAAGAAGTTAGAAGAGAAGATAAGAGATAAGAGAAGAAAAGTTATTTGGGCACCACCCTATTTTTAGAGGAACAGGGAAACCTTAAGGCACATAGAAAAGGATGACGAGAAAGGTAAGGTACAGCTAGAGAACTCACGCGAGAATAAAGTAAACCGTGAGAGAAAAGGTATCGGAATTATGCGGTACACTCCTAATATTTCGACACATATACTCAAAATATACGATCAAACAAATAATAATATAATTCAATAAAAAATGCCTGGAAGAGAAACACAAAAATATAAATTCAAATTATATAAAAAAATATAAAAGAAATAAAAAGCAAATAGTTCTTTAACAAAATTATATTTAGGTATATTTGTTAAAGTAAATGTACTATACCAAATTTTATTGAACAGTTAAATGGCATGATTATTGCGCAACTTATTATTAATTACAAACAAAAAATATCTCTTTGAAAAATAGTTATAAATAATTTAGTATCCTCAAGAATTAGAAAAAGGCAAGGAACATTATAATTATATCTACGTCAATATTTGGCAAGCAAGTGAATTTTACGCCTTGAGGATACCTAAATATGAAGTTACTAGGTTTTTGATCGTGATCACTTCAAATCTAAGAATAAAATTTATCAGAAATATAATCTACATATAAAATAAATTGTACGTTATTTATACGTATATATTATCCTGTATTTTTATACTCAGTCAAACTAAACCTCCATAAATAAGAAGGTACACTGAACTGGAGTCATAAATCAACTTCTAAAGATTTCGTTATCACAGTTTAATCAATAAAACTTATACTCACGAAACAGGTGTATTCAGATAATGGTATTACGCCCTCAATAAGGCACTGGACTTCGGTCCGTACAACAGGTAGTTGGGATGACACACCCACAAAGAATTGCGGTCTTCCTAACGTAATCCCTTAGATTGTCTTAGGCCGACGAAAAGAGGCAGTCAGACCGGAGAGTAGTACAGGTAGTTGAGATAAAATGAAGATGACTGATGATCGAGGTGAACGAACGTAGCGGTGAATGTGTGAATAGTGTACACGTATGAACGGTGTAAACTATGAACGGTGTAAACTATGAACGGTGTAAACTATAAACGGTGTAGAATATGAACGGTGTAGAATCTGAACGGTGTAGATCTGAACGGCAAACAGAAGTGACTTCAATTGGAAGACGTCTGTTTGACAAAAGAGAAAATAATTAATATAAGACACACTGTGTAAAGATAAATAAGGGTGAATTGAAAATCCACTTACCGCCGATTGTCGAAGATAAGACCGCTTGCCACAGGAACCAACTTGGAAATGAACATCGGATTGTGAACTTAGAAGGGCTTAGACAAGCGAAGGTTGAAAATAGGGAGGGGATATTGGCTGAAGGATGCCACGCGAAATTGACATTAAATAGCCGGGCTACTGGGTTCATTTTCATAGCTTTTACCAATGGAAAGTAAACTTTCTACGAAAAACAACTCTTCTGTTTTTCTGAGAAGGTAGCTCGGAGATTTCACAATAGAGCCTTTTTCCTTTGTTATTAGGAAAGATTTTTATGTACCAAAACAAGATAAAAAGAAGAAGGAACATTTGGCGCAGTTATTTCTTTGTTAAAAAAAGGCGTAACGAATCGCTCGGTAGTGTCGGTTATTTGAGGAAGATAAGCAGGCATGGGCGGCGTGAAAATAATTTACTAAAGGGAATAATTTAAAGAAATTACGAACATGCTTCACAACAGTAAATTTTTGAAGCGAGTTACGTTTGCTTTTATATCTGTACCGTAGAAGTAAAAGATAGTAACTCCACTTTTTTTCTAATTTGGACTTAATATTGTGGCTATGCTTAATATGTTCCAATTTTATTTGTGGCAAAAGATGGTATGTAAAGTATTACTGGTGGCCTAGATATTCTTATAAGAAAAAGTAGTATAATTATCCTTTGGAGAACGGATTTGTTTATCGGGTGCGCTATTTCGCGCGCGGTAAACAGCAGTATCTCCACACTAGTGTTAGTCACCTTAATTGACAGATCGTTTTACTTGATAGTCAACATGTTCAAAAAATCAACATTGTTAACATGTTAAAAACTGTTGGTTTGTCACGTTAATAAGTAGGTGTTTACTTGTTCTTGCATTTGAAAATATTGCTGTTGTAAGAGTTTTGACCGATAGATATTATGTTGTTTTATTTTCTGCCCATTTCTCAGATGCATAAGTACATTTATTGCCAGGTCTTTGTAGTAATTAAAAATCTTAATCTTCAACAACTATTTGTAAAATCTAATACTAATGCAAAATTAACATAACCTTTAAAGGTAAAGGAGCAACATTGCAATGTTTTGATGCCTGTCAAAATTTTCTATGTATTTTAAATGTTATTTTTAGATATTATATATAATTTAATATCTATGTATTTTTTTCGAATCCTGAGAAAACTAATAAGTATTTTTTACAAATTTAAACGCAAAACGAAAGATTACTTTATTACCAAGGGCTGAAAGTCCCTTAGAATTAATGAAAAGTTTGTTTTGAATGAGATATTTGAAATTCAAAATCACACTACATTTCCTATTAGTTTTTCACCCTTGTAACTGATTAAAATAAACATTATAGAAGTTTTCAGAGACTTTCGGCTCTCGGTAATAACGTAATCTTCCATTCTGCGTTAACATTTTTTAAAAATACTTATTAGTTTTCTCAGGATTTAAAAAAAAAATGAATCCACTTTAAAAAGCATTGAAGTCGAAAGTTCGTACCCATCCCCTTAAGTAGTATTTTTTGTAGTACTTGTAAATGTATTATCTTTTTTTTGAAAACATCAACCTGCAAAATACTGAACTTGCTGCTTTTTTGAGAATTGCACAACAGTGCCTCTAATCCATTTTTTGCTTTATTCTGTGTACTGTTAACAGTTCGACAGATAGAAAAGATTCAATTAATTTTTTTTTTATTTACAGAATCGACGAACGTCTCTGATATTGTTCAAGAGCTTCAACTAGCCGTGCTCAAAATTGAAATTTTTTGTCTAATTTAACTGAAGAATGTGTTAGCAATGATGATAGCATAAAAGACCCCGATTACATAGACAATGATGGAGAAAGTATTGACAGCACTAACAATAGCTACAGTAGCAATTCTTTGGGAGACAATAAGGATGAATTTGAAGCAGATGATGAATTACAAGATGTTTAACTTTACGAAAACTTGACTGGAAATGAAACGGCCAAACTGATGACCAAATCAAAAAGAAAAGACGTTATAAAAAACCAGAAACATGGAAAGTAACAAAAAGAGTAGAGGCAACATTAGGAGGAAAGGAATACATTAATAAATCAGGTAAAATTATAAAAGATAAAGCAATGAAGCCCCCTTACCGTTCTTGTCGACTAAAATGTTCAGCAAAAATAGCAGAAGCTGTAACACAGCCAATTTTTGAGAAATATTGGTGTAACACAAAAAATTGGCAGTTAAAACGTAAATCTTGTGCGCTTTAGGGTGATCCTGACCGCTCTGCATTAGCCAAACATGTCCATACCACTGGTCATCTCATGGACTATACTAACACTACAATTCTCCACCGTGAGAACAATAAATCTAAAAGAGAGTTCAGTGAAATCTTATATTTCCTTAACGATTTCTCCATCAATATTAAGTGTGACATTAAGGATCTAAGCGATATATACCATTTCTTACTTAAATCAGATACCAAGAACAATACAACATCACAGATAACTAACTTGACTGATATATCCATTAACAACTAACCTACTTAATAATAATTTTCATTAACGTAAAAAATATAACATTCCCTTGCTTTTCTTAGATACATCTCAATAAGATATTATTATAATAATACATGAACAATATAATATAATTAAAAAAAAATAATTTCAATTAAGAAAATCTAAAATATTTCCCCAAACTGGGATTTAACTTCATTCGGTTTTACCAATAAACCTTAACGACATAAAGACTCAAAAGTAACTACTTGAATTGTCAGCACATGCGTTCTGATTCTGAACAGAACCTCACATTTAAACTTTCTAACAATCAAAAATTTAGTTATTGCCGACAATTGAAAGAATTACTTCCTTTTAAATGTAGTTACATTGAGTTTTTCGATTAACCTTGGGTAAACCTTTGCGTTTTAAGTTCAAAGCTACCATACATTTCCAACGTTAAAAAAAACTTTTTTGCACATAGTAACAACAAACACCACTATGTTGTTACTAGCTAAGATTTTTAACATCCTAACTCAATAATTCTAAGTTACGGTAAGATCAAATGTTTTTTAATAGATAATATATGGTAGCTAATTATAATTTATTCTCTTTCAGCCCTGAAGAAGCCAAATTAATTCTCTTTGGCGAAAACGTTCGGCGAAACAATTGATACCCTTGCAGCTTTCCCCAATATTTAAGAGTTTACTATTTAACTTATCTGCAAAGATTAAATTTCTTTTAATATATGTATGTATATGTATATGTATAGTATATATATATATATATATATATATATATATATATATTATAGATTGTTTTTTGCTATGTGAACCCCCTGTGTATAATGCTATTTGTCACGAAGGGGCCCATCATCATACAGATTGCATCTCCTGGCATAATTCCTGTTTCCCAAATGATGTTGCTGAAAATCAGGAAGTCGCTCTATTACAAATGATAAATGTTATCCATCCATTATGCGATGGCTTTCGCTTTCGGTTGGCTGATGCCCCATCGTCCCTATCGCTCGTCTTGGTCTTGGATATGATTTCCATCACGAATACGAAGGAAACGCGAAACGTTAGTAAAACGAACAATTTATGATTGAGAAATACGTTACTTAAATTTGGGAGTTGTCAGTTATTGGAATTTGATTACTATTACTACTATTACTATTACATTGTTCGACTTTCACACCAAAAATTTTGGATAAATAATTGAGGTAAAAACATAATGCGCCATTGTCTTCGTTTGGCTCGTAAATATTGCAGGTAATGCAAATGTCATTTTTCATTGCAGCAATGCCGATAATGTAACCAGTAGAAGATTTTTTTTACAACGTTTAGCTAGACAATTAGTTGATAATCACCTTTATGCTCCTGTTACTCTTTCTTGTTTGCCATCATCAATGAAATTATGAACTACAGACAACTACAGCTGGTAATATTGGTCAACAAAGGGGACGCTGTAGTGACTGCGACAGAAAAAAGAACTGTCTGACCAAGTATTCATGTGTTAAATGCCGATAATAGTTTTCTAAAAAATAGTTCCTAAAGAAGAGTATCTCTTTATTGACGAACAAATGATACCTACTAAAACAAGACACAGTCTAAAACAATACAATCCTAACAAACCCAAGAAATGGGGATTCAAAAATTTGGTACTTTGTGGAGTTTTAGGATTCAGCTACGATTTTGATATATTTGTATATATATATATAACTATAGTGTATTTTTATGTATGAGAGAGTAATAAAACAATAAATTATGTATGCAAATCCCTAAACTGTTGATACGGGTGACTCAATGAAAAACAGATATTTGTCAACAAGTTTACAGAAGTATATAGGAAAACAATTTTAAATTGAGTATGACCACCAGGTATAAAGGTTGGAGCAGAATAGAATACAATACTTGTGAGGGTTACTAATCCCTAAATAAGGTTGCCAATGTGATGGAGTGATGAGTGATGGAGGTTAACAGGTACTAATGAATTTGCAAGAAATGTAAGATGTTTATTTTATTGGTTATATATAACCAATAAAAGTTTAATAAGTACCTACCTATTTGCAAAATAAAGTTTAATTTTTTAGATAAAATAAAACGTTTTATTTTATCTAAAATGAGTGCATTCCACGAAGTAAGGGTTTCAACGATCAAACATTTAATTTGTACTAGTGTTATGAAAAATTTGGAAGTGCCGTGTAATCGCCGAAAAATTGGTCCTTTAACAGTTAATGAAAAAACATTAATATTTAATTGTTTTAAATCATTTACAGACAAACGTTTATTTGAAAGTGTTGATGAGAGCGTTGAGTTAGTTAGCAGTACACTTGGTGTTGGGAAATCTACGATTTACAGAGTTATTAAAGAAGAGAAATGTGGTAGTTTTCAAACGCCACGTAATGCTCCAGGGAAACCAAAATTTCAAATAGAATATCATTTTAAAGAAGGACTTCGACGGAAAGTGCATGAATTCTTCTTTAGACAAGAATTTCCAACATTGGATAACTTAGGATTTTCCAACATTGGATAAACTTTTAAAAGAAATAGGCTTCCGCTGGAAAAAAAATCCCAGAAAGTCTATTTTATTAGAAAGAAGCGATATTGTCATATGGAGAAGACATTTTCTAAGGACCATAAAGGAAATGAGAAACCAAAAAAGAAAAATATTTTATCTTGATGAAACATGGATCAACGAGGGTCATACACCAAATAAATTTTGGCAGGATGAAACTGTTACAAGTCAAAGGCACGCTTTTGTAAATAACTTATCTACTGGTTTAAAACCACCATCAGGAAAGGGACGCAGGCTGATAATAGTACACATTGGCAGTTCAGACGGTTTTGTTGAAGGTGGTTTATTAACTTTTGAATCAACTCGTACCGGTGACTACAATGAAGACATGAACGCTGATGTCTTTCAAGAATGGTTCGAACAAATGATAGATCTTCTTCCTAAGAACTGTGTAATAGTAATGGATAATGCAAGTTATCACTCCACACTTATAGAAGGACTGCCCACAACCAAGTGGTTAAAACAAGACTTGCAGAATTGGCTGAGTTCAAAAAATATTACGTACCATCCCGGATCTATAAGAAAGGAACTTTATTCGTTGTGTGCCCTTCATAAAGAAAAATTTAAAAAATACGAAATTGATGAAATTGCCAAAAATCGTGGAATGACAGTACTTAGATCCCCACCATATCATTGTGAATTAAACCCGATTGAACTGGTATGGGCACAGATAAAGAGTGAAGTTTCAAGAAAAAATACCACTTTTAAAATTCATGATGTGAAACAGTTGTTTTTGGAGGCCGTAAATAATGTAAAACCTGAAAACTGGGAAAATGCTGTAAATCACACTATTAAAGAAGAGGAAAAAATGTGGAAGCTGGACAATATTACTGATAAAATGATCGAGCCAGTTATTATAAATCTTGGTTCTGAAAGTTCATCTTCTGAATCTGATTTGGATTTGTAACAAGTAGCTGTAAGTTTTATATTAATATTTTTATTCATCTATTTAACATACCTTAGACGGTTTTAAAAACTCTTTTTCTCCCTTTTTAATGTAGGCCAGTCAGTTCTAATATAGTGTGTGATAAAAGAGGTCACTTTTGTTTACATACACATAACACTTTATAACACTGAAATAATTCATTTATTTTTTACAATTATTCAAAGTAATTTTTCAATTAATCTTGAGCACGCCCATGGAGTGGTCAGAGGTACCAGTTAAAATTATGCTAATTACTCTTTCGTTCATAAAAATAAACTATAGTACAATTTCACGGCGCAAAAATTATAAAGTATTTTTTTTTATTTAGAAATTACAGTCGCATCCACCATAATGGTTATTAGCGGCGGCTACAGAATTACAAAATTAGAGTGTATAAAATATTCCTATAGATTTTAAAAACTTTACAATACTACTAGCTGAGAAATTAGTGCCTAATAAATTACTTAAACTGTTAGGTATGTTAAATGTAACACGAAAATTGGCAAATCTATGGCATTCAATTATTAAATGGTTAACGGTTAATTGTACATTACATGTTTCGCAAATAGGTGGATCACTTTTGGAAAATAAATATGAGTGAGTAAGTCTCGTGTGTCCAATTCGTAATCTCGTTATCACCAATTGTTCTCTTCTGTTCCTTGTTGAGGGTTCCCAAGCTGCAACGTCATTTTTAATTTGCTTCAGTGATGTTTGAGAAGATTGCCATTCGTTTTTTCCACTTGCACAAAACTCGATTCTTTATAAAAGCTTTTATATCACTCGCGGTATTTCGATACTCGGTTTTTTCAATATCGGCACATTTAGCAATTTCACTCGCGCACTGGTCCGCAATTTCTTTGCCAGCAATGCCAACGTGGAATGGAATCCATATAAATCTGATCCTCCTAGAATTTTCTTGAGCTTGCATGAGTTCTAGTTTTATCAGTTTCTCAAGGGAACCTTTAGGATAGATCTGTTTAAGGGTTTGAAGCACGCTTAGTGAGTCCCTTAAGATAACAGAGTTAGGAATGTTATTAGAATTTATATGTATGATAGCTTTAAACACTGCATAGAGCTCAGCGGAGTAAATCGAAAAGAAGGTTGGGAGACGAAATTGATATGTATCGTTTGGAGTAACGAAAAGTATGTTTTGATAATTTCTTTAACAGTCCTAACCTATAAGTTTATGTTTCACAAAATGGTTTGATGCCCTTAGGGACAGCTAGAATTAACAGAGTAGCAAACTGCCAAATGCCTACACCAAAAGAGTTAAAAAAACATGGTCGAGGTACTATGGTAGAGAAAACTGATGTTATAGACGGAGTAGAAATCTCTTTTGTTTGTTGGTACGACAACAAACTAGTTACCATGCTCTCAACATACGTAGGTAGTTCTCTTGTTACTTCCAGAGAGCGCTATTTTCGAGAAGCCAAAGACATCGTGAAATTCCTTGTCCTAAATCAATAGATGTTATATATTTGTCCTAAATCAATAGATGGTATGTTTATATAATATGCTTGTATATCAAGCATATGGGAGGGTTCCATGCTAGGGCTCTATAAGATTCAGTTACGTTCAACAAAATGGTACAAGAAAACATTTTTTTCACCTGTTGGACATGTGCATTGCGAATGCATGGATCCTGTTGTGCCAAAAGAGTGTAAATTATATGTCATTATTTGACTTCAAACAATATATTGCAGAAAATTTATACGAGGTGGGCAAGAATAGTTTGCCAAAGAAAAGGGCTCGACCATTATCAAATGTTAATTCACCAAGCAGTTTCATAACTGAAGCAGAAACTTTTAAATCCAAAAAGCGGCTTACTTTGCGCCAAGATTATCTAAGCAAAAAAGATCGTATAGACGCCATTGGCCACTTTCCCCAGTAGAAAGATACAAGATTGTTGTGCTATAATGACTGTAAATTTAGATCTTTTGTTAGATGTACTAAATGTAACGTATTTTTATGTTTAAACAAAGATAGAAATTATTTCGTAGAATTTTAGTACTAAAAACAATAACTAGTTTAAGTGCATAAGAAGCCATATTTGGATCTGTCTATTTTTGTACATTTTAGGTTTATTGCATAGGAAGCCATTAGTTTATTTTTATGAACGAGAGAGTAATTAGCATAATTTTAACTGGTACCTTCGACCACTCCATGGGCGTGCTCAAGATTAATTGAAAAATTACTTTGAATAATTGTAAAAAATAAATGAATTATTTCAGTGTTATAAAGTGTTATATGTATGTAAACAAAAGTGACCTCTTTTATCACACACTATATTAGAACTGACTGGCCTACATTAAAAAGGATTTTAAAAAATTCACATTTTTTTTAATTTTTAAAAATTACAAAAGAGAAAAAGAGTTTTTAAAACCGTCTAAGGTATGTTAAATAGATGAATAAAAATATTAATATAAAACTTACAGCTACTTGTTACAAATCCAAATCAGATTCAGAAGATGAACTTTCAGAACCAAGATTTATAATAACTGGCTCGATCATTTTATCAGTAATATTGTCCAGCTTCCATATTTTTTCCTTTTCTTTAATAGTATGATTTACTACCTTTTCCGAGTTTTCAGGTTTTACATTATTTACGGCCTCCAAAAACAACTATTTAACATCATGAATTTTAAAAGTGGTATTTTTTCTTGAAACTTCACTCTTTATCTGTGCGCATACCAGTTTAATCGGGTTTAATTCACAATGATATGGTGGGGATCTAAGTACTGTCATTCCACGATTTTTGGCAATTTCATCAATTTCGTATTTTTTAAATGTTTCTTTATGAAGGGCACACAACGAATAAAGTTCCTTTCTTATAGATCCGGGATGGTACGTAATATTTTTTGAACTCAGCCAATTCTGCAAGTCTTGTTTTAACCACTTGGTTGTGGGCAGTCCTTCTATAAGTCTGGAGTGATAACTTACATTGTCCATTACTATTACACAGTTCTTAGGAAGAAGATCTATCATTTGTTCGAACCATTCTTGAAAGACATCAGCGTTCATGTCTTCATGGTAGTCACCGGTACGAGTTGATTCAAAAGTTAATAAACCACCTTCAACAAAACCGTCTGAACTGCCAATGTGTACTATTATCAGCCTGCGTCCCTTTCCTGATGGTGGGTTTAAACCAGTAGATAAGTTATTTACAAAAGCGTGCCTTTGACTTGTAACAGTTTCATCCTGCCAAAATTTATTTGGTGTATGACCCTCGTTGATCCATGTTTCAGCAAGATAAAATATTTTTCTTTTTTGGTTTCTCATTTCCTTTATGGTTCTTAGAAAATGTCTTCTCCATATGACAATATCGCTTCTTTCTAATAAAATAGACTTTCTGGGATTCTTTTTCCAGCGGAAGCCTATTTCTTTTAAAAGTTTCCATAACGTACTTCGACTCATTTCTGGGTAATCCTTATTATCTCGAACTGAGACAAGAACTTTATCCAATGTTGGAAATTCTTGTCTAAAGAAGAATTCATTGCACTTTCCGTCGAAGTCCTTCTTTAAAATAATATTCTATTTAAAATTTTGGTTTCCCTGGAGCATTACGTGGGATTTGAAAACTACCACATTTCTCTTCTTTAATAACTCTGTAAATCGTAGATTTCCCAACACCAAGTGTACTGCTAACTAACTCAACGGTCTCATCAACACTTTCACATAAACGTTTGTCTGTAAATGATTTAAAACAATTAAATATTAATGTTTTTTCATTAACTGTTAAAGGACCAATTTTTCGGCGTCTACACGGCACTTCCAAATTTTCCATAACACTAGTATACACAATAAACTGCACCTTGCAACTGAAGTACCTACTTTTAGTGAACTGTTTTGAATACGCCACTTGGACCTTCCTACAAAATGGAAAAACCCACTATCACATTTTCTGTGGAATAAGTTTAGAAGGTAATTATCTAGTCAATTACTGTCGTAGATTCCTGGAATTAAAGAATTAAATGTTTGATTGTTGAAACCCTTACTTCGTGGAATGCACTCATTTCAGATAAAATAAAACGTTTTATTTTATCTAAAGAATTAAACTTTATTTTGCAAATAGGTAGGTACTTATTAAACTTTTATTGGTTATATATAACCAATAAAATAAACATCTTACATTTCTTGCAAATTCATTAGTACCTGTTAACCTCCATCACTCCGACACTGGCAAGCTTATTTAGGGATTAGTAACCCTCACAACTATTGTATTCTATTCTGCTCCAACCTTTATACCTGGTGGTCATACTCAATTTAAAATTGTTTTCCTATATACTTCTGTAAACTTGTTGACAAATATCTGTTTTTCATTGAGTCACCCGTATCAACAGTTTAGGGATTTGCATACATAATTTATTGTTTTATTACTCTCTCATACATAAAAATACACTATAGTTACCTATTCCCAAATTTTCCTTATTGATTTATTTTTTTAGGTCGTATTGTTCTTTGATCTAGCTATTATATTATTGTTTAACCTAGATTTTTATAGTTTCTTCAAATGCAAATAAGAGTTAATGTAATTATAGTGAAGCAGATAAAGAAAACTTTCTGTAACTCTTCAGTGAGCGAGACATCGAATTAAGACGCCCCATTAAAACAGATACTAAATCTCACATCTTTGATCTTCACCGCCTCCGTCTTTGTGTATTGTTTCAACCTTGCACTGAGTTAAACATCTAAAATGTTTCACACGAAGCTTCTAGTAAAAGCCATTCGTCAATGTTATCAGCTGCTCGGTTACGTGCCTTACCAGGCACCATATTTTTAATTTCGACAATCCGGGGACTCGAATAAACATAAACACCCAGTACAATAAATCTCCGAAACGATTCGATTGTGGTTTTTTAACGAGATAACTTGTACTCATTATTTCTGGTGGAATTTTCTACAAGTCTTTTCTTAATCTCCGATCTGGAGAAAATGCTTTTCTGTTTACCTTAAAGATATTTACTTAGCGGTAAATTTTTTATAGAAAAACGGTGGAATTTTAGTGTTTTCAGGGATCTAAAGGTAAAAAACTAAAATTGAGGAGCGTCCACAGAAAACTACACATGTCCACTTAAGATAGTTTTGAAATACGTTATTAAAAAACTGTTTGCACAATGGAAAGTAATTTTTATTTGACGAAAATGTCAGTAATTATACTTCGTGCACACTGATTTGAATACAGTTGTAATTACTTTTTTTTGTTTGATAACTAATGAAAAATAGTTATTTTTAATTTGGACATGTGTGGTTTTGCTCCGACAGTATGGATATGTGCAGTTTTGACTGGACCGAGTGACGGAGATGTGTTATTTTGAACAGTTTATTGGTAAAATACACGAAATTGTTATTAGTATGCAGAAAATCAAAGAAATATAAATCATTTTACATTATAAAAATAAACAATAAACTTCAATATTTATATATGATACATTCCGCAGTCTACTTCCAAGCAATCGCATGTCTCTTCTTCATCGACCTCTATTGTAGATAGTTCTTCAAAATTCTGTATTGAATTTCTATAAACAACGTTTTAAAAAAATGTCAGCTCTGGTAGATCTTCCCATTTAATTTTTTATCGTTATTATACTGTTTTTCCAACAATTACTGTACGTCTTTTTTCTTGTCTTTCGCAATTTCGTTTCCAATTTGACAGCTGTGTGAACTTGAATGTACTTTCACTTTTGCCTCTTTTTAATAAGCATTAATATGGATCTAGTATAATTTTAGATCTATAAAATTCGGAACCCCTGTACTTAACGGTTGTAGTATTGTTTTTTTGTAGTAAACTTTTTGAGTTCAATGGGTTTAAAATTTTTTATTCCTGGAATTTTGTTGTACAGATCATCTGTTATGTTTTTAATATCGTATAAAAACCAATCCTTTCCTAACATCATAACATTTCCGATATTAGAGTAAACTTCATTGTATTCTTCTACACTTGTGATCAAGTCTTTGCGTTTCAATAATTTCTCAACCCTTTCAAATCCGCGGTCTGCTGGAAGGTAGGTTAGCCCTCGAACTGGATAATGTATTATTATAGTTTTGTCTGACGCAGGAGATTCTAAAAGCCAGCCGGCTAAAATATGTATTATATAGGAATTTTTATTTTGGCTACCACAACTGTCACAAAAAATCGTATTTGCTTACAATTTGTTAATATAATATGATGGATGTTGACTGTGTATTCCAACATAACAAAATGCGTAGAAGTTAATCTGCCGTAAGTAAAACGCATCTTGGATTGGAGTTTTCGGAAGTGGATGGACGCAAATCAAAAGCGAACGAAATGCTTTTTGGAGGAGACTCTTTCGCTAATTCGTAAAATGCATTAGCACGTAACTTATGAATTCGTAAATCGGTCAACGTTTTTGTTCCTTTTTCACTTGTTTCTTTACGTAAAGGGTGCTTTAAATTAAGACAAGTACCACATACATCGCAAGCTGGTGACTTAAAACCGATATTAAAGTTTTGGTAGAATACGTGTTTAATTATAGTAAGGCTCACTTTGTAGCCGTCGTGCGCATTATTGTACATTTGAAAAAGCTGTCGATATTTAAGTCACACGCCAGATGAATTCGTGAAGATTTCTTACGATTATAATGACTTTCAGTTGCTGGAATTGAAGCTATAAATTCTTTAACTTTTGTTTTTTGTCAACGTTTTTTCGTAAAATTCTATCCCCACCACGTCTTTCTTTAGGTATCTGTCCTCTTTTGAGGAATCTGGTAACTGTGTGTAGTCAACCAGCAGAAATATAAACTTTTAGCCATAATAAACTTTTTACATACCGGCACTGTCTTACCTTTTGCACCGAAATAATAGAAGGCATGAAATGATTTAGGTTTAGGATTATTTTCCTCTGTGTTATCCTCATAAGTCATACGTTGGTAGATGCTCCTCCGGGCACCTTAGGACTGGCTACGAAAGCCGGTTGAATGAACACGAAGTGCTTTATAGAAGTATTGAAGCATTTTATCAAAAATACCTTAAGTTCAAAGACAACCCTCCGCTCTTAATAATGGACAATAGTGAGAGTCACATCTCAATAGGAATTAATTTGTGCAAAGAGAATGGTGTTATAATTCTGACAGTTCCTCCTCATTGTATACACAAATTGCAGCCGCTTGATGGAGGTCTTCTAAAACCTTTTCATATCTTTTACAATGACGCCTTACCTTCGTGGCATAAAGCTAATCCAGCAACACCAGGAACACCAGCAACTGTATATCATGTGGCATTATTTGTAGGAGTGGCCTGTAAACATAGCTGCAGCTTTCAAGAACAAGGGTACTTTTCTATTTGATCGGCTTGTCTTTAACGAAGGAGATTTTCTGTCGAGTCATATGACGGATACACCACCTCTCTCGGAACCGTTGGAAGAATCACCTTCTACTTCTACTAGTGAAATTCAGTTTCATTATTTGCCGAAAAAAGGAAAAAGACACCAGAAAAAAGATATGAAACTACTATTTGTGAGTCCAAAGGATATCCAAAGAAAGCCAAAGTACCAGCAATACACAAAACAAGAAGAAAGGGAAAGACAATAATCTCTAGGAATACACCGGAGAAAGACGAGCTACAAAAAACTAGAATACAAACAACGGCGACTGAAATTGTTAAGGTAAATATATTATCAAAGAGAATGATTCCAAAGAGGAAAAAATGATAGAATCTGATGACTCTCCTTCTTCAAAATTTTCAGTTCACGATTCAGATAGTTCAATAAGCCTTTAAAATTCAGATTATGACGAAGAAGATTTTACCAATTAACAGTTCAAGGATTACCAAGGATTTAAGTCAAAGATTTCATATTGGTGACTTAATTATGATGCCAAAAATAAAACAATGAAAAAGTATTTTGTGGGGCAAATTTTGTGGGGTAAAACACAATATTATGGCTGTCGAAGTTAACTTAATAAGAAAAAGTAAAAAAAAAAAAAAATAAATGTTTTGTATTTCCTAATATCACGGACATTTGTACTATTTTTGCAGGTCAAATTGTTAAAATATTAAAAGAACCTCATGTTTCCAAAGGGCGTCTTTTTTTTTGTTAATTTAGTAACTGATACTATTTCTTAAAGTATGTGTTAGTGATCCAAAGCGTGTTTTTCTCCTCTTTTTGTAACAAGTTTTAAAAAAGAGTAATACATTTCGATTTAAGAAGACTATTTATTCGTTTGAATAATAATAAATCAAAAAGATACTGTTGTCTCACTGTTCCCCCAAGGAAGGGTACAGTTAGACAATTCCACCTGTTATTTTGTTTGAGTGAAACTTTTTTCTATACTATATTTTTGGTACTTTAATTGTTCATATGTATTACGAATTAACCTAGTCATGTCTTTTCGCCATATTTTAGTAAATAAAAACATTTTGAAAAAAAATATGAAAACCTAAACTTTTTCATCCCACGTTTCCCCTATATGTATTGACATCGTACGATATTATTCTGATAATAAACCATTTTTGTTTAGATGGCATATAAGGGGGTGAAAAAAAAGCGTTGTATTTTCTCTTAACTTTAAAAACATCTGTGGAAATATTAAAGGATTGATTTAGGTTTATAGTTTTTTCGTTTTATCTCGAAGGCATCTTAAGATTTTGTTTCTTGAATTAACCGAATTGCTGTTTAAAATTAAAAATAATTTGTTTTTGCAAATTAAGAGAAAATAATGTTTTCAATTTGTGTTTTGAGAACGATTTCCGAAGTAAAAATTGAAACTGCAAAATAAACATATTTTCAACTGAAATCGTGGTTAACTACCATTATTGATAATAAATAATGTTAGAATACCACAAAAGAAATAGCTTCAGAACAATTTTAAGTCAAAATATTACCATTATTACATATTTTACTGTGTCTTTTCTTTTATCTACAATATTTAATGAGAATAAGCTACAATATTAATTGGAATTTAAATTTTTTTTTAATTTTAAAAAAATTTGATACTGACCATCGTTTCCTTATGTGAAAAAATACCACTTTATGTAATTGTTTCTTAAATTACTATTAAAAAATGCTTAAATTACAATAACACAGTCTGTAGTTTCATTAAAAATTTTAAAAAGAGACATAATACCCACGCAAGTTTTTATATCGACAATGTACACAAACATCTGCAGGAAAATTGATATTCTGGACAATATTGACAGTATCTGTTCATTGCTCCGGATCTTGTGTCTACAAAAGTCTCTAATATTAGTCGCCAGCTAATCTTTGCCACATCACAATGAACTAAGAAGCAAAAAGTTACCCCCTATTCAATGAAAGAATAGAAAAAGATCCCCAAGAAGAGGCTGCTTTGTGTTCCGGAAAGATTAGAATCGTGCAGAGGCGTAGGTACTTCGGGGAGATTAGTGGATTCAAGTTGTAATCAATACACAGATTGGCATATATATGCTGAAATCTGTAAATTGTCTGATCACGGGCAAAAAGTATTGCTTTTTTTGCTCAAGTTAGATATGATATTGTTTATCTGTATTTATTTGTTCAGAAGAACCAGATAAGAAACGATACAGTACATGGCTTGTTGCGCGTTGACGAAATTTCATATTATTGTAAAAATAATTCATTTCTTCTTTGACCGTCATGCACAAAAGATCGATCTCCTAACGTTATGTTTAATGCGGTGTTGTCAAGTATTTAAATATATTTTTATAAGCAGTTTCTTCCAAGAGATTTATAATATAGGATTTCGTTGAAAAACAAAAATCAAGGATAATAGACACATCTTAATGAATATGCAAAAATTATCTTCAAAATATTAATCAATTTCGTAGGGAAAACCAAACAAATCTTTTAACAGCGGAGACATACTTGTATTCGGAACGCGTAAAGGAATACAATTGGAGTGATAATAGTTTTGAAAGTTTGAGGCAACCAATTTCCAAAGGACAAAGGTTATTCATTGTTACTGCTGGTGAAAGCATTCGATAATGTAAAACACGAATTGATGATAAAATACCTACAAGAGTTGGGATTGGACGCCAAGGATATGAGAATTATCGCCAATCTGTATTGGAACCAAACAGCAACAGTACGTCTTCAAAATTTCAACGAAACAGAAGATTTCTCCATTAAAAAAGGGGTAAGGCAAAGTTGTATACTGTCTCCAATGCTGTTCAACTTATACGTAGAAAAAGCCTTCGCAGAAGCAGTGGCAGACTCTAATAAGGGTATTAAAGTTAACGGCACATTCATTAATAACATCAGGTATGCCGATGATACAGCCATAATGGCAGATAAAATTGAAGATCTTTAATGCCTTTTAAATGATCTAATTCTTGCAAGTGAAGCTCGGAGTTTGAAAATAAAATTCAAGAAGACAAAAACAATGATTATAAGTAGAAATTATTACCCCAACGCAAAGATATATGTTTCTGGAGAAAAAATTGAACAAGTCAGGCAATTTAAATACTAGGGTTGTTTGCTGAACGACGGTTGGCACCCCAAAAATGAAATGAAGAGCAGAGTTGAACAAGCCAGAAATACTTTTTTGAGGCTTCGTAAGTTTCTGACTGATCGCAAATTAGACTTATCGCTTATTGGACCGATACAAGATGCTTAAGTGTTACGTGTGGCCTGTTTTCTGTACGCAATGGAAGCATGGACGTTAAAGGCCAGTTCCATTAACAAACTTAAAGTGTTTGAAATGTGGTGCCTCCGTCGAATGCTTAGAATATCATGGACGGACAGGGTCAGAAATGAGAAAGTACTCAGAAGAGCGGGCTTACAGGATAGGGAACATTTTAATTATGTTAAAAGTAAGAAGATTGCCTACATTGGGTACATATTACGAGGAGAAAGATACACTTTTCAGCAACTCATACTCGAAGGGAAGATAGAGGGTATGAGAGGTTTGAGACGTAAGAAAATGTCATGGCTGTGCAATATTCGACAATGGACAGGAATCCACAGCTATGAAATGCATCGCAATGCTGCTAAAAACAGAATTATTTAATCTTGACTATTTAACAATTCACCATGGCGTCATCTCTTTTATTAAGACAATTTGGCCTTTTTTCTATTTCTATGGCTTCTCGGCTTCTAATTCTTGGTTTATAGAAGGGATGGGGCCTGGGATGTTCTGGAGTTTTCAAAATCAATTTTATGACCTGTATGAAGATGGTGTTGACCGAGAGCTGAAATTGAATCAGAATTGCGAACAGAAATGGAATGTTCATAAATCCTATTTTGGATTCTACGATTTGTTTGGCCTATATAGGATCGGGGACAGTCTGCACAAGGTATTTCATAAACTCCGTGCTGTTCATTTGGAATATTGTCTTTGATAGATCGGACAAGAGATGAAAGTTTTTGTTGGGGAGTAAATATTGTTTTTATTCCTCTTGGTTTCAGAATTCTGTGGATTTTGTCAGTGACACCTTTGATATAAGGAAGAAAAGCTTTTGTATGATATAATATATATAATATATATATATATATATATATATATATATATACATATAGATAAAATATAAATTTATATACAAAGCTATATATCTATATATTATCCCAATAATTAGTCGATTTATGAAACTGAGGCAATAACTCGTACGTCACTGCCATCTTAACTTCTTCCCGTCTCTTGTGTCGTGTATATGATGACCACATTCAGGCTTTTCAATGGCGGATTCTCTATATCTAACGACGCAAACATAATTGTTATATTCCCTCGAGGAAAATCTCCCCTCTCCCGTTTCCCCTTCATCCAGAAGTTTCGTCCAGCGCGGGAAAAGCGCTCGAAGAATGCTACCGCGGCGAAAAATCACTTGAACCGCGGGAAATCCTGTCTCTCTTCTCTGTTCTTTATGCTGTATATACGCTTGATTGCGGTATTTTCAAATCGGCATGTAGAGGATAGGACTTGGCATCGAAAGGTATTTTCAATCTTTTTTTGTTTATGAAACTTCGTATAAGATACTATAACTATGGTTAAAAAACTATATAAAGAGGATTCACAATCATCACCAGATTTTTAGATATTTGTTCATTTGCTTAGAAGAAAATTTTTTACAAGTTAGCGTAGATCAATAAATCCTGATTTAATGGCATCATTATTTAGAGAGAGTCTTTAAAATGATAATACATGATACTAAACGATTGGTAATGTTCATGGAACTAAAAGAAGAGGAAGACTTTGGAACAATTATAGCAAAAATGATTATATTACCTGGAGAGTCACCAACATAAATTGATTCAACTAGAAAGCTCCAATAATATTAAAATTTGAATTCCAACATGCTCTAAACAACTCAAAATCTGGCTTGCCCCTTGTGATTCAGTAAATTTGTACTGTAAAGTAATACTAATAGGAAAGTTTTGGGGAAGTTCTGATTTTTTCATTCCATATGTGTTCTAGGGTGCTAAATTTGAATCTGAGGTTTGCGGACAAAATTTCGTGACTCAACATTTAAAAAACCAGAAGAATTTTGCTTTTTTCCGGTTTTTTGCTTAAAAACTCGAAAACTGTTAACTTTTAGTAAATGGTCTGTTTACAGAAATTAAAGTACTTAAAGTTCTGTACAAATGTCACTTTTTTGGTTATTGTACAGACGAACCGTTCGGTCTCAAGTGCAAGTTGAAAATTGCAAATTTGTACCGGTGTGACTACAAAACCCACTTTTTAGATTTGTATTGAAAGGTTTTCAGTTAATTTCCCCTAGTATTTAAGTTAATTAAAATGCTGATATCCTAATTATTACAACAGCTCTTGAGATGGCCCCGTCAAATAAACCTATGACAGTGGTGGGGGAAGATATCGACCTACTGGTCATTTTGATTGGCCTTTGTAGCCCTGATATAAAATTTGTTTTTTTTTGTAAGCCAGGAAAAGGAAAGGTTTAGCAAAGCCTCTACAACCCTCATCTGGCTGATAGGAAAATCCTATTGGATCATATTTTACTCCTGCATGCGATGAGTGATTGTGATACTACTTCGGCGTTGTTTAATCAAGGGAAACTGAAATTTCTTAGTTTCTTAGGAAAGTCCTGCAGAAGAACAAAGATTTGCAATCGGTAATTAAAGCTTTCAAAGACTCTAATTCAAGCCAAGATGAGATTGCCACAGCAGGAAACATTTTTCTCACGGCTCTATATGGAAAAAAGACACAAAACTAAACGATTTAAGATATAAACAATACGTATATGTCATTTAAAAATAAGACCAACATTTCCTCATTGGCCCCAACTGAAGCTGCTGCAGCAGTGGTTATCCGGTCAAGCCACACCTAATGAGCAACAAAAAGACCCAAGTGAGTGTGAATGGAAAAAACTAGTAGTGGTCTTGTGCCAGTACCAACTACTTTGGACCCTGCATCAAACTCAATACTGCGGTACATTTCATGTAGATGTAAAAAGGGATGTCAACGCAATTGTGAATGCAGGAAGGCGGGACTCCATTGTTCTCCAATATGAGCATCATGCGAAGGACTGTGTAACAATGTTGGCCCCCAGAAGACAGCTCTGATATAGACGTAGAAGAAACTTTTCGAAACCATCAAGAAAAAGAAAACGGCGTTTCTAGGTCACATCATGAGACATGAAAAATACCAGTTCCTCCAACTTAAAAGGGACGGTAAAATTGAAGGCAAGAGAGGAATGGGACGCAAGAAAATGTCTTGGCTCCGAAACATAAGGCAATGGACATGGATTAACGACATACAATATCTGATACATATTGCAAGAAATAGAGAATTAATGGAAAATGTGATCGCTAACATCCATTAGTGGATTTGCATCTGAAAAAGAAGAAAACAACTTGGCAGCAGGGTCTTAGTAAACTTGAAACAATGGTAACTGTGGGCAGACTATCAGACCGGATAAGATGGGCAGACCACGTGGTAAGATTAGAGGACAACATAGCTATATAAGTATAATAATATTTTATAATAATTTTTTAAACTGTTTGTCCTTTGCCTCGTATTGCGTTAATGTATCAGTTTGTTAATGACATTCACCATATTGTTGGATAGCCAAACTTTGACGAAGTAAGTCTAAAATGTTATATTACATAAATTTTTTATCAGCCATCAACTTCGAGATTTTTCGAAGTTAATTGATTTTTCTTCAGTTGAAAAAACGTTTCTTGGCTTATTCCAGATGCCTCTGAAGATGTTCTAGGAGCGAAAGTACTTGGGCAAGATTTAATAACACTGTGCTCGATATCTGCCTTTTATTTGATTAAAAATAATCTTTTTGTGGCAGATATTTTATATTATTTTTTACTTCTCATTTTGTAGCATAATAAATTCCTTTAAAAAATATCGATATTAAAGTAATAAAAATTTTTTGGTAAGCTCTTGGGCTATATATAAAATTTGGTGTCTTTGTTTACACATTCCACACTTCCAAGATTTTGGCTACAAAGTTAAATGTGATTATATTTGGTTTATATTTGTACATCGTTCATTTAACGATATAATTTGAAGGGGTTTGACGAGAATTTTTAATTATCACGTTGTGTGGACTAGTTAGGGGGTAAGGAGATGGTAGAGGCTGGTAAGATACAGATCGATCGAAGGTCGAAAGTCAGATTTTAAATGTTGACCATCGTTAGCAAACGCGTTTAATTGAGTCGGTCAAGAAACCGGCAAATTTGTCGAAGAAAAAGTGATTTATACTCAAAGTAATGTGCCACTTCAGATCAGAGTAATCACTGTTTTTTTTTTTGTTTGTACGCCATCTCCCATCTGAGATACTTGTAGAACGGCGTGAGCAACAGCTCTAAAAAATACCCGTATGGTTCCCGTTTTTTAAGAAACCCAGTCTAAAGTTTGTATCCAGTGCCGCCAATTTCAACCTCAAATTTTTGTCCTAATAAGAAGCCGTTTCAAAATACTTTTCGTAGTATGGAGATGAATTTGTTCGAGTGGCAGACAATGTAAGTAAAGTTCCCAACCCCAGAAAATCTTTTAATGTGCATTTTAGTATAGTGCATCAATAATTGTTTTCATAAGAATTTGTAAAAAAGTTATAATAATTAAAATTTCAGATCTTAGGGCGTGGCTTAGCTGTCATTTTAATGGGTCTCCTTTTAAGATTTACTTTTGACATATGACAGCTAGTTTTATTATTTTTGACATCTGATAAATACCTAACCATATTTGAGATTTTTGTTTTGAGTTTTTTTTTAAACTATTTATGTCTGAACTTCTGGCTAATCAATGATGATTGACCATATTCCTGATTCTCCCATTTATTATTAAAACACCTAAAAACTTCAATTAAATAAGAAGACGTGTTTACCATTTTATTGCTGCATGACAAGAGAGAAAAATTACAATATGACAGCCGTTACATCATGAGAAATAGGACATAGTATGTCTGTTTTTAATATTTTTGTATTATCTCTATTTGTAACTGTTTGTGGGGAGACAACAATAAATGTTTAATTTTTTCACTAAACCATTTTGTTTATTTATTTTAGAAAAGTCTCCTAACCTCTCTTTTGTGTTTTTTTGAAACCTTTTCTTTCACCTAGCAGGAAGTTTCCCTAAAATGGCGACCTTATTTCAAATAGCTAGAGGACCTTTTTGTGTTTTGTTTGTTTTTAGGAGATTCATGTAAGTACCCCTTTTTTGTTTCATTTTTGACGTTGTTCCAATCGAACCCCCTTGCCATTTACTTATTCACGACCCAGCTTCCCCAAATAAACCCAGAGAGCCGTTAGCATGTTTCGTTTATTTTGTTTGTCCTATCTCGAGCCCAATAAGTACCAATTTTCAACTCCCCATAGTAATACTCTACATGGTACGCAAAATATTTCTTTACAATTTGATGTCTATATTTTATTACTTATTTTTTATGCAGTGTTTAATTTAAACCTGCTTAAAGTAACTATATGATGACTAGAAACGATTTGACAGAAAGTAGAGAATCGATGTTAAAAACCGCTATTACTGTAGGGAAAAAAAAAATTTCAACACCAATATAAAAGATTCGCTTCAAAAACCGTGTGGGATACTCCACAAGAGTAGTTATTGCCACTGTCTTATAGAATTGTATCATTCGTTTGTTTCCTTTCTTGTTCTTGAACGTTCTGTAAATTAATCAACTATAAAGCGAATCTCACTTTCTAATTTAAGTTTAACTTTATGGTGAATCGTAAGTCCGTCTCTGTTGATTTTTCATTGAAAACAACTTTTCATCACATAATGAGAAGATAGCTATCCGATTGGGGGGCGTCTAGTGCGCCCTGAAATATGACATAATTACAACTTTGTGTCCCTGATGATGACGTTCCTGTAATCCAGTGGAAATTTTCGCGAAAACAAAGAGTTCGTTATGTTCGGTTTATAATTTGGAACCGTTCTGATTCGGAAAATGCTGCTCCTCGTTTTCGTCTCGTATACAGGGAGGTGGATAGAGGGCACTATAATAAAGAATTAAAAACCTATTCAAATATCAACTTTTTCTTTTAATTTGTAGTTTGGGAGAGTATACGTAAGGAGAAATGCTAATCAATATAGAAACGCCCGTAAAATATCTAAAACACACGATAATGTGATGGATAACTATTGGTAATGCAATGTTGATCTATGCTCATTCTGGAACTATACTCGGAGTAATGGCTACTTTTTCCTACTAATAAATCGGAGCTTCTAGCTTCTATCGGACACAATGGATCGACTTAGATACCCAGTAATATATGTTTGAAACTATATCCTCAGAATGTTTAACCAGGAATCTCGCCTTCTTTTAGTACTCCTTCTGTCATATATTGTCATTTGTATTATTAATTTTCACACTTGATTGCTTGGATATAAAGTAACTCTTCATATCTCTAATTCTCTTTTCCACTGTTGAACATAAATTTTCCTGATAACTTTCCATTTATTTTGATCTTATGTCTACTCTATCCAATTCCTATGCCAACGTTTTAGATCATCAGTCCAACGTGCTGGTGAACGATCTCTGCTTCCGTAGGTATCATCTCTTGGTCTCCATTCCAGTATTCGCTTTGTTAATGTATCTGTCATCTGTCATTTGAGCCACGTGATCTGCCCAGTTCCATTTCAGTGTTGCTATTCTCTCTACAGAATCAGTTGCTATTCTCTCTACTCCTGATCTTCGTCGTGGCTGGCGCTTTCGCATCATGCCTTACAGTGAAACGCCCAAAAACATGCTCCATCGCCCTTTAAGCCACACGAATTGTTTTGCACTGTTCTCCTTGTCATGGTGAACGTCTTTGCTTCGTAAGTCAACACTGGCAAAACACACTGAGAAAAGGTTTTTTACATTATGTGACCTGACACCTTTCATCTCATCAGCACTAACACACCCACCAAGTCGAATTACATATTTGTCTAGCATTACGTGTATTTAGAGAATTCTTCAACCAATCATACGAGTGAGGAACAGGATCTCAGAACGAAACGAATATTGGTTTTAATTCAGACATGAGAAAATCGACTTCTGGTCCCAAGCCAGGTAACAAACGGCTAGCTAAAAGACGAAGAATGCCAGGTTAAAGGACGATGAGGACAAAACTAAAAAGAAAGAAGAAAACGTGAGGGAATGGATAATTATATTCATCTGTATAACGGCGTTAAAAATGTGAGAGCCTTACGAGCAGAGTTAAAAGAACTGGAGAGATATCTAAAAGGCAATAGAGTGGACATTTTGGTTTGAATCAAAGCTCTTCACTGAGTCTTTACCTGTTTAATTTGGTTATGGATAAACTGATGGACATTGAACCCTGGTCAATGGTCTTTGGTGATGATATCGTGTTAATAGAAGAAAGCAACGAAATATTGCAGGAAAAATTGGAGTATTGGAGAAGGGCTATTGAAAAAGAGGATTTTAGGTAAACAGATAGAAAAAGGAGTGGCTATATGTGATTGAGAGCTACAGAAATTGTTGGAGACATCGAATTGCTTGGAGGAAACTAAAGCGAGTAGGAGAATTTATATACCTTGGCTCTTACATAACGGAAAATGCGACACTAGATTGGTCAATTGCCCACAGAATAGAGGCTGGTTGGTTTAACTGGCAGCGAAGTGGTGATCAGACCTGCGTTTGTGCACGACGTGGTCTGTAAAGATAATTTAGGAAAACAAAATGAAGGTGGATCGCGTGACTAATGTTGAGGTCCTACGTAGAATAGGCAAGGAATGCGAGATTATTAACACCATCAAAGAGTGCAAACTAAAATATCTTGGCCATGTTATGAGGAATGAACAGAGATACGGCTTGTTGCAACTCATTCTTCAGGGCAAGGTATTTTGAAAGAGAGGACCAAGGAGAAGAAGAATATCTTGGCTTCAAAACCTGAGAAAGTGGTTTAATACATCGACAATTGGACTATTCAGAATAGCAGCAAGCAAAGTTAAGATAGCCATGTTGATCGCCAACATCCGGAACGGATAGGCGCCGTAAGAAGAAGAAGAAAATGAAGGTAGCTGAAATGAAAATGTTACGGTGAATGTTTGGTAAGACTAGAAAAGACAGGATCAGAAACGTCTTGATTAGGTAGAGAGCCGGTACGACTACAGTCTAAAAAAAAATATGTAAAAAAATGCAATGCATTGGATTGGTCACGTCAAAGGTAGAAAGGAAAACTATTTAAGACAAAGGGTAGAGTTGTTAAAAGTTACTTTAAAAAGAGATAGATGAAAACCGAGAAAATAAAAAGACTGTTTGGCAAAGAGAGAGAAAGATTTAGATGAAGAAAATACGATAGACAGAAATCTCTGACGAAGAAGAGTAAAGAAAAGCGATTTCGAAATAGGGAAAATAAAGGGAAAGAAGAAGAAAAAAATGCACCAAATGCTAACTCCTAACAAAAAAGAAACGAGTTTATGGGAGAACTCGATGACGTTAAAATTAATAACGAAAAGTAAATTTAAAAATTAAGAGAGATAAAGATAAAGATCCTGGGCCTGGAGACATTCTCATTGAACTAGTAAAAGATGGATCAAACGTAATGTTAAAAATGCTAGAGGAAATTTTTTATAAATCCTTAATTAATGGCCAAAGCATTTCCTACAGATTGAAATCTAGCAATAATATAAGTTCCATCTACAAATAAGGAGTCAGAAAAGTATACTAGATATAATTATAGCGTATAGTAGCATTAGCGTTAGTAGCTTGGTGGAAAGGTTGTACGGATAAAAAAAGCGAAAAAAAACAGAAAATAAAAGAAATAAAAAACAGAATGGCTTTTAGCAGGACAACAGAAATGTGTTTCTATACATCTTGTTACCCAACTTGTCTTCATTCATATCGAAAAAACCTACGACACTTTTCGTGTGCTTTAAAATTTTTATTTAAAGTTTTTAACGAGAACAGACCAAAGAACTATCAGATAGAACATTACAAAACATCTATAAAAATCTAAAGAGCGTCGTTAAGTTGAAAAGTACCCTTTCAGGACAATCTCGAGTAACAATGAGCCTTAAATGGGGATCAATGTTGGCAATAAGCTAGATATTGTATTTCTGGTGTCCTCCCCATGGGGTAAAAAGCTGGATTTTTACAAAAGATGCTAGAAACCGATTCGAGGCATTTGAGATGGAGTGCTACCGACGTATATTAAGAGTCTCATATATACGCCATACAACTATAACTATCCTCCTAAAAATTATTCGCACCGAAAAAACAAAGAAATTATTAACACAATAAAGAACAAAAAAAGGCTTACTTCGGACACATTGGGCTCATGATTGAGGTCAAGAGATGCCCTGGATGCAGACGTATATCCAGGCTAGCCAATCTTACGAAATGGACTGGTCTGACATCAACTGATGAACTGTTGTGAATAGAATTAAATGGGTCAATGTAGTCTCCAATATTACTAGACACCTTTAGAAGAATAATCAAGAGTCATTTTAAAAAAGTTAAAAAGTTTGAAATTGGTAGAATTGCTAGGTCTCTTGAGCAAGTATAAAAAGAAATATTAATTTAAAAATATAAATTTCTGTACATGTCAATACTTATTTCAAGTATTTTAACACAATTTTCCATTGCTGACCAGTAAGCCACTGACCATTTGTATCCCCAGTCCTGAAAATTCCGGTCTTCACCTCTCCAACAGCCTCCCCTCTTTCCCGATGGGTGCCCGTGATCGCCTTGACGTGTAATTAAAACAATTACTTGCGTAATTACTGGCTGTGGCCTTAATTAGTCGCTTTGGCGGGAAATATGAGTTCTGGCCTGGCAGACACTCGATGCATGGGCTAATTGGTAGCCAGTCTGAGCTCGAACGTTATAGGGTGACAGGCTGAGTCTACTAATAGACGCGTCTGATAAATGTTTTAATACTGGGCTTAAAATAGCGAGACAGTTTAATTTCTATATAATAGTAATATATTAAAGCGTATGTAAAGTCTCTTGTGTAATTTTTTATTCGTAAATAATATGGAGCAAAGCAAGTAGGAGAGTTTATTTACATTGTAACCTATTTTAAAATCTTAGGCTTTATCATTCGCAACTGTCAGAGACTATCTGTTTGGGCTTTACGAATGGTTTATTATGCTTTGGTCGTACCTAAAGTAGATAGTTGTATGGTCTCCACAATACCAAGTTCATTATACTACATTGGAGAGATTGCAGAACAAATTTTTAAGATATTGTATTTCAAAAACACTTGACATGAATTTATTGAAAACCTGACGGGATAACTCTTATTTAGTATTTGTGTTTAAAAGATATATTGATCGGTTTTATATACAGTGCATTTAATCAAGTTACAGCTCTAAACGATTAATGGAATTCGCAAAGAAACCTTCGTTGTAGTAAGGGCAAGGTAAACTGCACTGAAGATCCACATAATCTTTTTAATTACTTACTTTGTTTAGAATATTTTTGCCTGTATTATCAGTTAGAGGTAATTTGTATAAAATGAGGAGCAAAAATTTAAATGGAATTAGTTACTGTGTACTAAATTATAATAGTGTACTTACTGATTATTACCCAAAGAGTGGTTAACGTTGATTTTTATTTGTCTCCCCAAAGAGAAAAACGCAAAAAAGTGCAGCGATTACCGCACCATTAGCTTGATGTCTCATGTGCTAAATTTACTACTAAAAGTTATCTCTTTTTTCTTTGTCATCTCTGTCAAGCTCTTTTTTCACTAAAATATACTGATACAAAGATGCCTGGATGTCAACCAAGATATACACGCGTGTTTTATTGACTATAATAAAGCATCCGATAAAGTACGATATAAACAATTAATGAATGCCCTGAAATCAAAGAAGATTGAGTAAAAGGCCCTCAGGATCATATCAAATTTATACTATAAACAGCAAGCAAAAGTAGAAGTGAAATAAGATGTGAAGTTCGCCAATTCTTTTTAATGCCTACTCCGAAGAGATCCTGGAAAACGCTCTTGAGGGCAAAACAGCTGGAATAAAGGTAAATGGAGTTCCCATTAACAACATTAGATATGCGGACGACACTGTGATCTTAGCCGAAAATGTTGAAGATCTTCGGAGACTGGTGACCAGAATAGCGGAGGATGGAAAAGAGTATGGTCTAACAACGAATGTCAAGAAGACGACAGTTATGAGAATATCGAATACTCAAAGAAATAACGAGAATCTTCTAATAAAAGGAACCAACGTCGAACAAGTGGACAAATATGCATATCTGGGAACAATGATTAACTCTACAAATGATTACATTCAGGAGATTAAAATCAGAATAGAAAAGGCTAGAGCAAATTTCAATAAAACGAGAAGAGTGCTATGTACTTCTTCTTCTTATGGTGCCTCATTCAATTAGTGGATGTTGGCGACAATTCTGGAATACTCCTCTCGATCTTGTGTAGCTCTAAAGGGAGCATGGGCATTGAGGTTTGTCTAATCCCTTATGTTTTTAAGCATTGAGTATTTATTTCTTCCGATGCCCCGTTTTCCTTCTATCTTTCCTTCCATAATAAGCTTTACGAACTGGTACTTGAAATTTCGAAAAGCGCAAGAAACACCAACCGACAGTATAAAAATTGTTTAAAATGTGTCTCAACGCTTAGCCCACCAGTACACAAAGGGTTAAAAACTAAGCAACTCTTTTTTGGCACTACGTTTTGATATTTAATTCCTTATATCGCCGTTGGGCATAATCGGTATAAATTTTATTGTGCAAGTAAAGCATGGCACATACTACCTATTTAGCTTATAATCCGTATTTGTGAGAAAGTGGCACTTACAACATTATGCATATAGCACGCTTCAAATATACTTTAGATATATTTGATAATTCAGTTACCTAGATTCAAAACCCGACAATTTCAGGTCAATAAAATTTGACATAATGAAGAAAAACTTGTAAAATCTATATCCTATTAAATTAAGGATATACATAAAAAATATTAATATTATTATTAATACATAAAAAAAACTTTGAAAAAACCTAGGGGCCCCCAGAAACAGGTAATTGTATGATATATTTTGGACATGTCGGGGGTCGCAGATGAATTTAATATTTTGAATGAAAAGAAATTCGAAATCTATTAGAAAAATAAGTTTAATTACTCAACAATGCAATATAACATTTATCCCTTATTTTATATTGCAAAGCTAATTGTTTCTGCTTCGCAATTATCTTCCTTTTCGTTTGCCTCGCTGCCTTGTACCTCCTCTATAGTATGGAATACTTCTTTGAAAAAGACCAGTTCATCTCTATTTTGCCATCCCCTTCCGTAGTGTTTCTCCAATAACTTAGTAATACTTTTTTCTCATCTTCTTTAATCGCTATTCCAGCCTTCAATGTTCTTGGACTAATTTGTGCTTTTGCGCATAAGTCATGTAAAATGCCTCACCCCTTATAAGTGGTACTTTTTGTCCTCGTGTAATGATTACTTTCTTTAACGGTTGGAACTTAAAATGCCAATAGCCTGGTTGTTTTATTACTTTTTAAGTTTCAACCTTCCAGTCCTTAATTGAAACACCAGTTCCAACTCTGTAAACAGTGGCAAACTGTTTGATTAACCTTACATAATCATCAGGATGAACAATTACCATGTGTTTTTTATAAATTCTTTTAATTTGTTCAAACACACGATCAGGGGGAATATAAGAATGCCCCACAACGGGAAACATTATCTCAATTTCCTGTATTTGTCTTGGAGCTTTAAACTGAAGCCGATAGCTCAGCATGGTGATGACCGTGGAATTTATTCTGTGCTCCACACCCATCGCAAATAAGCCGAAGAACACGTACATTATCCACAAAATTAAAATTTGAAAGGAGGTGGTGCAAGAACGACGATATTTCGTTTGAACTTCTATGATGGTCCAACTCTGATCCACGACTGATCCGGAAGTTTTGGTAGCGCCAAATTCTTCTCACAATCAAATGAAAATGTGGCCATGCCGTCTCTTTCTTCTAGAAGAAGTCTATCGAACCTCCCACTTCTTACTTTATGGAGAAGTTGTTGTGCTTCCAGACAAGTTTTTTTTGCTTTGTCAGTCTTGCCTTTTATGCTGGATTTGTACTGTAAACAAGTTGAACACAAATTTGTCTTCGGAGTTCCAAAGCCAACGTTAAAATTTTTGTTAAAATAATCTCTAAACAAACGTTCTTTGACTTTAAAGTCTTCGCTTTGGGTTCATTTTGTGGTTGTATATTTTTCATAATTTTAAGATACTTAATTCAGCAAGCAAATAATTTCTGTTGAATGTTTTTGTACAGCAATAATGAGATTCCACACATTTTAGGGACTCGATGAATTTTTTTATAGATTGTTTGTACCTTCGTTTTTTCTCCAATTCGATCTCTGCCCCTTCTTTAGGTAGGAATAAGCGAATGCTTCTTGTAATTTTTCATAATGTTTAAAATTCTTTCTTTTTTAATTCCCAGAATACCTTGGAAAGCTGTTCGGCATACAAGAACATTTAGGTTGTCACTTCTCTTCAATTTGTAGGATAAAATACAAGATTTTGGTTTATTTTTGTTGGCTGTTCGTTTCCTTTGTCTTACCGGGATATGTGAGCCAATTTGGCGTAAAATGAACATGTCTTGTCCCCTTTTATCCTTATTTTGATAAAAAGCTGAATGAAAGTCTCTTACATCGTTCATGGACAGATGTACAACGAGATGTACATTGAAATTGTTGATATGGCTTTCCCTTATGGCCGCAAGTGGGGAACATAGGTAATGTTTTGGCAGTTTACCTAAAAATAATTATTTCATTACAAATAATGTACTAATTTATTGTAATATTATAGGTTATACCTTGCACGTTTTGCCTTTTCTCTTTTTGTTTCGACCTTCGCTCTTTTTTAAGCCTTTGTCACATCACACTTTTTTACATTAATAAACTGTCCAACAGTATTGCCAATGAATCCATTATTTTAGCAATTTATTACACACACTGCAAATAACTTATTTAAAAGCATAAACTAAACTGATCTGCTTGGCTAACACGTTAATTAAGGTATGCTAGTTGGTCTTTGTCGGCTGACTAACATAACTACTTCTCCTGTATATATTCCATATTTTTTTACTTTTACTGAGTATTCCGCATTCAACTACAATACTGTCGTTAACTTAAACACTTTGTGCCTTCCTCGTATCTTCACTAACAAACACCGAGCAAAAAAGCAATTAATCCTCTTAGAGTCATTTTAAAATGGATAAAAGTACAAGCAGACAGCAAAAAATCTCGACCACTAAATACCAAATACGCCGCAAATCCTAAGTAGATTCGAACAATAGAATGTAAACAAATCCCCTGCATTCTAGATTTATTCGTTACAACTTCAACGTACCATTCTAGCGCATTCTTTGATGCATGTTCGGAGGTTTCGTTTATTTTTATTTCCGTAGAACAGTGCTGTCTGTGTTTTCAAGAATCTGTTTGCATATGGATGCAAAATAGAAGCGAAAAAAGCGTGCAAAGTGGAGGAATGCTCGCTGTATGTATATGCATTAGAATGAATCGGGGAATTTTGTAATTTTTCAAAGTTATTGATTTAACTAAAGGCTTCTGTGTAAAAGCGGAAAGGTAAAATACCTTTTAAAGTCTAGTAGCAAAGATCGTATAAAATAAAAAAACATAAAAAAGAGCAAAGTGTTTGGTATACATAAAATAAAGTATCGATATAAAAACAGTTATTTAAAAATCACTCCAAGGAATGAGCAAAGACTTATTCTGGAATATGCTGCTAAAAATATACTAAAGATGCTGAAATTAAGATACAATAAACAATATGTTTTTACAAAATTACGCATTTTAGTTCACCGGTAAACCAAAAACCAAAAAAATTTGGCCAAACAGATGGCTGGTAACTTCAACTTGACCCAGACGTGATCGCCATTTTCGAGTAAGGGCTTAGGATGATCATTTGTAATCGTTAAAGATCCGTAATGATCGAAAGTATATAATTCAAAACGCTTTTGCTTTTGAGATAGACTATCGTTACCATACCCACCGCTACTTTCATGGTAAGTTCCATCATCCACCTTTACAAATTAGTTTCTTGTTTGTAGATCAATACATCCTTGAGACGATGCAAGAAGATTCACACAAACTTTTTCTTTAAAAGAATGTGACCCTCACGTACCGTAACCAGCAGGTGAATTTGAGATTTGGTGAGAACAGGGCTGTTAATTCGAAATACTCCATGTATATATCAGCTCCCCTATTACGGGAGAGAGGGAGAATCCCATTGGGTACTTTTGATTTGACGATAGAAATGATTTTGAAACAAAAATTATGTATTAGACATGCAGAGTTTTATAAAGATAACGTGTCTTCAGGATTTGATGTTTAGTGTCCAAGATGGAAAGGTTTTTGGCAACTTCAGTTTGTTAGGAAGAAAGATGAGAAATAGCTTCTTCAGTATAACAAATAATTAGGTATATCAGTTGGGACGAAAAGAGTAGTGGCATAAAAATTTAAGCATACTGAGGGTATAACAGCAGCTACACAGGGTACGAGCGATCGCTTTAGCAGAGACCGTAGTCGTAGTAGGAGATTTCAACGTATATCATACATTATGATGCCAAAATATCACAAAAGGTGAAATAATTCTACTGATATCCTGTGAAGGCAGGAACAAGATGTTATTCGCACCAAACGAACCAACAAGGATCAACCCCATTCAAGGACAAAACAATTCTAAATTGGACTTATTTATCACCAAATAGGTCATCATAGAAGATATAAGAACTCACTTCGAATGCAGCTCCGATCACAAACCAGTGACAGGAAAAATGACTTCAAGAGTGGACCTACCTACAGTGGAACCACTAGAAAGATGGAAATGGAAACAAGCAAACTAGCCAAACTACAGAAGACAATTTAACGAAATGAAAATAAAGAAAGAATTCCAATCAACAGAAGAAGAAAAATAGAAGACATAACAAGGAAATTTCAACTTTAATTCAACAAGCTATGAAAGACAATATCCCTAAAGGAATGACGAATCACAGAGAACTAATTATACCGAACCAGCTAAAGGACATTATCAAAGACATAAACAGGACCAGAAGAGCTTCCAGAAGACAAGAAGACAAAAATTCAAAGACTGCAGAGACGAGCTTTCCGAAGAGTGGCACAACAACATCAGGAAAGCAGAAGAAAATCGTGGAAATGTGTGCAAAATGCTGAAAGCCAAAGAGTAAAACAAAAGATGCCACAAATCATAGACGACGAGGGAACTCACTCCGAAACCAAAGAAAAAGTGGATGCAATTGCAAAAAGAATGGCAGTAACACATAGGCAAAACCAAAACATGACGAATACAAGAATTATCAAGAAGATCAACGCAGAATATAAAAGAATAAAAAGAAGAAATGGATTTTCAACAGAGAAAGAAAACTACATCCCCCAACAGAAGTCGCCAAAATCATCAGAAGACTAAACGGAAGCAGAGCACCGGAAACAGAAGGAATCCACAATATCGCTCTCAAGGAGCTATCAAAGAAGATAATAGTACAACTGTACTATATCTTCAAATACTGCCTGGAAAAATCACATTTTCCGAGCAACTGAAAGCACGCCAAGATCATCCCCCTACTAAAACCAAGGAAGGTTGGAAGAAGTCCGGAAAGCTACAGACTCATTTCACTACTGGAAACATTCGGAAGAGTACTGGAAAAAATCATCTAAAGAAGGTTGATGAAGCACGCAGAAATAAAAATAATCGTTCAGGAGGACCAGTTCGGATTAAGAAGAGGAAGAAACTGCGAACTCCAACTAGCAAGCGTCATCAGCGACACGAAGATCAGATTCAACAGGAGACAGAAGACAGGAAGGACCATCTTGGTAACTAATAAAACATTTCAAGTTTCAGCCGACCAAAAGGCATCCAGAATTCAAGAAATCCAAGAAGGGACACCTCAAGGGAGTATACCCTCGCCCATTTTATACAAAATTTTTGCTTCAGATTTACCAACAGATCCAAAACAACTACAGATCTCGACGCAGACGACACGACAATATATGCAACAGGAAAGCACTATACACAATAGACAAGCACATCGGAAGAATCACGGAATACAATTAATGCAACCATCAAAGAAAGGCTTCAGTATACACCACTGAGGGAGGTGGCTGGGAAAAGGACAAGGTGTTTTTTCCACCAAGCCACAAGAAGATTTCATAAGACCAGAAACATCCTCGCCACGAGTTGGACCCAGAAGATGTTTAGATCGACTAACAGACTGATCGACTATATGACCAGGATCTAGCCGGGTGGTTACCGAAAACAGAAAATCATAAAAGTACGTACGATGCCGAAAACAAGTACCTACAGAAAAAGGAGCCAAGGAGTCCACGACAGAAAAATTCAAGATTTGAGAGGAAGCAGTTCAATTGTACGATATCTTAAGTTAAAATATGTCAGGTGTGACGTGTAATTTTTATTTAAAGCAATAAACGTTTCTATTTTTATTTTATAGAGCGGTCGCCACTCGTCACAAAGAAGTAGGCAGATTGAGACCTTAGTGTCGTTTGACGGTTCTCCGTCAATTACTAAAAAACAAGATACTGGATACTGGTGGCAACGGGAGAGACTTGGAGGAGGACAGATTGAGACCCCGAATTCGAACGGAACCACATCCCTCTTGATAAGGGCTCCAAAGTGGGTGCCCAATTAAATATTAAATTATATTAAATTATATATATATATATATATATATATATATATATATATATATATAAAACCTAGATCTAAGATTAATATTATTACTAAAATTAATATCAAACTCAGCAGTCTTCCGGGTTGAACCGCGTCGTTGTCCATTTTGCCAAGCTTTCGGCATCCTCTCTGATGCCTTTCTCAGGGCTTCCGAGGTCTCAGTCTCCCGAGCCCCCAGACACTACTACACTGTTCACTATTCACGGCACTGTCACTGTCACTACTGCGGAAATCTTTCCGAACATATATATATATATATATATATATATATATATATATATATATATATATATATACATACATATATATATATATATATTATATATATATATTATATAATATATATATATATATTTATATATATATATATATATATATATATATATATATATAGATCCATTCAAATATTAGTGTGTAGGTATGACCCTAAATGGAACATTTACCTCTGGGTTTAAACCCATTAAGCTAAACACGTATGCCGACTCTTTCTCTCTAGGTGATTTCTGATTAAAAAATGTAGTGTAATCTTCAACAGATGTTCCCATTAGTTCCCCACTGCGAACCCTATAACGCCCCATGCCCATTTTACAAGAGTTTGACTACTCCTCGAACCATTTAATCTTCGGACTGTATATATACTTTTCGAGTAGGTTTGATATGTTTTACATCCACGGAAATATTACATCCTTACCGAACCTATAACTTCTTGCAATTATAGTTGCACAGTGACGTACACAACATTTTGTATTCTATTTAATAGACTCTACTTTAGTAAGTCGAATGTTAGATTCAAATGAAAAATAAGCGGCAAATGATAACACTAAGATTAGACTTATATTGTTAAATCATTTCCAAGTGTGTCCATGAAAAACATCAGCTTTTTGTAGATCTCCAAGAGGTGGCGTTCCCTCGTTTTTAACAAATTCATTTCATTTATAAGTTTACTTATTATGTTATATTAAAATAGTGACATGAAGTTAACCTACATATATGTTAAAATCAGAAGAATCCCCCATTCACTAATAAAGACCTCCATTATAGCCATATTAAAACCAGGAAATGCAAATAATCAAAACTACCGATGGATTGCACTGCTTAGCTGTGTCTATAAGCTGTTGAAACGCTTAATCTACAACGGAATTAGTAGAAACATGTTTGAATTGATATCTATTGAGCAAGTAGGGTTCAGACCTAACCGCAGCTGCACAGATCAGATCATATTCCCAACAATACATATTGAAGCAGGTTTTCAAAGGAAGCAAAAATATCTGTTGTTTTCATTAGCACAGCAGCTGCATATGTGTACACATACCGTGTCAAAAGGTAACTAAATTCATTGATAGCATGCTCACCGATGGACCTTTTCAAGTCACAATGGGCTACTATAAAGGTGTCCAAATAAATCTCAGCAATGGCCTGCCACAGGGATCTGTTTTGGCACAATTACTGCTTAATTTATACATCGCGAAGCTACCTGGGACAACTTCGCAGAAATTTGGCTACGCTGATGACTGGCCCATTGCACCATGACATAATAACATGGGTACTACAGAAACAATACTAACGGATGACCTTATACAGTTATGGGAATATACTTTTGCAAATGGAGGCTACGACCCAATGCAACGAAAACCGAAGTGAAAACAGACTGCTCACTCATAACTCAATGCCAAAATATCTTATAGTGATTCTGGACAAAACATAAAGTTTTACTTACAAAGACCGGCAGCAAAACTGGAAACGCGAAATAATATAGTCCAAAAGCTATGTGGCACCACATGGGAGTCCTCAGACTCCGTACTCAGATGATCCACTCTCGGACTTGTATACTCGGCGGCTGAATATATTTCTCCGGTATGGCTCAATAGCAAACACACGATTATTGACACCCAAATAAACCAGACAATGCGAATATTCTCAGGTACAATTAGACTCATACCGAACTATCGACTTCTCATTCTGAGTCACATTCCACCGCCGAAATTGCGAAGAAGTCATTTTCTTTCAGAGAAGGGCTCTTCTCTTTCAGAGAAGTCATTCTCTTTTTTCAGATAATATCGAAAAATCGAGGCTAACCATCAACTATCCATCCACCTTGATAAGCTTGATATCGAAATAAACAGACTGCGCTCCAGATATCCTCCATTGTTAAGAGTCAACTCCTTACATCAGACACATTTCAGGCTCACCAATGCTTGGAGAAGATAATGGGAAAGCGACTCACCACAGGCTTGTGGTGGGTCGCCTGACACTAAACGACCTGTATCGATCAGAAAGCGCCAGACTTTGAACTGACCTGCAGTACATGGACAACGCTAAATTGAATAAGAATAAGCAGCGGTAGATGTGATGACAGCTTATATCGATGGCCAGAAAAGGCCATCGAGAGTAGAATAAACCAGCATATCTGTTTTATAGAACTGACACATGCTTCCGATCGCATCCATGTCGATGACGTCTTACACTTACTGTTTAAAAGAAACATACCATCAATATCAATGCAATACAAACTATCGAAAACATCTACTTCCATAATCGAATACAGGCAAAGATAAATGGAAAACTAACACAGTGTATACCAGTACAAAGCGGAGTCAAACAGGGTGACTCGTTAAGCTCACTTCGCTTTAATGTAATATTGGACGAAATAATACAAGCAGTACGTAAAGGTCATGATTACAGAAAGGGGAACCAAGAAATCCAAATATTATGTTATGCAGACGACGCTGCATTAATCGCCGACACAGAAAACGAACTCCAAAGATTAACATACATCTTCAATACAACAGCCAAGAAATACAATATGCTAGTATCAGCAGAAAAAACCAAATGTATGATAATATCTAAATACCCACTACGATGTAAAATCGAAATTGACGGGAAAATACTAAAGCAGGAAGCAAGATTTAGATATCTGGGAATATCTCTCCGTAAACTAATTACGGAGATGTTGAAGAAGAAGTACAACAAAGCTTAACAGCAAGTAAAGCCGCGGATCATTTATTGACACGATCTGGAAGAACAAACACCTAAGACAAGATATAAAGACAAGAATCTATAAAATATCAATTATATATTAACATACACCGCGGAGACAAGACTTGACACATCTAAAACGAGACGACTACAAACAACAGAGATGAAAGTACTTCAACGATATCAGGGAAAAGTCTGTTGGATAGGGAGAGAAGTGAAAACATCAGAAGAGCATGCAATATAGAAGACAAAAATGGATGGGGGACAAAACAAAAACAGGAGTAGAACGAACACATTAGTAGAATGGCAGAGAATAGGATAGTACGAATAGCACGAGATATCACCAAATTAACGAAGAAGTATTGGCAGATCAAGGAAAAGATGGTGCGACAATTTAAACCATTTAGAAGGCCAATATTGAAGAAGAAACAGGCTTTAAAGCCTACATACAAAAAGGAAGCAGAAGAAGTAAATATTGATATTAATCTAGTGAATATAAAAACTAAATGTGTCGTTCATCCATTGAACAGAAAAATTAAATTGGTGTCCATTGAATATAATCTAGATAATAAGTACCTCCGTATTTCGTAGTCGCCAATTTCTTTTTAATTACGTTTTAATTCAAATAAAAAGGTAGAAAGTAATTTTTTGCAATATTTGTACAATTTAATCTATTCATAATTGATTTTTGTTTGCAGAAGTTGTTATTGTCCGTACTTTTATGGTTTGTAAAGTATTGTATTTATATACGCAACTCTATGTATTTACACCTTTCCTGAGATGTAGCCAAAAATTAAATAAATAAAATATGAACCCTATTCCTCTAAAAAGTTAATGCATATGTGGAGTACACACATTACATTAGTTTTCACCCCATCGGCACCGTCTATGCTATGAAAATAAATGGGAATCGCTACTTAAAACATGTACCGTATTTATGACACCATGAAGTGATTTATAAGGATTGTTGCTTTGGGAAAATATTTTTTAAATTCAGATGCGTCCATTAGTGTAATAGAAGCGGGGATAAATCATTTCTAACAGACATGTGACTAGATTAAGGAGATGAAGAAATATAGGAAGAGGTGTCCCTACTTTCTGGTGCCGAAAATTACTACACTCAGTTGACTGATTTATCTTTCACGATGTTTACAAGTCTTTGGAATGTTACCGCAGTCGCAAGATTTTAATAAAACTGTTTTGAAAGTTACTTTTTCAACAATAAAAGTACTATATATTATATTTATATGGGATTAAACCACGATTATTGATTGTAATGAAAATTACATTCTTACTAATACTTGTGGTTCCGATTTTCACTCCGGAAATCGTTTTAAAAAAGGATTGTTTTAAAAATTCTGCGAAAATGTATAACCAAGTTGTTAATAGGTTATGTTTTTCAAGATTGATGGACTTGCTTGGCTAAGATCCTATAGGCAATAGCCCGCTTTCGATTAAAAAAGTCTGAGGGTGGCTTTTTTACCCTCGTAATATTAAGCTCTGACTCTTTTGTGTTCTTTTTTTTGCATTATTCATTTGTGTAATGTGTGATTACGTAGATCTCGTATATGTTTGTGTCTGGTACGTTGCATATGTATTGTATATAACTTGGTCGGAGTGGATCTTCAAGGGAACATCAAATCGGCCAAAGAATTTCTTAACAAGTACATCTGCAAAGGTAGCAGCATCTTGATTTGGTATCGCATATGCCACAGTCCATTTCGTAAAATAATCCATGGCTACTAGGATGTATTTATTTCCATCGTTCGTCTCTGGAAGTGGATCTAGAATGTCGATTGCTACTCTACCAACATTATACTGTTTCATGGGTGTCATCTGGATAATTTAACCTCACTATACGAGCAACATCTACTTCAAACTGTTGCAAATTTTCACTTGCTCGTTAAATTGTACTTCCTAGTTGCGCCTTATAGACTTGTTGTAGATGAGAATTTACGTAACGTTTGTCTAGTCGAGTGAACAAGTTCTGGTAACATTTTTCTTGACCCTTAGGAATCGATCTTAGGATATCCGCAGTATCACCTCGTAAAGCAGCAGTCAAGGAAACAGCTTTTTCTTGTTCTGTCCAATGATTGGCTTTTGCAATATCTTCAAATTGTCTAAGGTATATGCACCAAAAGGACTTTTAATAAAATGGTGGCAATTTGAATCTCATTTGATGTGTCGTTTCATCTCTAGATGATTCTTCTTTCACTACCGAATCTAAAGCTACTGTATTAACTGGTGGTAGCACTTTCGTGTTAGTTATCATGCTCTCTAACTTTTTGATCTTCTCTTCTACTTAATCGAATTTTTTAGAAACTTCTCATTGTTCTTCTTAGAAGTTTCTTTCATCATTTGAGAAACATTTTTAAATTTCTCGTCAAATCTTCTATTAACATTTTCGAATTTTATCATCAATTATTAGAGAAACATTTTCAAATTTCTCATTTATTTTTGTAAAAACTGTTTCTTCTGCTGATTGAAACTGGAATGTCTCTGGGTCATCTCCATTATTGTCAGAATATTCAGAACATCCTTCAGTCGTTTTTGGAGGATGTTCTTGGACCTGCTGCAGTCTTCATCGCGTTCTTTTCGTTGCTTACGCCACTGTTTTACTGAAATTTTTTAAATGTTCTTTTTTTTTACGAAGATCACTACCGAACTACGCGAATATATACTTTTCAAAAGTTCAAAAATTTTTTTTAGCAATCACTACTGAATTTATTTGTAAATCTCACACCGGACACCACTGTAGCGAGATTAAATAAAACGAGCGGTTTAAATTTATATAAATATATTTATTTATATTTATATAAATCCCAAAAATCTCAAATTTCTTATCCTTCAAAAATCTTATCCCAAATACTCGAGAAAAGAACACTGAGATCTCGAGAAGTGCATTTACTTTTAGTCGATTTAACAAAAGCATATGACACCGTGCCTGTTGCGAAATTGTGGGAAGTATTGGAGAAAACCAGTATCAGCGTTTCACTAATCGACGCTATTAAAGATCTATATAACAACACAATATCAAAAGTTAAAATAGGAAATAAGGTTACTAATGGTTTTCAGGTAACAAAAGGACTGAAGCAAGGTTGTTGTTTATCTCCCATACTATTTAATATATATATCGACGAAGCACTCAGGCAATGGAAAAAGAAGTGTAAAGGGATGGGGCTGTCTATTGGGGATGAAACGTTATACACGCTGCATTATGCAGATGACCAGGTAGTTATTGCCCAAGACAAGGAAGACCTAGAGTATATGGCTAGAAAACTAATGGAAGAGTACAAAAAATGGGGCCTCGAAGTAAATTTACAAAAAACGCAATATCTTTGCATAGGAGGAGAAAATACTGCAGATGACCTCGACTTAGAAGACGGGAAAATTAAGAAATGCGATCAATGTATATATTTGGGGGTAAAACTAACAAAGACAGGAAGAACTGATGAAGCCATAAAAGACAGAATAACCAAAGGGAAACGAGTTATAGGTGCATTGAATTCAGTACTATGGCAGAAAAATATAAGACCGGAAACGAAAAAAAGAATATATAACACAATATTGAAACCAGTAATCGTGTATGGCTCAGAAGTATGGCAGTTATCACAAAAACTTAAAGGTAACCTCTTGGCAGTTGAAATGGATTTTTGGAGGAGAGCAGCGGGAAAGTCTCGATTAGAACATGTGAGAAATGAGGACATAAGAAATCAAATGAATGTACAAAGATCAATTATAGAAGACATCGAAAAACAACAACTGACATGGTACGGACATGTTAGACGTATGGGGGAAGAAAGACTACCAAAAAAAATATTAGAATGGGTACCACCAGAGAAAAGAAAACGAGGACGACCACCAACAACATGGATGCAAGGAATTTCAAAAGCCATGTCAGCAAGAAATCTATTTGAAGAAGACTGGCAGAATAGACAGGCTTGGCGAACGGGAACCCAAAGGCGGATTACGCTATAAACGGGATATATATATATATATATTTATTTATAAGCTTACAGCACGAAATATCTTATCAACTGCACTACTTCAATCATCGTTACTATATATATATATATATATATATATATATATATATATATATATATATATTCCTTTGTAATTTCTATACTTGTTTCTCTGTCCTCGAAAGATATGTCATGTAGGTTTCCTCTTTCATCGCCGAAGAGCTTTTCCATCGTTTTAGCTTTTCTTCCCTCGTTATCATAGTATTTCCATTTTCATCTAAAAGAGTTGTGTTTTGGTTTCTTTTTTGCAGCCCTGCCATTTCTTTAACCTTTTTATGTAGGTTGAATAGATCTTATTTGTTCTGAACATCTTCTATCTCTTTACAGTTTTCTTCACAGTAAGTTTGTTTCGCCTCTCTTATCATTTTCCTGATTTCATTGTTAATGATTTTGTAATTGTGACTGTCTTTGTTCTTGGATTGGCTTCTTTGGTCCATCCTGCGGAGTATTTCGTCGATCATCCAGTTGTCTCTCTTTCCTATCGGTACTTTTAATATCTAATCTATCTATTTATCAAAGTCTTCGTATATTTTCTGAGGAAGTTTGTTTTTTATATCAGCTTTGTGGGTGGATTACTGGAGATGAATAATGGCGAACATTATTGAGAAGCGCTTACTAGCAGTTTTGTTGCTTGAATAAGATGTAATCCGAAATTATAACATCCAGAGTGAATTTATTCTGTTAAATACAGAAAGTATTGTGTAAAAAGTGTAAAATTTATAACTGAAGTAAAATATGAAAAAATATTTATCATACAGTTATGTTATTAAATAAAAATTACTGCTTTGTAAATGAAATCAAATTTGATATATGTGAATTAAAATTTTATAGAAAACGGTATTTCAAATACATGAAATACATTAAGCTTATTAATTCTTTTTGAATCGTTAAGTGGCTGTACCACATTTTGGCTCTGTTATATTTTCTGCTAAATGTCCTGTTTCGATGTTACTTCTTCGCGATCACTATCCCTAAGATTTTAAATTTTTCGTATTCTTTAGATAACGTTCAAATCAAATAATCCATGTCTTCCTGCGAAGGAAAATCTTGTCTTGAAAAATTTTCTCCTCCAGTTATTTAATTCTTCCTGAATACACTTTTTAAAGAGATTTAGAGTTGGAGATAAAAAACTTATTTGCCTGAAACCATTTGTAAAATTGTGAAAAGTAAAAAAGTTTTCATATTTATCCATATTTTACTTCAGTTATAGATTTTACATGCATTTAACACAATATTTTCACTCTGTATGTTATAATTTCGGATTACATTTTATTCAAGCAATAAAACTGCTTGTAAGCACTTTTCAATTATGTTCGCCATTATTCATCTCCAATAATCCACCCACAAGGCATACAAGCTCCCGATTCAAAGATCCTAGTGTGCGGTGGTCCCTAGCTAACTTAAACAAACTTAATAAACCTCCATAATATCTGGTAATACCTACGAAGAGCTCCTCCTGGGGATTTAATTGCGGAAATGGGGCTTAAAAACTTCAACAATATCTGGATTATTACGTATTAAGATCCAGGATTCGGGATAGAAGATGCCTTCCCTTTTGGGAGCAGGTGGTTGACTGTAGGGAAAATATGCGTTAAATTGGATCAGGATTTGGGAAATTGGCGTTTCAAGATCGTTTAATGATATAAGGGATTTAAATTTATAAGTACTCATATCTAGGTCATCCTTGTACTTAATATTCAAAGGCGGTATAATAAGACGGTAAATAGTTGACGTACCTGATGCAGTAGTTATTCGGGAATCTATTATATTCAATCTTAAGACGTCAAAAGCCAATTAAGCAAATTTAAAGTTACTTTTTTTTATTATTTATGCGCATTTTTTAAAGTTTCACATGATTAACGAAGAATGGACGGCAAATGTTAATGTTTTAATTTATAACTGTTTTAACTTAATATATTTTGTTAGATATATAACTGAAAAATAAAAGTAGTAATAGTTATAGGTATTGGTATAGGTACTTTAAATACCAAAACTAATATTACATGGTTGAAATAATTCGAGTAACACATACCTGAAAGATCAATATAACTTTTGTTTGTTGTATTGAGAGTATTTCTACTACTATTTGAAGCTATTTTTCTTTTGAACAGTTGATTAAATTTTGATGATTTTTTTCTCATAATATGGCTCTATTTTTAAGGAATTACTGTATTAATGTTTTCTGAGAAATCAACGTTTGACCCATATACAGTGTATAAAAATAAAGTTGTGTTTTTTTATCTTATTTTGCAACAGCCTGTGGAGTTTATTAGAAACAAAAACTTCATCTTCTTAAAAATCATCTTGATATCTTTGTTATCAAATACTATACAAACATTATAAATGGAATAAGTTTTCGTGGGCATTTAAAGACAAGGACGTACTACTTACATAAACTTTTGTCAGATTTTAAACAACTAAAGCTTAAAAAAACATAACTTAAATAATCTGTAACAAGTTCTCTCTCCCAAAAACACTAAACAGGTATTTCCGCCTCTATTTTTAATAACTTCGTCACAGCGATGGAACATACTTGAAAAATTCAAGCGTCTTGTTTGGTCTTGACTAATTGCTTCGCAAACTTCTCTCACCACAACTTTTATGTCGTCAAGAAAGGCAGGTGGTGGTTGTCGGCTCCTGAGTTGATCAATAATATCCCACAAATTCTCTATGGGATTAAGATCAGGGTTACAGTGTGGCTAGTTCATGAGTTGTATACGGACCTCAACAAATGGAACGGATTTTTGCAACAAAATCCGTTCGTACGGTTAGAGATAATCTTCTCAAACTATTACAGATCCATTGAATAAAGTCATAGATTATATGTTGCACTGTGCGTAGCGTTTTTGTGACCGTCCAATCACTTCCATACATATATCTGAGCTATTTAAGTAATTCTTCGATTCATCTCTGAACGTGCTTCGAGTCATCAAAATTCCAGCCAAGGCGTTCCCTGGAAAATTGCAATAATTGCATAAATATCTGCTATTTGTATCTGTAAATATTTCATAGTAACGTTCTCTTGTACGACGAAGCATCATAAACTGATATTGGCGTGGTTTTGTAACAAATACTTCCTCTTCCTTGTCCAGACCGTCTTGTACCGTCGTTTGTTTTTTTGAAAACGTTAAAGGACCTGTGATAATGTAGTACGAGATACTCTTACCTCAATCCTTGTTCACGATAACGTAACCCTATATCAGCTATAGTAATTGCGTGCACACGTTTATCTCGGCTCAGATTTCTTGAAATGCGGTCCATGTCTACTAACTAACATACGCAAAGCATCAAAATAGATTTATTGCATTGTAAATAATATTGTCAGTCTAAGGCTCCACACATGGGATCTATAGTTGGCGCCAACTTTGGGTCAACTGTGTTCCCACTTTCGGTGAGATATCCACACATTGGGATGAGGCATCAACGGCAACACCAATATTAACGCGAATTCCTTTGATATGTACGCAAAAACCTACACTCCTCGGAAAACTCCCACGTTGGAGCAAGTCATAAAAACGTTGGCGCCAACATTGGCTCCAACACAGTTTTGTCGGTATACACATTGGACGAATGTTGTTGGGTCCAATGTTGGCCCTTATGTGTGAAGCCGGCGTAAAACTCTGCTGTCAATTTTGTTGATTTATCATAGCCAACTGTCTGTTTCCATTAATAAGATGAAAAAATAAGATAATAAAACCAACTTTAATTTTACATCCTGTATATGGATAAAACGTTGACATTGCTCGGAAAACAATAATACAATCATTACTTAGGAATAGACCTACAATGTGAAAAAAATATGGAAATCCATTCAAGTTTTTGGAATAAAAATATCTAAAATTATGGCATGTATATTTGAGGTACTTCTTTAATTTTGGAGAGGAGAAAAACACGTTATGCTTTAAAAATACTTCTCTTTTTTGATAATAAAGATATTGAGATTATTTTTTTACGAAAATGTTGAGAAAAATGAAGGTACCTCGCAATATTAATAATATATACCGTTTGTTTCTAATAAGTTTCACAGAAAGTTGCAAAATAAGGTGAAAACACAACTTTATGTTTATACTCAGTATATGGGTAAAACGTTGGCATTTCTTAGAAAAAACTAATACATTAATTACTTAGAAGTAGACCTAAATTATGAAAAAAAAAATTATCGAAAGCCAATTAACGGTCCAGAAGAAAAATAGCTTCAAATTTATGGATCGTTAATTTTAGAGAGTAGTAATTATGTAAAGTAATGTATTACAAGACAATTCTCAATAACCGACGTCAACTTTAAATAGTTGACGTCAAAAACTAAGAGCAGCGAAAACTAAGTGCACCAATTTAGTTCTCGTTAATTTAAAATAGTTCTGCACACGATCCATGTTTCAGTTGATTCCCCATCGATCACGTCAGCTTTCCTCTCCAAGAACAGCCATTAAAATTAAACGATTCAGTGAACTGCAACTATCAATCTGCGAATATCTCCTGACCTAACAGGGTGACAGCACAACCGCTCTTTTCTATTCAGCTAATTCGAAGGAGGACATGCTTCACTTACAAAAGACCTTTTTGACTCATTGACGCAGATATTTCAAGCATCCGATTTGGGTAGTTCAACTTTGGACGGTTTAATTAGCCTAAGTGGCTACTAAACAGGAGAAAAAAATGCAATTTTTATTTAATATAAATTATACATTCCATATTATCCTATTGTTACGATTTTAAATGTTATGGCATATAGAACTGTAAATATTTTATGACTAATTCTTTTTTATTGATTCTCGTAATTTGTAGGTCAAAATATACCTGAGCTTAGCTACCAGTTGTTTACCAGAAATCTCTAGACACTAATTTTAGTGAGTCATCCACGTCTCGAGGTTGAAAAACGAGTCGAGCGCCTTCACCAAAATACGAGACTATTCAGGAAGTCCGCCGAATTCTCTAGATGAAAACAGTTGTGTATATAAATGAAAGATTTTTATTTGGCAGGCAGTCATAAGAAGCTCGGCAACCGCGATATTTAAATGTAACGAAACATAAATTATTATTTGTAATATAAATTAGAATTAATAAAGACTTTAATAAATTCGTAATTAGTTATCGTGAGTTTTAATAAATTAGATTATAGACAAATAAATTAGAACTATATAAACTTCACAGTGGTGTCAGAAAAAGTGGGATTGTAGATAAATTTAATTTGATTTTTGAAAAAGACTTTTGAACTTTTGAAAGGTATTGTTCGTCGGGAACATCCGCGTAGTTCAGTAGTGATCGTTGTACGAAAGAACATTTAAAAAGTACGTGTGTGCCTGACCAAAGATGCTGCTAGTACAACTCACGGTAAAACAGTTGCGTGAGCAATTAGAAGAACGCGATGAAGACTGCAGCGGGTCCAAGAAGATCCTCCAGGAGCGACTGAAGAATGTTCTTAACAAGAATGGAGATGACCCAGAGACATTCCAGTTTCAATCATCAGAAGAAACAGTTTTAACAAAAATAAATGAGAAATTTGAAAATGTCTCGCAAATGATCGAACAAACTTCTAAAAAAACTGATGAAAGATTCGATGAAACGTCTCAAATTATTAAAGAAATAGCTAGACAAAATGACGAGAAAATTGAAAATATGTCTAGAAGATTCGACGAAGTATGTATTCAGAATAGTGAGAAGTTTGAAGAAGTCTCTAAAACATTTGATAAAGTTGAAGAGAAAATCAAACAGTTAGAGACCATGATAACTAACACAAGAGTGCTACCACCAATTAATACGGTAGCTTTAGATCCGGTAGAGATAAAAGAAGACGAGACAAAATGTAAGTTGGAAACACGGCCGAAATTTGAAGGAAGTGGAAGTTCCGTTCATGTCAAAGTCCCAACTTTCGACGGAAAATCATCATGGAACAACTACATGAAACAGTTCGAATCAGCTGCAAGAGCGAATGGATGGTCTGAAAAAGAAAAGGCTGTAAACCTGACTATCGCTCTTCGAGGAGATGCCTTAGATGTGCTCCAGACCATAGCCGTAGAGGAGACGGATGATTTCGAACAACTGAAGAAGAGGTTAAATATGCGATATGGCCACGAACACTTGGAGCATGTATATCAGTCGCAGCTCAAAAATCGAAGACAAAAGAAAGATGAGGCTCTTCAAGAATATGAAGTAGATATCGCCAGATTAGTGCGATATGCTTATCCAACAGCTCCCGAAGACATGATGGAAAAGTTGGCCGTTCAAACGTTTATTGATGGTCTTCGTGATCATGAGATGCAAAGAACACTACGATTAGCTCGTCACAAGACGCTGATGGATGTCTTATCTGCCGCCCTCGAATACGAGTCAGCTACGCAGGCCTCTGGCGGGTATAGCAAAGTTAGGACTGTAAAAGAGGAAGGAGATGAAGATAAACTTGACCAGCTCTTTAATATGATAAAAAGCATGACACACAAGAAAACGAAGACCATAAGACCGAAGACAAAACCAGAACGCGCCGGCCTTAAGGAAGCAGCAGTGCTAAGAACGACGGTGGTCCACGACGACTGGACGCCTACCAAGATCAGGGAAGAACAAGAGAGAGATCCGGTTATCCAGAAAATCCGAAAATGGAAAGAGGAAAACCGTCGACCACGTTGGCAGGAAATATCGAACCTAGGCTCGGTAGTAAAGACGTATTGGGCCCAGTGGGACTCATTTATCATGGAAGATGGCTTGCTCAAACGAGTCCTGGAAAATGATGACGGTTCAGAGAAGAGAAGACAGTTGGTGATTCCAAAGAGCAGAATAGCCGAAGTACTTCGTCAGTTACACGACAGTCCATCAGGAGGGCATTTTGGTGTGAAAAAGACCCTTCAGCGAATTCGGGAACGGTTTTATTGGATGAACAGTTCCGACGATGTAAAAGACTGGTGTAAGAAATGTACTATTTGTGCTACGAGTAACGGGCCTTATCGAAAAAGGAGAGCTCCTATGAGACAATATAATGTTGGAAGCCCGTTTGAAAGAATAGCTTTGGACATTGCTGGGCCGTTTCCAGAAAGTGATAATGGAGGCAAGTACATGTTGGTAGTAATGGATTACTTCACTAAGTGGGTCGAGATTTACGCACTTCCAGACCAGAAAGCGGCCACCGTTGCAGATAAGTTGATCCAAGAATATATCAGCCGATTTGGAGTGCCTTTGGAGATCCATAGTGACCAAGGCAGGAACTTCGAAAGCGATTTATTCCAAGGAATATGTGATAGACTAGGTATGAAGAAAACAAGGACTACGGCTTATCATCCGCAATCGGATGGTATGGTAGAACGAATGAATAGAACAGTTGGCAAGTATTTGACAAAGATGGTGTCCGATCATCAGCGAGACTGGGACCAATATCTCCCGTTCTTCACAATGGCCTACAGATCTGCTGTTAATGAATCAACAGGCCAGACACCAGCCAAAGTCCTATTCGGACGCGAGATGCGACTACCTTGTGATCTAGAGTTTGGGTGTCGACCTGGAGAAGATGTAGCAGGTGAAGATTATGTGATCGAATTACGAAGAAGAATGGACGATGTACACGAGTTGGTCCGTTCCCATCTCCAGATCGCTAGTGACCGAATGAAGAAACGGTACGATACGCAAGCCGAAAAGGGGTGTTTTAAGAAGAACGATAAAGTCTGGCTTTATAACCCCAAAAAGCGAAAAGGTTGTTCTCCCAAATTGCAGCAGTTTTGGGAAGGTCCATACCTCATTATGGAGAAGATCAATGATGTTATTTACCGAATAAGCAAGATTCCGAGAGGAAAGCCGATGATAGTACACCATAACCGGCTGGCGTCTTTCGAGGGTGACCACGACGTAGATGAAGAAGTGGAAGTAAACCAAGTCCAAGATGTGTCTGACCTCACGTTTGAGGAATTCATGGGTGCCTATGGAGGTACCGGTAAAGCAAGACATGGTGTTACCACTGAAGAAAGGCAAGATCTACTCGCGCTTCCCGATGACTACTCACTGGCCCTTACCATCCCGGCCAGTATCAAAGATGCACCAGGGTTGGCATCCGTCTTTCGAAGGAAGTTTGGTCGAGTTGCAGAACTTCAATGCCAAGTGCCAGCTCCTGGTAAAACCTTGAAACTTCAAGATGCATCACGTTACCTTTTCTACCTGGTAACAAAAGACACTGCCCGTGACCAACCTACCTACCGAGATGTATGGGAAGCCTTACTTCAGTTGAGAGAGCACGTACTAGAGTCCGACGTGCAAAAGTTAGCCATGCCAAAGTTGGAGTGCCGCCAATTAGATTGGAGGGTTATACGAAACATGGTGGAGGAAATCTTTAAAGACACCGAAGTCCAGGTGTTAGTCTGTTGCAATCCGCATAGTTACTGCTGCGGAGAGAAAACCGTCCCTTGTCATTTCTATACAACTGGAAGTTGTAAAAGAGGGTCCAGTTGCCGATATCAGCATGTCGTTCCAGTTCCAGTCCCGACAAGGTTCCAGGAGGAACCATCTTTTAAAAGGGGGGCAATGTTACGATTTTAAATGTTATGGCATATAGAACTGTAAATATTTTATGACTAATTCTTTTTATTGATTCTCGTAATTTGTAGGTCAAAATATACCTGAGCTTAGCTACCAGTTGTTTACCAGAAATCTCTAGACACTAATTTTAGTGAGTCATCCACGTCTCGAGGTTGAAAAACGAGTCGAGCGCCTTCACCAAAATACGAGACTATTCAGGAAGTCCGCCGAATTCTCTAGATGAAAACAGTTGTGTATATAAATGAAAGATTTTTATTTGGCAGGCAGTCATAAGAAGCTCGGCAACCGCGATATTTAAATGTAACGAAACATAAATTATTATTTGTAATATAAATTAGAATTAATAAAGACTTTAATAAATTCGTAATTAGTTATCGTGAGTTTTAATAAATTAGATTATAGACAAATAAATTAGAACTATATAAACTTCACACTATATTATTATAATAATAGATGTTTTTCTACGTTTTCGTAATTTTTTGATAACGCAGGAGAGTTAAAATATAGGGCAAATACGTACAAAATGACATAAGCAGATTATTTTGAATTTGGCGGACTTGAACACAAAACAGGCGATTACACCATGAGGATATAACAGCACTTTATAATCTGCCAAATTTTGAACGTATCAATTTCATTCGTTTTGGTGTCATGGCCCATGATAGGTAATCATACGTTTCGAGTTTTTTTATACCGACAAAGATTTTGTTCAAATGATAAGTTGTTTGCTATTGTATCTATTTATGTAGCTTTTATTTCATTCCTTAAACATTTATCTTCAAATTAAATAACTTATTTTTAGAAAAAGAGCTCTTTGTATATTTATTTTCAAATTTTAAAGTTTTACTCTCTACGGAAAAAATGTCATACATTTGTAATGGACAAAATGGCATAAATATGTCATTTTGTCCAAAGCTTTTTTATTATCTTTAGGTAAGATTTTCTTCAGATACCAAAATGCCACGCGAATAAATATATAACCGACCGAAAAATATCCAATATAGATCGGAATCCCCACAACTATATGCTTACCACACTGCGCTTGTCACGTTAGGCCCACACAGTATGCTTGGATAAATGTCTGTACTCGAAAGAGCCCAAAATTACCTAACATAATTGTTAGGTGGTGCAATGGATCTAGAGTGAATATTAACGTCGTCAAAACTCAAATAATACTATTTAATTCTCCCAACTGCCGTGGTGCTCAGAGTGTCCTATTTGGGAGTTCATTTTAGCATGACTCTCAACTGGTAGACCGACATACAAAACATCCTAGACATGAAAAGAAAAAGGACAAAACTCCTGGCAGCGTTGTGTGGTAACATGGGCAATACATTAAATAAAACACTATTGCACATCTACAAAACCTATATAAGACCAATAATCGATTACAAGGCATGCGTCTAAGCATCGCTTAATACCCGCCAAATGAACACCATTATGGAAACACAAAGAAAAATACTTTATTCAATACAGCACTCATCTACCAAGTAGCCAACATAACATCACTTAAGGACAGAATACCTTACCCTCAGCAGGAGATATGTCCTTCGCACTATAGCTGGCTCAAACAACTGAGTCAAACAAGCACTTAAAACTCCTTGCCATCGCCGAGGGCAAATACTCACCAGGGTTCCTAAAAGAAAAGTTCCATTCTCCCCAGAAAAACTTCATCATAACACTGGAAACGAACTTCCTGATGAGTATTTTAATATATTAGAATCAATCCCCTAAAATATCGCAGCCAACAACTGCAAGCCAAAAACGCTAATTAAAAGACTTTACTAGTATGGCTGGTAACACCTTGAAGTACCTCCCCTTGGCTTTTCTGGCTTACCAACAATTCCTCTTGTGCGCTCCTCATAACAATACGCCACCTTCTGAACCCCAACTATCTAGCACTCCATTACTAAATTCACCATACCCATATTACCCTGACGTTTACTACACCCCTCTGGCTCCACAAACAAAATAGAGCAGCCTCCCTTGCAGAGGCGAAAGCCTGAATAAGGTAAAAACATGGTCTATCTATATCTCCAATCTTGGAGTACGAAGTCAATGGAGAAAGCCATCGAGGCAGTTTGAGATAAGAAAATGGACTGGTTATTGTCTCAAAAAGCTTTGGTGTACTTCAAGCAACTCTTTGCAGGCATTTTTTAGGCAGTAATAAAATTTTGGAGTCAAATTCAAAAGACCTTGAACATAAAAAATTCCTTAAAAGTCCTTTGTTCGCATTGACACGAGAATCGGTACAAGAATTACCTTCCAGGTGGTTGAGAAAAATGGTTTTGCTCATAAATTTAACATCCAAACGCAAAAGTAAGGACAATACTGGTTGGATGCATTTATATATATAAAAGCGAGGTTCCTACAGCCTCTGCCGTTTCTCGCATTTCGACCGCCATCGTTTTCTGTCCATCCATTCGTCTTCTCTGATGGCTCTATCTCGCATTATGTGCCGTACATTTTCTTCCCAGGCAACTGAAGGCCTTCCCCTTCTTCTTCTTTGTTGTGGTATGTAATTTAAAGCTTTCTTTGGCCATCTATCTTCATTCATTCGTTTCACGTGACCATACCACACTAGTTGTCTCGTTTCAATTCTATCTACACTGGAATATACAGTATTTGTCCTCCTTCTAATATCTTCATTCCTGATGTGATCTTTTTTGGATATACGACACGCTCTCCTTAGAAAATCCATTTCTACTACTTCTATTCTTTTTCTATCCTTCTGCGTTATCTGCCAAACCTCTGCCCCATAAGTCATAATAGGCTCTACCAAGGTTCGATAGATTGTCAATTTCGTTTCTTGTCTAATATCTTTAGACCAAAGTAGATAGTTTAGAATGTTTACCACTTTTTTTCCCTGCTGTGTTCTGTTTTCGATGTCTCTTTTGGTAGTGCCTTCTTTAGATATTATAGATCCGAGATATTTATATTCATTGCATGTTTTTGTGTTTCTAATTTCTAACTCTGGATCTTCCTCACCATCTCCTATTTTAAGATACTCTGTCTTTGCCATATTCATATTGAAGCCCCATTTTTCATATTCTTTCTTTAGTTTTCTAAACATGTAGTCCATGTCTTCCTCGTCATTCGCTACGACTACCTGATCATCTGCGAAAAATAAAGCTGTTAGACATTCACCACCGCCTATGGCTATTCCCATTCCGGATACTTGTTTTCTCCACTGCTCTAGCGATGATTAAATATATATTTTAAACAGGGTCGGAGACAGACAACATCCTTGTTTAAGCCCCTTGGTTATTGGAAATGATTCAGATATAAAGTTTCCTTCTTTAACGACACTTCTTGCATTTTTGTATATATTTGCGATAGCATCCACATACTCTCTACTGAGACCTACTTTCGTCAATGTATAAAATAGTTTTTTCAAAGGTACCGTATCATATGCCTTCTCTAAATCTACAAACAATAGGTGGGTAGATAGATTCCTTGCCTTCCGTTTTTCGATTACCGGTTGGATGCATTTCCAAGATATAATAAAGATATATCTTTCCCAAATCAGAAGCTACTCCAGCATTCAATCTTTTAATCTGTCGCAAGTCCAAAATTTTATCAGTTATACGGTACATTGTATGTACCAACTAGTGCAGAGCGAGGAGAAATTACCACTGTTGTTTGTTGTGTTAATACTGTTGGAACTTTCATCTCGCCAATGATGATATTTCCTACAAAAATATAAAAAATGAACTTATAGATAAAGCTTCTACTGCCACTTTGGGTGTAGCTCAACAATCAGGCTGAATGCCTTACGAAATATTTATAAAATGGATAAAGCATTGTCAAAATTTTGTAAAAGCAAGCATTGGCAATAAAGTAATTTTAATTGCCGATGGACATGCAAGTCAAAACGGCATTAAAACTTTGGAATGAGAAAAAGAAAACAATATTCGTGTTATTTGTCTACCTCCACACTGCATACTATATCCAAGAAATTGCTAAATGGCTGAATGCACATCCTGAACATGTTGTTACACATCTTTGTTATGATTAAATGTATGAGCCCACTGAAACCATGAACATAGCGTTGGAAGAGCACACCAATGAACAGCCTCCTCAATCTGTTGAAAATTAAATCTAGAAATGAGTCCAAAGCTCCTCCAAAAAAGAAAAAACGTAAAGACTTCAAAAAATTATTTGAAGAAGGTGATGAGGAACAAGATTTTTCTATTATTTCTCATGACGACAAAGAGGACTATGCTTGCATCTTCTGCATTTCTTAAAAGCGTCTGAGTGTTTAACCCAGTCCAGTTGCGAATATTTGTCATCTACCAGGACCCCTTTTTCTTTCTATTTTACCCTTCATAATCAGTTGTAACAAGTAGTACTCCTCATTTTTATATATGTGCCACATATAAGCAGTCTTTCTTCTTTTTATGGTGGTCAAAAGTTCTCTATTTCTTCCCATTCTGTGCAATACTTTCAGCGATAATGACTGTGTCGACGACATAACGACTTAATGTATAGTTCAGAGTACAATATTTTAACTTGTTTTTCAATCCACTCTCCTTCGTTGATTCAACACACCAACAGATCTGTGTGTTGATTGTTTTAAATGTTGCTGTAATGCATTTCCTGCCTTTAATCCCCTAGTAAGCATTTCTGGATCGTTTTTGGCGTTTCCTTTCTTCAATCTTCTGTTTCTTACTCTTCGTCTTCTTCATTTAAACTTTTCTCTCTTAAGTTCTTTCCACAGCCCTTCCATCTTTTCGGATTTTCTCCACCCGCAATTTCTCATAGCTCTGTTTATGAACCTTACTTAAGACCCGGCTCTTTCCAAAATAACGTCTTTCCTGATCTTGTCCCTTCTACATATTTCCATTTCAGCTACATCCATCTTCTTTTTTTTAATCGTCTTTACAGACCACACTTCGCCACCACACGCCAATGCATGTCTCACCATACCATATTTGACTTTAGTGCCAAAAATTGGTCGCACTGCTCCCATAGCGATCCTTCCCCAAGTTAACATGCTTCTTTTCTAATTTGGCTGCACCTTACTGAAGACAACCAATAGTAAGAAATACGAAATACACGGTTGCCTTCATCAATTATGTATTTTTTTCACAGAGTACCCTATTCATTCGCCTTCATTTAAACCAACCAGCCTGTATTCTATGTGTAAGTTCTCAACCTAGTGTCTCATTTTCTTTTTCTCAAGCAATTCGATATCCCCAAAGATTTATATTCCTCTCAACCATATACACTCTTAAGTCCTCCCTCTTCAATAGCTCTTCTCCAACCCTCTAACCCTCCAACATCCGCAAAGAGCATTGACCAAGGACTCAACCCCCTTATGTTCTCTGTCAGTACATCTCTAGAAAAAAAGAAACATGTCGTGATTCAGTAAAGACTCTTGATGCAAACCAAGCGTCACTGGAAAACTTTCGGTCAATCCGACACAAGCCATTAATTTGGTTTATGCTCCATTATAAATATCCTTTACGAGTTGATCATACATATTCTTCACAACAATGATGTACCACTCTTCACAACAATGATGTACCACTGTATATTAAAATTAGTTTAATACAATTTAGCGCTCTAAATTGTTTTCTGTCTACTTTCCCAATAATTGGCGCTTTCGCCTTAGAGACTATCGCTTTCTCTCACGGAAAATCAGCTTATAGCAGAAAACAATTGAATTTTCATCCGGAGTGATTAATTTCACAAAACCGTTTCAGATTTCTAGCTCGATTCTTCAAAGGTGTAATTGAAAAGTGGTTCAAAGACTGAGTGACTGGCGTCAATGCCAAAACTCCTGCGTTTTCTCCATTGTCTTGGATAGAAATTCGAAATTCGATCTGGGAATTAAACTATGTTGGAAAATTTGTTGAAAATGTCTCTATTTCGAAAATTTAATTACGTTTCAATAGAAAATCGGAGTCTTAGGGGGAAAATTGGGAAAAGAGAAGACTTGTTACTTCATTTATATTTAATTTGAGAGTTTTCCTTTTGATTCTTCCTTGTAATGGAAATTTAATTAGAGCCAGGTAAATGCATATTACCGAGAATGGTTATACAATCATTATTATATAGCCAAGATTGTATTAAGTACATACAGTTTTAGATAATTATGGTTTAATATTGTGGAAGCAAAAAAGCAACAAAGTAATACACGAAATCCAGAATCTGAAACGTTTCGCGAATATTATAAAGTATATGTTGAAAGTTACGGTAACAGTAGTCACTTTGAAAGAGTCGTAGTTACCACCGCACCAGGGGCGGATCTAGAAGGGGCGCTTGTCGTTCAGTGAGATTTTTCAACTTTGATACTAGGACAACACCGGATAAGGTTCTCCGGACCAGTTTATCAGTAGCTTCCGAGACGATTGCGGTGTGCTCCAGTACTACTAGCTTGCTCGAAAATCCGTCGTTCCACTATTGCGAATACGTACTTGACGTTTTAAAAGGTGGTATCATTCCTTGTATAACTAAAGAACGTACTTGTTCCCTACTAAGTCTACTCGAGGTACGATACCAATAAATGAGTACTTATAAGATCCCCCCGCATATAGGTTTTCGTACCGACATGATAATTATCCGATTCAAAGCAGAACCATTGCCCCTATGAGCCCATCTCCCAATGGAGGTGGCACATTAGCTATAACTTGAGGCTCTTTCTTTTCTGTAGCATGTGTGTTGCATCTTCTTCTTCTTCAAGTGTCTGTTGCGAACGTTGGCTATTAACATGGCAATTCTGATCTTGTTTGCGGCGCTTCTGAATAGTTCGACCGATGTGAGCCCGAACCACTTCCGCAGATTTTGGAGCCACGAGTGTCTTCTCCTGCCTGGCCCTCGCTTACTGTCTATTTTTCCCTGGACAATCAATTGCAGCAGACGGTACTTATCGTGTCTCAATATGTGGCCTAGATATTTAAGCTTTCTTTGTTTAATTGTATTCACGATTTCTTTCTTCTTTCCGATTCTTTGGAATACCTCTATGTTAGTGACATGTTCGGTCCAGGATATACGAAGAATGCGTCGGTACACCCACATTTCGAATGCTTCTAGTTATCTTGTGAGCGTCTCCGTCAGTGTCCAGGCCTCCACACCATACAGTAAGATCGGAAAAATGTAGCATTTAACTAGACGTAGTTTTAGGGGAAGAGACAAATCCTTACTTATGAGAAGCTTTCTCATATTGCTAAATGCTGCTCTAGCTCGTTCTATTCTCGTCTTAATTTCTGTGGCCTGTTCCCATTTTGCATTTACGTTGGTGCCAAAGTACACATAAGATTCTACATGGTCAATTAGTATGTTACTTATCCGTAATTGTCGAGCAGGTTGTTGCTTTTTGCTTATCAGCATCCATCAGTGTGTTGCATAACAATCCTAAAGCCTGTGATTCTTCTTCTTTAGGTACCGTCTCCTCTAAGGAGGTTGGTAATCATCACATCTCGAATGCTTTAAGTCGATCGCTTACCTCTTTCTTTAAGGCCCAGGCCTCCACCCAATATAGCAGCACCAAAAACACATATGAACGTAATATTCTTATTTTGAGTTGCGAGCTAAGATCTATATTGCATAATACTTTTCTCATCTTATTAAATGTTGCTCTAGTTCGTCCAGTTCTCATTTTATTTCTTCTGTAGCTAATTCTGTACTAAGCCTGTGATTACCAATATGACAATCGGATAGCAAGTGTATATCGGCACCTTTGGCAGTTTGTCTCCCAGATGCTTACTACTTTACTACTTGTATTCCCTAGGTGGCACCCAAAAGAAACAGGTCTAGTTTTCTTTAGACATTAGTGTGTTGTGTTTAAGAAGTTTTCAGTAAGTCATCACTATGTATAGTAAGTTATTATCAGTATGTTTAATAATGACAATAGTAGATACTCTCTCTACCGATATCTTAAAACAAACACTACGTTACTGTGTTATAGGTTGAGTTATTTGTGGGTTGCTGCGTTTCTTCTAATATTTATCTTTTTCTTCTTATAGTGCTATCGTCTTTTGCGGCATGCAATATGTATCTATCTCATGGAATTTACTATATGTATGGACTATATATATATATATAATATATATATATATATATATATATATATATATATATTATATATTTCATAATTCTGTCTACTTCTCCTCCTGATATTCTCATTTATAAGGCCTAGTATTTGCCTCAGTACCTTTCTTTCAAAGATGTCTATGCGGTTTACAGATTTTTGAGTCAGCACCCAAGTTTCACATCCATAATTCACTATCGGTTGGATTATGGTCTTGCAGAGTCCTATCTTAGTCCTATGATACACGTCTCATAATATAAGATGCGTTCCCATTTTTATTAGAAAACAAGAAGAACGTAATTCCTTATCAGTATAACACACTTTCATACCAATAAGTCCGATAAACATTAAACAATTTTTGTATTAATGCAGTACTACAACAATTCTCTATAAATTAAATCATAAAAAAAATCTAAAACACCCAAAACAGTAAATATTTAAATTAAAACATATACCAATTAAAATTGTTAAATTAAACATCATCAAAATTAACTAATCAGTTTTAAATTACATTCCATGTTCAAATGTTAATTGATAGCTGTTGCAGTTGCTATACTAACAGCTTTAAAAATATTGTTAATTACTAGCAGAAATTTCATTTGGGTCTGGCGAATTCGACCAATTCTCTTTGCTCGCTACACTATGAATTCGCTAAATTGTTTATTCTGTTGTAATTTTAACACATTTCATTATTTCATTAACAATAAATCCAATTTTGTATTGGATATAATTGGAGATATTGGTTGAGAATACAATAATATAAATAATAATAATAATATATATATATATATATATATATATATATATATATATATATATATATATATATAATTAAAAATTCCAAATCCCAAATTCTCGGGAAGAACCGCGTTCAGAATTTAATACTCGACGTTTCGGCACCTATATTGGAGCCACTATCAAGAGTGATACGATTCCGTTCATATTCGGGGTCTCAATCTGCCTCACTATCAACGTCACCCGTGACGTTCCAGTATTGCTTTCTGTAGAAAAACAAGAACCGTCAAACGGCACTAACGTCTTAATCTGCCTACTCCTCAGTGTCGAGTAGTCGAGTGATACTAAGGAGTAGGCAGATTAAGACCACATTTTCTCCTTCCCCACAGTCTGAATCACACAGTCTAAGTCATACAGTCTGACTCACTTTTCTACCTTCAACTTTCAGCATCTTTCTCTCTTACCTTTGCCGTTGATCTAGCTGTTTTTTTTTCCTCTTCTTTTTCGTCATTACTGTACGAATATAGTTTGTAGATTAGTCCAACCTGCTTTATTTTTAATCATTCTCTCAATCATTTCTCTCACTGTAACAAAATTCACATCTGTCTCTCTTTCCACTCTGTTCCTTTTTACTATTCATCTGTTGCACTCTATGGTATGTGTCACAGTATCAGAGTTTCCACAGTATGGACACAGCTCTGTCAGCCTTTCCGAACCTAGAGAGATGGGCCCTAAAACACCTGTGTCCTGTGAGCACCTGCGCTAGGAAATAATCCAGTCGTCTCTTATGTTCGGGATCAGCATCTTTGTCCACTATGCCACATCCTTCGTGTCGTTCCATTCTTCTAGCCTTTCTTCATCTTTCAAATGACCTTTCCCTTTCCTATCTTCTCTTTACTTCGCCTCGTGTTTTGGTCGAAATCTTTGTGACGTCACAGGCCCGCTCTTTACCAGCTACTTCCTCTGTGCCCTTTTGGATCTCCTCCTCCATTCGATTGGGTGGGATTTCCTGTACCAAGATTCTTTTCTTCACGTTACCCCCTTTTGCCACCGCTCTCGATACGCGTGTATAACAGAGAGCAGTTTCTTCACTTCCTCCACCATTTCCTGTCCTCCGCCCAACTTCAGTGATATTCCTTGGTCTCTAGTCTCTCTGATCTTTTTTATGTCAATATCCTTTCTTCCTGTCAGTTTGTTTTTTATTTCTGTCATTAGATCCACAAAATATTTTTCTTTGGTTCTGCTAATGATTATTACTCCATTTGTTCATTAGGCTTGGTGTTGATGTTGTTTTTTACCTAGGAGCGTGATCGTCACATCCCTTCCTCTTGCAGCCCACTTCATAATAATTCTCCTCGATGTCTTAACTCCAAGTAGTGCCGGCGTATGGATTTCCATGTTTTCTCTTTCCAGCACCTCCATCTTCTGTAACAGTTTCCTACAGGTTTTCAGGAACTTCACTAGCACAGGTTCTTCCTTTTTGTTTGGGAAGAGTTTGAATCCATTGTGGATCCACGTTATATCTTTATGAGCGGACATCGTGACTCTCATAGTTCCCAGGCCCTCCTCGTCTACCTCCGCTGGAGCACCTGTTAGCTGCAGCATCATAGCTTTGGCCTTTTCTATGGCTTTGTTGTCCTCGTCGTTCTGGGTGATAAATACTGCCACGTCTCCTGTTATTGTGCTGTTATGGTACTATGTTACATTGTGTATATTACTATGATCCTTGTGAAAACCTTATTCTGACAAGTCTTCATTTAGAAACTTTGTTGGTTCCTTCTCGTCCCTGCGTATTGCCATCTCATCCGCAATAGCTTTTATCCTTCTTTTAATGGCTTTTGGGTTCTCTAAGTCCACTAGAACCCACATTGTCGCAATCTTCTTAACTTTCGAGGTTTCCATGTTGATCTGCACGCCTTTGAATGTTATGCACACAGACCTCCTTGGTTCCTATTCTTCCTTATTTTTTTCTACTTTCTCGATATAATCGAGTATCCGATTTCTCAGGATGTCGATATCCTTTTTTATGGATAGCCTTGTATTTGATTTCTTCTTCATGAGATCTCGAATTCCGCTACGCTGTCCTGGAGACCCCCCAACTTTGATCGAGCTTTGTAGTTTAGTAACTGTGGCTCTTCCTCCGAACTGGTCGTTTCTGTCGCATGGATTTCTTTTTCTTGATATCTGCTTTTTCCATTCATCGTCAGAGCTGCTTTTGGTGTTCGAGCTGCTCGCTTCCCCTTCTTCTTTTCTTTCGTTTTATTTTTTTAGAATCTTCTCCCTCATTTTATTTTTTCGCCCTTCTGTCCATTTTTTCCTTCCTTTTTCTATTTTTCTCCATCCTTTATTTCTTCCTCTCTCTTGGTTTGCTATTTCGCTTTTTCTTCCATATCCTTCCCGCTGCGTTTGCTTGCAATTTTTCTAGCTCCATTTTCTTCAAATTCTTATAAGCTGGTATTAAAGGGTCCCTTGGAAATATACAATTGTGGAACCACTCACAATAATATTTAACAAATCTATTAACGAGGGTACTGGCCTGATGTATTCAAAATATCAAAAGTAATTCCACTTCATAAAAAAGGAAATAAAAATGCTCCTGACAATTACAGACCTATTACCATAGTACCAACAATAAGTAAAATTTTTGAAATCTTAATTAAAGATCGTATATCAAATTATTTGGATAACAAATCAATTATATCTAGCTCTCAATTTGGTTTTAGAAAAAAATACTCAACAACTAAAGCTTTATTAGAAGTAATAGAACATATTGTTCACGGTTTTGATGCAGGTGAACCTACTAATGGCTTAATGTGTGACCTTACAAAAGCTTTTGATTGTGTAGATATTCAAACACTATTGATAAAATTGTAGTACTATGGAATAAGGGGCACCATACATGACCTTTTAAAATCCTATATTACAGGAAGAACACAGAGTTGTTGCATTTAATAATCAAGAATCTGATCCTTTACCAGTTTCAACCGGAGTACCACAAGGATCAGTTTTGGGTCCTCTACTATTCTTGATATATATAAATGATTTACCAAGTGCATTGGATAACACCAACTGTGTTCTTTTTGTAGATGACACAACCTTATTATGTAGAGGTAAAACTGATTACAGTCAGGATATATTAGAAAAATCTAAATCCTGGTTTAACTGTAACAAACTTAAGTTAAACGAGCAGAAAACCCAGAAAATCGTATTTAGTTCTGATAGATGGGTTACACCATCTGAACCAGTAAAGTTACTAGGTGTTACTATGGATACAAGGTTGAACTGGTCGCACCATATTGAACGATTGTGTAGGGGGCTCGCCTTTTTGCTATGCGCAGATTGGCTACTTCTGTGAGTCGAGATATTCTTAGGTCAGTTTATTTTGGAATGGTTCATAGTATCCTGACATATTGCATACTTTTTTGGGGAAACTCGTTCTATGCATATAAAGTTTTCACTTTTCAAAAAGCAGCAATCCGAATTATTGACTCGGCAGAATATCGCGCCAGCTGTAAACCCTTATTTAAGAAGTATGGCATTTTTCCTTTACCTTCAATATATATTTGAAACTTTGTTAACTATTCATAATAATATAAAAGATGTAAAATCACATGCTGATCAACATCATTACAATACAACAAATAAAAGTCATATCATTATACCATATTCCAGATTGTGTGTTACACAACTTAATACAATAGATTATAGTCTGTATAATTGTTTTTTAAACTTAAACAAAAATATTGATATTAAGGCAATGAATTCTAAACAATTTTATAAACTAGCAAAACACTTCCTGCTGGAACACTGTTTCTATAGTATACAGGAATTTGTTTGTTTGAGCTCCTAGTGTGGCCGTTTTTAATGAAAACTATATTACGCCTTACTGAAATGTTTCTTTCTTATTTGTTATAATTTTATATATCTAATTTTCACTGTATATGTTTTATTATATGTTCTTGTATTGTTTCTTAGTTCTTAGTATACAAAAGTAAATTATTTTTATTGTGACATGACATGTAGTGTTTACTATGTAAAAATTGTCAATAAACCTATCTATCTATCTATCTATAAAAATTTCTAATGGAAAATCCAAATGAAAATTAAAATTTTTTTAACGATTCTTCACAGTGACATTTTATGCATAGAAATCGGGGAAATAAAGAGAATTTTAAATATAGGGTGAAGAAAAAGCAATTTTTGAATTAAACATTGAATTTTGCCGTAACACCATAAGTTTTCATGTTTACAGATCTACTTATTTACACAATATACATACTACTACTGAGATATTAAAATATATAATATATAATAATATTTCGGAAATATCTGGAATGTCACAAGGAAGTAGTTTTAAAACAATAACTAAACGAATCCACAAAAATATCCTCAATTTATTTTTAAAACATGAAAACTGAAACACATTTTCAATATTTCCTACTTTTTAAAATCACAAAACGATAAAAACATTCGGTAAATATTGGTACAACTTCCAACAAACTTTTTCGAAAAGATTTATATCTCTGAATCGACTCCGGGAGCCGAAGAATCTCTAGTGGATTTGAATACACCAAAGTTGTCAAAGTATATTAAACTTTTATTATTTTATAACTATCAGCAGAAAGTTTTCGATATAGCTTCCGATTAGACTATTTGTCTCTCAGTATACAGCTTGGGGTCTCCGTGGAGTCTCTAGTCTGGAATTATATCAAGACAGTGGAATACAAAACGATGTCGTGATTTTAATAAAACGTTTTAGTCGTGACATATTACCACATTTAATTAAGAATTTTATAGGATTTGTAAACGTAAGTTATAAATTATAACGATATTATTTTGTCTACCACATGAGGTAAGATTATGGCGTATAAAATTGGGGACTGAAACTATGGGGATGAAGATGGGGCAAGCAAAATATACGAAATATATGCGAACGGCACTCAGGTTTTGGTAGTAGAGCTGGGGTCGTGGATAAGTAAAAGATAAGGGGGTTGGATTCAGGGCAACTACAAAACAATGAAATAAAGGGTTCATTAATCTCTTGGGATAAACAAAATAAAAATAAACAGGAAACACCTCAAGGAAATTAGTGGTGCCTAATTATACCTATTACAACCACTAGTTGTAACTAGGGAAATAATTATAGAACATCAAAAACATATTTTTCAAATAAAACTCAAAAAATGGTTAGTTCAAAAAATAAACAAAATGTTAAGAAAACAAAATTTAACATTTATTTTTGTGTCATACCACAAACAGTTACAAAACATACAGAACCAAGATTGTTCAAAAAAAAATATAAACATATTACCACGATAGTCGCAAAATACAAAAAACTTACATGCGTTCTACTAATTTACAAATTCAGGAAATTCTACAAAAACTTACTATGTTACTGACGTATAAACTATGGCAAATATAAAAATTATTACAAATAAAAAAATTATCTTTTAAAACAATGAAAGCAATTATTATTTTAGCAAAAACATGCCTGTCTTTACTTTGATAATTAAACAAACAATAAAAGTTACCTGAATTTCACTCATAAACACGCACATAACTCCGAAACTTGCTACATCTCTGGGACTGGAGCTGCAAGGACGAAACTCTGGAACAAGGGGAACCATTTCCATACTCAGGAATAAAAGAAGACCATCTCCATAATTTGGAACGACGATCTGACGTAGATGGGCTTGATCAAATAGGAAAACGACAACAAAGCTGTGGGACATCCTATATACAGCTTCAAAATTTCATCATGGTACTGGTATACTATACAATTCACTTTCACTGCTACATACTTTTACAAAAAGGAGCCAAAAACAGGAAAAACACAAATTCGACGGATGAATTTGCGGATCCATATTTGTGATCCACACAGCGAACTGCTCGGCGACCCAAGCATGAATTAGTCTACCTTGCACCTACAGCGACCCAAGTAAGAATTAGATCCATACTCGACACTACGACGACCCAAGTAAGAATGACGAACTTAAAAATTCGTTCATATAACTTGAAAACAAACAAACGCTGAAATAACAAAACACAACGAAACAACGTAGCAGATTCCATTTGCGACGTATAAAAATTATAACGCGACTTCGAATAAAACATTAAAACATTATAATTATAAACAACTCTAAAATGGTTTACATTAACATCCAGCAATGCACATACAACATATTGAAAACACTTTTGGTTATTTTAACTTGAAAGATACGAACAAACAAGGAAAAAATTCTTCGTTTTATTTTTTAAACATATATGAGGGGATTTCAATATATTACATACACGAGGGGATTTCAGTATACAACAAAGAATCAATGAAATTGCAAATGCTACAACATATTTGGTACTTTTCTTAAAATAGTTATTTTATTTCAATTTCTTTTAATATTATTCATCTATTAACTTGTCTCTTTCATTTTATTATTTTTGTTCTAAAAATAGCACTCAACCTTTATATCAACTTTCGTTTACTAAATATTCTGTCATAGGCCGAATTCCAATTTTTATTATCACTAAATATGCTGAGAAGCTATTATAAGAGGCATAAAAAAGGCCTCTCCTAATTCTCGCCATTCATCTCTGTTGTTTGTAAGACGTTTCCACATTGGCCCTGTAGTTCTTTTAATATCGTCGCTCCATCGCATTTGCGGTCTTCCTCGTGGTGTTTTGGCTTCATATGGCAGCCAATTCCCGATTTCTTTATTCCATCGGCCATCCGTAAGACGTTTGTTATGTCCAGCCCATTTCCATTTCAGTTTAGCTGACTATTCGATAGCATCTTTTACTTTTGTTCTATTACGAATATCGTCATAGTTTTATGGTCTTTGGGTGAGATACCCAGCATCTATCGTTCTATAGCTCTCTGAGTTTTTCTGATCTTCTCCAGTTTAGTTTGAGCTCCATATGTAAGTGTAGGTAGGATACAGGAATCAGTTTGGTTCGAAGTCTTTGAGGTATATTTTTATTTTTAAGTACCTATTAGAGTCTTCCGAATGCTGCCCATCCCATTTTTACACGTCTGCTTATTTCGGTAGTCTGATTTTCTTTGCTTACCTTGACATTTTGAATCAAATATGTATATTCATTTACGTGTTCTATCTCTATCCCTTCGATGTTTATCATAGGTTTGTCATCTTTGTTTGATAGTAGTTTAGTTTTGCCGAAATACATTTTCAGTTTTTTTTAATAATTCTGTTTGTAGCTCCTTAGTCATCGTATTTAGTGCATTCCACGTGTCGGCTATTAGTACTACATCATCTGCGTATCTAAGATGGTTCAAATATCTTCCATTAATAGAGTTCGAATTCGTTAGTCAAGGTGTGTGGACGTATTCGAGTTTTTGTGAATTTACTGGTGATTGATTCTTTTAAAATATAAGTATAATTAGTTGTTAGGTTTGGTATTGATATTTACGAAGAGCATATTAGAGTTTTTTTTTAAAGCGTAAGTGATGTCAGAAAAAACGGGCGGTGATAAGCCGCCCGATGAAAAAAACACGTTTGATAAAAGTGATAGTGAAAACAACAGGTATGTTCCACTAATTGATATGAATAACAGTTATAGACCAGGAGATATTGGTCCATTTTATGTGTTTGTTGAACACAAAAATAAAAATTTAGGGAGACTTTTTCCAATTAAAATAGGGCACTTTCTACTTAAAGATGAAACTTTAAAAAATGACGTAATAGATATTAAACCGGTAGGTGTTAATAGGGTAAAGGTTATTTTTAATACATTAGAAATAGCCAATAGCTTAGTAAACCACGAAGTTATATTAAAAAATGAGTTAATAGCATTTATACCTAAATTTTATACACACAAAAAAGGAGTTGTCAGGATGGTAGATACTTTCTTTTCTGAAGAATATTTATTAACTGCTATCAAATCAAACAAACAGGTATCATGTGTCAATCGTATGAAAAGGAAAATTACAGACTCTGATGGAAACGTAGTTTTGGTAAACAGACAAATGATAATAGTAGAATTTTTAGGAAATGAAATTCCAAAATGTATACAAATAAATTTATGCAATTTTCATGTTGAACCGTACGTACAACCCGTTGTACAGTGTTTCAAATGTCTGAGATATGGCCACTCAGCTAGACAATGTAAATCAAAAAATGAGAGATGCCAAAAGTGTACAGATACAAGTCATACAAAAGAGGATTGTAAAGAAAATAATTTGTGTATTTATTGTAATAATAACGAACACCCCTCAATTTCACGTATTTGTCCCGTATATGCAAAGCAAAAGGGGATTAAACAAATTATGTCAGTTGAAAACATTTCTTTTAAAGAAGCCGAAAATATATATAATAATCCATCATATGCGAAGGTGGCTACGAATAACCGTTTCTCTATTTTAAACAACGATAACAATTTTCCAGCTTTTCCAAATACTTCTGGCGACAGTCCATCGTCTAATATTACTTTTAAAAAACCAAAACCAGCTTCTAAAGCCAATTCTAATAAAACAATTAAACGAACACACCCAACCTCTCCTACACCAGATACGATGCCTGTAAAAAAAACTTATAAACCTAGTCAAAAACCTAAACCCATTATACCTAACCCTTACAGAGAAGAATTTATGGACTATAAAGAGAAAACTATAATGTTAATTACCTCCTTCATAAATAAATTTCAAAAAAATTTTCAATTAGCACCAAATACTCTCATGGAATCTAATATCAGGGACTTTGTAGAAAGTGCCTTTGCTCCAAGTGATCCAAATGATGCTATGGAAACATATAGTGAATCAGATTCAAGTGAAAAACTCTTTTACTGATTAAACTTTAAAAATGGCTAATAAACAAACAATTAAAAACCAATTAGTAATTTTGCAGTGGAATAGTAGGTCAATAACATCTAATAAAAATAATTTGTTAAATTACCTTAATAAAAACCATGTTGATATTATCATACTTTCTGAAACTTGGCTTAAGTCTAATAGTAATTTTAATATAAAGGGATATAATTTCATCAAAAGATGTCGTGATGACGGATATGGCGGAGTTGGTATATTTATCTTACAAACAATTAACTATCAAGAAAGTGTAATAACCCAAAATTTTTCAAGGGGCATTGAAGTATGTGCAGTATTTATTCCAGATATAAATATTTCTTTAGTTTCAGTATACAAACCTACAGACATAGCAGCCACAAAAAAAGATTGGTTAAATTTATTGGTACAGTTTGATATCTCTCGTACAATTTTTTGCGGCGATTTTAATGTACACCATCACAGGTGGGGCCCTATTCCGGAAGATCGCGGGGGAAAGGATTTAACAGAAGCTTTAGATTTTTTGGAACTAATTACTTTAAATGATGGATCGCCCACTAGAGTTAATCCCAATGGTAATCACTCTGCAGTTGATTTAACTCTTATCTCCCCTTTCTTGGCAGATTTGGTAAATTGGTCAGTATATCAAGACACTTTAGGTTCTGATCACTACCCTATTCAAATTCAGCTCCAAATTGCTCCCATATCTTTCGAAATCAATCCGGCAACTAAGTGGAATGACGGTCGTGCCGATTGGTCAGCCTTTCAAGCATTTATTGAAAATGAAATCAGTACAAATTTAGCTCTAAATGATTCAGATAACTGTCGAATAACAAAAAAATTATTTGAAGTCATATCTTCAGCAGCATCTGCATCCATGCCAGTTAAAAAACCTTTCATTCCTTCTGTCCCAAGGCCCTATTGGTGGGACGAAGAATGTTCTGATATAGCTGAAAGTCGCTCCCACGCACTTAAATTGTTCAGAAGACAAGGAAATATTACAAATTATCTGAATTATCAAAATATTGCAGCAAAGGCTAAACTCATTTTCAAGTTAAAACAAAAAAATAGTTGGATAACCTTTGTTAATCAACTCAATAGATCTACACCTCTTTCAAACATTTGGAATTGTGTAAAAGCTATAAGAAACAAATATCATAAACAAAATAAACCTCCATTGCACGAAGATTTAATTGAGGATGTTCTGAATCAGCTGGCCCCGCCTTCGGTCTCTAATGTCGATATAGACAATCAAAAAAATTTTCATTTTTATTCTACTTCAGATACTATGTCTAAAAATTTTGAATATTCAGAGTTAATTTTGGCGTTAAACCAAACCAGAAGCACAGCTCCCGGTTTGGATGGTTTCACATATAAAATTTTACACAATCTTCCAGTGTCAGCTAAACAAATAATTTTAAAAATTTTTAACAACTGGTGGGTAAAACAAGAATATGCTGAGGATTTAAAAAATATTGTTATATGTTTAATAAAAAAACCATTTAAAGATCCAAAATTACCCTCATCATATCGACCTATATCGTTAATGTCTTGTCTGACCAAGACTTTTGAACGCATGATTAAGTTTCGCCTAGAATATTTTATTGAAAGCAATTCTCTCCTACCCACTACTCAGTATGGATTTCGGAGAGGCCGTAGTACTATAGATGCATTGACCCATATGGTTACAGATGCACAAATATGCTTATCTGATAACAAATACATGTTATGCCTATTTGTGGACCTAAAAGGTGCATATGATGTGGTTGATTTGAGTATTTTAAAAACAAAATTGTGTAGAATGGGTATCAGCAAACAGGTATCAAATAACTTAATAAATTTGTTTCTAAACAGAAAAATTTATATTCGTGACCACAGAAATGTACTCCACGGGCCAAGAACAGTATATAACGGTTTGCCGCAAGGATCAATATTGAGTCCACTTTTATTTAATGTATACACAGCAGAGCTGCATAGTTTGATGGATGACAATATAAAAGTTATTCAGTACGCTGATGATATTTGTTTTTATACTATCCATAGTTCATATGAACGATGTATTACAGATTTAGAGTATATTTTTTGCTGCATACGTGATTGGTTACATACTATGGGTTTTAGTATTTCACAGCAAAAGACAGCGGTTATGTGTCTTACTAGGCACAGACTTAGAACACCCGATTTGTATACCATAGGTGATTTTACTATACCCATAGTAAAAGAATATAAATATCTTGGCATCTATATTGATAATAAACTCCTATGGACCAGCCACATAAAACACGTAAAGCAAAAATGTGAGAAAGGGCTCAACATTCTGCGTGCAGTTTCGAAATATAAGTGGGGTGCAGATGTTAAAATATCCCTTACTTTTTATAAGTCATACATCCGCTCAATAATGGATTATGGATGTACTATTTATGCCTCAACTAGCAAATCAAACTTATTAACCTTAGACAGAATTCAATATAAGGCAATTAAAATAAGTCTAGGAATTATGATGTCATCACCGAATTATGCAGTTCTCGCTGAAGCACAAGAACCGCCTTTGTGCCTTCGACGAGAGTACTTATCTAATAAACAGCTAATAAAGTATAGGACGTTTAGTACATTTATGGTCAAAAAAATATCAAATATAGCGGTCCAGAATCTTACAAACAAATATTGGAGAATTAAAACGTCTCCCCCGCTTGCTGAGGCTTTTATTAACACTGAGAGACATAAAGAACTAATACATAGTCAAAAAAAATATCCTATTTACGAAATCGATTTTCCAGCCTTAATATTTAAACCAACCATTATAATTCCAAACTATCCAGATAATATATTTCTATCAAAATTAATTTTCAAATCTATACTCTGTAATTTAGGAGAAAATAAAATCATCATTTATACGGATGGATCAAAAAAAAGATTTAAAACAGGCTGTGCATTTTTAGTTTCTAATATTAACCATGTTGAGCAATATCAAGTCCCTCATTATTTATCGATTTTTAGTGCAGAAGCTATAGCTATTAAGAAAGCTTTAGATTGGTGCGAGATGAATTTACCTTTATCTGTGATAATTGTAACAGACTCTCTCTCAGTTTTGCACGCCATTAAAAGTCCTCCTTTTAACCATTATAACAAAAATATTCTTCTATCTATAAAAAATAGTCTATATAAACTGCAGGAGTATGGTGTACGAGTTACATTAGTCTGGGTTAGAGGACATTCAGGGATAACTGGGAATGAAGCAGTTGATCTCGCAGCGAAACAAGCACTTGACTCAGAATTGAAAGTAAACATGTGCAGCTCATCAGATCTTATTAATTTATATAAAACTGATGTTAGGGTTAGATGGGAAGCTCAGTACAGTAAATTTTCAACTACATCAGAGAACCTTTATTTTAAACTTCAACCAGTTTTACCGACAAACATTCCTTACATCAATTCGTGGGATTATAATAGATATAAGTCATCAATTATATCACGTTTAAAACTTAATCATGGTCGCTTCCCAGCTCATTTATTTAGGATTGGTATCGTAGATTCTCCGTGTTGTCCTTACTGTCCAAAAAAACCGTTAGCCGATATAAATCACATTTTCTTAGAGTGTCAAAAATATACTGCACATACGGATATGCTGTACCAAGAACTGAAAAAGTTTGTAAGTCTACCAACTAACATTCCTACTTTATTAGCACAACAAGATAAAGAAATATACAACCTTTTAATCAAGTTTGTTTTAGAAGCAAAAATAGAAATTTAGCTCATATATGGTTAAATATGTATATATGTGTATTTACAAACATTATATAATTAGAATCCAAACCTCTGTTTTACCCCATTTGTTAATACCTCCTGCCCGTGACCTAGTCTAGTTTGTCTTAATAAAAATGTCTTGATGGGTCCCTAGACAAGAAACGAGTGGCCATGTTTTGTACCCCTATCCTATCCTTAATTAAAAAAAAAAAATACAAATTTTCTGTGGCAAATAGACAAGTTCTGATGCCATCCACTATCTACACACACACACACACACACATCTTCCATTAATAGGGATTTCCTTATTTTCTTCATCTATAAAAAGACATGCTTCTGCTGATAAATTCATTTATATATTAAATCTTTTCTGGGGTGAGTACTGATATTTCTAGTTGATCAATTTTTTTATGTCTTTTTCTAATTTGGCCTTTTATACATTTCTAATCTCAACCCACGCATTTCTTTTCAAACCGTATGCAGTTAGTATCTTTAATAAGTATCATAATGATACCTCAGAAGCATACGACACTATGTCCATTTTCATAACTTTAGAGAACAGTTTTAAACTTTTTCTCACCAAAAAGTGTTGCTGCAGCTATTTATTAAGATATCCAAACAATATTTTAATAGAACATTCTATCTATTCTTATTTTTATAACGCATTTGTTATAATTAAAAAACAATTTGTTATAATTTTTTTTTCTGTGTTTTTTAACCGTCTTAATGGCCGTGGCGTTGCATCGCTCTAATAAAGTTGTTGTAGTGTAATACTTAGTTTGAGGTATTCAACAAATCATAGAAAAGGCCATCGAGGTCAATAAACCAGCATATCTATGTTTTATAGACTTGACAAAGGCTTTCGATTATATCCATTTGTTTTCATTTGTTTTCATAAAACAAATACTCAATATATAACACACATTTCATAAATATATCTCTCGAATAAGTATAAATAACTTTTAAATAATACAATGGTATATAACATCACTTTCATTTAACAAACAATCACACACCTATCTCTACTTTATTGGATCAAATCTATCTCCTCAAGAACTTCCCAATTACTGTCAAACAACTACAATAGCAGACTTAAGTTCTCCATTCAACAATACATGATAGTTTCAACCATGTTCTACCATACATCAATTAATAGAGTACCGGCATGTGAGTAATGTTTATTTAGTTGCTCATTTATTAATTTATTACAATCTAATAGACTATTTTATAACAATTTGTGGGTCTTATCTTGTCTGTTAAAACTTTTTATACCTTTTTATTCATTTTACACATTTTGAAAAAACCACACACATGTAATATTGGCATAATTATTGTAATTTATAACATCTAATTTGTTTATCTTTATTAGACAACACCCTAATATGGGTTGTTATCATTTCAGCATTTATTTAACTTTGTATCGAGACCTGAAGATGCTTTGCATATTGTAAAAAGCGAAAACGGTCATCTAAATAGTTAAACTAAATTGATTGTGAGAAGTCTTATTTATTATTTCTTTACCTATTTTAGCAATTCACTTGATATTTCATCTGGACCAGCAGCTTTATTATTTTTATGGACTTTACTGCATGCATAACTTCTGACTTTGTTATTTCGGGTCCCTCGTCGTTACGCTGATTATCTTTATATATATTTTCCTGTCTCTAATAATGGAATAATTCCTCTATATATTCTTTCCATCTTCCTAATTGTTGTTGCGTCTTCACTAAAATGTTTCCTTGTTTGTCCACTAGTATGCCTGAGGTTTTTTGTTTTGTTATCTCAGCTAACTCTTTAACTTTCTTATGGAGATTGAAGTTATCATATTTGTTTTGTAAGTCTTCTATTGCTTGGCATTTTCCATCAAAATAAGTCTTTTTAGCTTCTCTTATTTTTCTTTTTATTCGATTATGCAGTTGTTGATACTGAGTAAATGTTATTTGTTTACAAACTTGCCGTACATATCCTCCTAGTGCTAATATTAACCAGTAATAAAAGTTTATATACATAATATAATGGTTATAAGCTCGCAGATTGTAATTACAATCTATAAGACGGCCCTGATCTTATTAACCGTTACCGGTAGGACATCGACAATGGCATCAATATCAATTAAGTCGCGGTAGATCCATCTCCACTGTCAATTGTTTTGACTTACATCCGGATGAACCGTCTAGTAGGTATTGACAGAATGCATTACAACACAATACGGTCCACCTTATGTCTACCGCTCGAATCAGCATGGGCTTGATTCCAGCGCCCACTAATTGATCGAATGGAACATTACGTAACTACATTTGCTAATGGACATTTGAATCGGATTAAAGTGAAGTCGGCCGAAAGGGACAGTTTCGATGTCTGGAAATTACAGTTGTTTTAATAATACGGTAAGGTTTTGTGTAATTAGTATTGAATTTGGTTCGAGTATATTAAATAACGAGTGCTCTAAAATTCATACAAGATTTTATTTATATGACCCATATAATTAACCTATGTTAATATGTTACTTTCAGATTAAAAAAAAGGATAGGAAGATAAGTATTATTAATGTACATGCTCCCACTGAAAATAAAGAATGAAAAACCAAAGCAGAGTTCTACGAAAAGCTAAGCACCCTAATAGGAAATATACAAAAATACGATATAAAGATAATCATTGTTGACATGGAATCAAATGAAAAAGGGAAAAAGTTAATAGAATTTGCTACAGAGAACAAAATGAAGATAGCTAGCACAAGATTTGATCACAAAGACATTTATTAGGTAACATGGACTTCTCCCGGTGGAAAAATAAAAAATCAGATAGATCATGTCCTAATTAAAAGTAAACATGATAAGGCAATAATCAATTGCAGGAGTTAAAGAGGGGTAAATACCAACAGTGACCATACACTAATAATAGCAAGACTAAAGCAAGAACTACCAATAATACCAAAACCTGTTAGAGATAGATTAAATTATCAATTAGATCAAGTTATAAACAGACTAGAGAAAGAAATAAATAAAAAAATAGAAGATCCAGTCAAACAGGATATAGAAGAAGAGTGGCAGACCATACAGACAGCCATGGCGGAAGCAGCGGAACAGTGTATAATAAGAGAGCATATAAAAAGACAGTAAGACCTGTTAGATGAAGAATGTAGGAATGCTTTGGCAAGAAAAAACAAGGCAAAACTACAAAGAGATAAAGGAAATACCTAGTATATATATTGGGTACCCAATATTCGACCGCCATCGTTCTCTGTCCATACATTCGTCTTCTTTGATGGCCCTATCTCTCATTAGGTGTCGTACATTTTCTTCCTAGGCAACTGAAGGCCTTCCAATTCTTTTTCTTTGTTGTGGTATGTAATTTAAAGCTTTCTTTGGCCATCTATCTTCATTCATTCACTTCACGTGACCATACCACACTAGTTGTCCCATTTCAATTCTGTCTACACTGGAATATACAGTATTTGTCCTCCTTCTAATATCTTCATTCCTGATATGTATTTTCGTGGAAACACCATACGCTCTCCTTAGAAAAGAGTTTTCTAAGGAGAAAACGAAATCACGAAATTTCCATTCCGGATACTTTTTTCCTTCACTGCTCTAGCAATGATTGAATATATATTTTAAATAAGGTCGGAGACAACATCATTGTTTAAGCTTCTTTGCTATTGGAAATGATTCAGATATAAAATATCCTTCTTTAGCGACACTTCTTGGATTTTTGTATATATTTGCGATGGCATTCACATACTCTCTACTGAGACCTACTTTCGTCAATGTTTGAAATAGTTTTTTCAAAGGTATCGTATCGTATGCCTTCTCTAAATCTACAAACAATAGGTGCGTAGATAGATTCCTTGCCTTCCGTTTTTCGATTACCTGCTGCAGATATACCTTTAGTGCACGGTCTTCCTGCACGAAATCCATTTTGTTCTTCTATGTCTTCGTATTCTGATCCTATTCTTTTTTATTATTCGACCGTACAACCTCCACACTGGGCTGATAACAGTTATTCCCCTATAATTAGGACATTTGCGTTTATCCACTTTCTTGAATATTGAGCTTATTTATCCAATATTCCAATCGTCAGGGATATTTTGTCCTTTTAAGCAATTGTTAAATAGTTGAACCAACATCTCATGTAATATTTTTGGTCCATACCTTACCAACTCAATTGGGATGTCTCCAGATCCTGCTGCTTTACCCTTTTTAGATCTTTTAAGAGCATCGTTTAACTCTCCGGTTGTTAACTCAATTATATGTGTGTGTTCGAATATTTCTCTCATTTCGATCTTTTGGGATTTATATCTATCATAATGTCCGTAAGACCTCATAATGGTGTTTCCACTGTTTCCGATTTATTAACTGTAAGTTAGATTTTTCCTTTACTTTCCTTCGGAGAGACTTTATCACCTTCCAAGCCTGCCCAACTCTTGTTCCACGCATATACCTATCCACCTCTGCATATCTTCGATCCCACATCTCATTTTTACTTTTCACTACTTCTCTTTTTACATATCGATTTAATTTTTAATATATCTTGTAATCTTCCTCCTTTCTCGTTGACATCCATTTCTGATAAGCAGTTTTCTTCTGGTTGACTAACGTTTACATACTCTCCGACCAAAATACCCAAAATGCGATCGAAAACTCTGTGGCAAGAAAAAGGGAAGTGAAAAGGATTTGCGGAAAAAAGGAAAGAGAAAAGAATTTCTACCAAGAAGTTAAGAAATCCAGAGAAACTACAAAACATAATCACAGTATTGCAGAAGCAAAGAAAGCTTACTTCTAGGTGAAACAACAGAAAAACTAAACAGATGGGCGGAATATTTCGAAGATATATTAAATACAGATCAACAAGAGGAACTTGGGGGAAATGAGAATTGGCAAGAAGATGAAGAAGGACGTGCCAGGAACCAACTTTGAATGAAGTCAAAGAATTTATAAGAGAGATAAAACATAACAAAAGTGCAGAAGGAACTGGTATCCCAGCTGAGATTTTTAAGGAAAGTGTAGAAAGATTGAAGGAAAGGATTTTTCACTTGACACTAATAATTTGCCAAAAGGAAGAAATGCCGAAACAATAGAATAGCACTCTTATTCGTCCTATCTGTAAAAAAGGAGACAAAACAGAGTGCGAAAACTATAGAGTTAAAGCACTATTAGAGGTAGTCTATAAAATTCTTGCAAAAATTATTATGAAAATAACAATAAACTATGATAATAAAGTAATTGGAGAATACCAGGAAGGTATTAGATCAGGAAGAATAACTACTGATCAAATAAGTATGTTAAACTTAATACTGAATAATAGCTACAAACAAAACTTAGGATTACATAATTCGACTGGTCCAACGAAGACTGTAGTAACTCATTTTTTATGTAATTGAGATAATTATAAAAATGTATTTACACTGTTACCAAAATTCATTAATCTATTAAATGGATGTTTTTATAGCATTAAGTGATACTTTTAATAATGATCTTACCAGGGTAAAACAGATTTAAGACAGAAATGGTCATAAGTGACTTTTGAATGAGTTACTATAGTTTTCGATGGAGATATTTTTAAAGTAATAAATACCAGAATTATTTGTTTCTTAACTTTATTTATATAAAATGCTACATTTTGAAGAAGCTACTGATATAATTTGCAGTTTTATATTTTAATTCAATTTTCCTCATCCGACTCTTCTTCGCACTCAACTGAATCAACTTCGAGCTCGACTTTAGGAGGTACATAACTCTTTGAATTAAGATTTTTATAAAATCCATGGTACATTGTGGGTATTTTGCCGGTATTACACAGCCACAGTAATTCTTTTAGGTTTTTTTCTTCAATTGGTAATGGTGCATCATACAGTTTCGGTGGAAATTTGATAGTAGTGGAAGGCCGTCCTCTGCATTTTCGATTTAATTTTATGTCACAACCTCTAAAACCATCATCGAATTCGTATTTAAACATTATAGAATTTTGGTGTTCATGCGAAAATTTTAGATCTCGTATTTTGCTAACTTTTATTGATTTCTTTTCGTTGTCAAGTTTCCAATTCTCGGTATCAGTCAGTTTTTTAAAATTAAAAAAATTATCTTGGGACATTTCCTTGGGACATTCCGTATCATCATAAACTCTTCCTGTAGTTTTAGCCATTCTAACTAATGTAACCCACTGTTCTGGCACATATACAACCGATTGCCTTTTCTTTGCATTTTCGATAACAGCATGCATACTGTCACCCTCGTTCTGAGTGTGGCCTTTTTCCAGAAATCTGTGAACAATATCAATATGAAAATGAGCAGCAGCAAAAGCAAACATCGAAAACACAAAACGATTCCTATTTTGTCCCCTACAGTTGTCTGAGTAGAATATTATCGTTTTAACACTTTGTTGTGCATTGAGATCTAAAAATTTCCAGAGGCAACTGGCAATTTCATTAGGACCTCTTTTAGCCACCTGCTCGTGCCATACATAGCAGTAACAGTGATTATTTCCAACATCATAAACTGTAAAGTTATATGTAGAGTATTTGCTTTTGTAGTAAAAATCACTTACGTTAGACAAAGGGGTAGCTAAAACCTTTTGAAGGTCAAAGCAAGCCACACACAAGCTCTTATCATCTAGTGCAAGCTGTTTGTCTATGTCTTTTAAGTTTCTGATAACTTCTTTGTTTTTCATATGGGACTCATATTGTTCGAGCAATTTTGCTTTTATAGCATCACTAGCCATATGAAAAACAGAACAAACAGTACACTGGTCCTTTTTTGGTTTAAAGAACCCAATATTGAACTGTTCATTGAAAATATCTCTATACTGGCGTGACGTGGCAGCTGTAGTGATGTTATTTTTTTCGCAATGCTCGTTGTACAATCGGTACATTTTCTGGATAGTTAGCCCTTCTTCAAGGTACATCTTCATCGTATTCTTACGGGTATAATGGGAAGGTAATACAGGAAACTGATTTATGTGATTTTTTACGTTGTCTATAAGTTCTGATGATAGTTTATGTGGTCTGTTAGTGTGCTTTCCACGTTTATCTTCCTCTAATGATCCACCATCTTTCAGTTTCCTTAATGCTGTAGTGATCCAAGTTTCTGAAACGTTAAGGGTTTCCAAAAACATAGTTTTGCAAACACGTTGTTTTTCATTGCGAATGTAGAAGTAATATTCTCGAGAGTAATTTCTTCGAGACCGTTGTTCTGCAGTAATAGTTACTTATTTTTTGGCAACCTGTTTCACATGACGAGCAATAAAATCCCACTTTCTCGTATGATCTTTTAACTTCCAAAATTCATTGAAAAAAAGGTCTCTATCTTTTTTAGCTATTTTGGTAGCACATTTTAGTCTACATGTGTTTGCGCATGGTGCACCCATCTATCTTCCTTTAATTTGAATACCTTTTCGATTTTCATGTTCAAGTCCCAGGTTTAGACTTGTTTTAGATTTTTCATCCGCCCACTTACTAACGTCTCTAATTCTTTTCCTACTTACTCTCTCTATATTGCCTCTGCTTCTTCTCTTTCTATTTGTGGTTGCTTCAGTTATATTCTTATTAGGTTCAGTTATTACTTCAGGGATGTTTTTGTCTTCTGTCGGAATGTAATCTGGGTCAGTATCAGGCGTAAAAATGAGGTAAATGCCTACGTAATATTTTTTCATGCGGAATTTAAACCAACCTGTAGAACATTCAGGATTAATATCAGTCTCGTGGTCACCAGGATCCTCATTCGCCTTTTTGTATTTGCTTTCTTCTACAATACTTTCAGCAATATGTTTACCTTAAAAAATAAGTAGGTTTTTACTTTGCTGTTATTATTTTAAATAAAGTTTATTATAAATTTACCTTCAAAAGAACGATAAGAAATATCCGTTTCAGTGTTTTTATACGCTTTCTCAGCTAATTCCAATATTAACTCACTTCTGGAACACATTATGGCAAATATAGCAAAACTAAACTTTTGATCATAACCTTAAACTAACGCAGAATATCGTAGTAACTCATGTTACGATACCTATGCTATCTCCTCAGATAACAACGAAGACTATTGTAACTCAAGATACGATGATTTTCTACGGTTGTTTTTCATAAATCGGAGATACTATAAAACTCTTACACGTAATATTGGTTGCATAACTACGTTTACTGAAATACGATTCTTTCCTGGGGAAGATATCATTATGTTTTATTGTTTTGTGCTCGTAACTCAAAAAGTGGAAAATTTGAGTTACTACAGTCTTCGTTGGACCAGTCGAAATATGAGTACAAACAGGACTATTTTCAATAGCAAGAAACAGTTAATAGCGTACACGAATGATGTGTTGATACTAGAATAAAAAATTTGTAGAAAAAGTTTTCAAGAAATTTAAAGAAGAAGCGAAAATATACGGATTAATAATAAACGAAACAAAAACGCAATTCATGGAAATGAGAGGAGATATAAAAACGAATAACAAATATATTAAAATAAAAGGAGCACAGACTGTCTATAGTTTTAAAAAAAGTGTCAGAATTTGAATACTTAGGAGTGACCATAACGAACACGGGAAAAGAAAAGAAAAAGAAATAGACAAATAATTAACGAAGAGCAGCAGAGAGATAGGGTCAATAAATGCGTTACTAAAAGCAAAAAATGTGCCAAAAACAGCTAAACTGCGAGACAGTAATCAGACCCAAAGTGATTGTATGGCTATCATAGAGCTAAGATGTCCAAAGTCCTAAGAGCTAGATGACTTGGTCACATTATACGATTGCCAGAGAATCGAAATGCTAAAACAATATTGAAGGAGGGCGAAATGGCAAAAAAGAAGAGGACGTTCAAAGAAGAAATGGTTGGAAGCAGTAAAGCGAAACTTGTCGAAAATAGGCGTTAGAAATTTTAGAGAAAAAGCAAGAGACCGAAAAAAATGGAGGGAAATAATAACAAATAGCGGGAAGTTTTTAGAAGCCAAGGACCTACAAGGCCTGTAGACCTCTATTCTGATTCAGGAGAGAGTCTATGTTGAAGGAATCTGGATGACTTTATCTTTTTTATTGAGACTTTTTAGTCTAAAGGTTTTTTCAAACTTATCTGTTGAATTTGTTAGCGTTTGGAGGAGGAAGTTTTCAGTTTCGAAGAACTCTGAGTCTTGTCTAGCTATTTTAGCATTATTAGAATTGTCCAGGCCTGTGATACATGGCCTTATAGCAGACATACTTTGAGGTAATAATTCTCCTTGTCTCGTGGTATTACATTCTTTGTCTTCTTTCGCCGACTTAGTATTCAAATTGTTGTAATTGTTGTAATTGACTACTTACAAAATTTAAATTTTTAACTAAAGCCTAATCATTTAGTTAATAAAACACTAAAGCCAGAAGAAAACAGATCTCATGACAATATTCGTCTTTTGAAGCATCGGTATATTTCCAAGTAAATTCTCTATAAAATTCCGTCTCCTGCACAAATAAATTATAACAAACAGTCGATGTATTTAAATATACATTTATTACCTTAACCCTATATTATCTGCGTTTGAATACACCTTAGAAATATAACACAATAATTAACTTTTTCTAAACATACCACACCCACATATGTGTACTTTCCCAGGCCTTTATATACAAGAAAAAACGCTCACCTAATTGATAGTTCCCCTTTCTACCGAAAGGGCCACCCGTTCAAAAGACCTACAGGACGTATCGGGTTACCCTTATTTAATTCCATTTTTCCTTTGGGCCATTGTATCTGCTGTTAGATCTTGTCGTTATATTAAGATGTAATGGGAAATTGGAATTTGAAGTGGGGTTGGGTTTCCACTTCTTTTGCACGGGTGCCCTTATATAGTGGTTAAACTAATATGATTTTTAATACGGTTTTTAATGACATTATGGAAGATGACACCTTGTAAAATAGGGTTGGGGAGATCCAAAATTTGAATTTAAATATGATGTTTCATTCAGTAATCCCGATCGTTGTAGAAACTTTTATCATTAGTGTTATTATTATTGTTCTGAATCTATTTTCGGGTGATATTTATCATTTTTATTGGAAATTGACCAAAGTTTCAGTTTAATAATATATGCATTTATTGTGATTTCCACTTCAGAAAATTAGTAAAATTGGAGAAAAATTTAATCGATACATAAAATTGTTGCCACTCCAGTTGGCAAAAAGGCATTATATTACTAAACTGATAAAGCAAAAAAATATTTCTAAATGATTATTGTATTTAGAATTCGTTTTATATCTTCTCCAAAACTATCTCTAAGGATTTAACAACACTGTTAGCATTACCGATAGCAATACCGTTAGCATTAAATTTATACCAGTTTAATAATATTTAGCCGCTTTTTATCTAAATATGTTTAGCTGACATTTACACAGGCCAATTTGGATAGGATAAGGAAGGCACAAAGAGCGATGGAGAGACAAATGTTGGGTGTATCATTTAGAGATAGAAAACGTAACCAGTGGATCAGAACCAGAACAAAGACAGTAGACGCGATAGAACAAGCAGCAAAACTGAAATGGAAATGGACTGGACACAATGAACGTCTCCAAGACGGACGATGGAACAATGCCATCGGAAAGTGGCGTCCATACAATGTAAAGAGATCAAGATGCAGACCACAGATGAGGTGGAAAGATGACATCAGTAAACAAGGAGGTCCCACATGGCAGAGAACAGCTCAAGATAGGGAAAGATGGAGAGAACTGGGGGAGACCTATATCCAACAATGGAAGGATAGAGAATAGGTTCAAAAAAAAATGTTTAGCTGAATTCTCTCTACAAATAATGGTTTCTCTTCTATAACAAAATATGACTTTCTATCGAATAAACCATTTTTGACTTTTCATTGGTTTATAACAAGAATCTTAATCTATACATTCTTTGCATTTATAGATCACCTGATTATTCCACGGACCTATTGTGTATTATATATATATATATATATATATATATATATATATATATATATATATATATATATATATATATATATATATCCACCAAGACTATCGTCGTGAAAAAGAGTCTACTATTTAGACGAAAATTGGCTAAACAAAGGCCATATTTTGTCAAGGTTATGGCAAGATTTTGAAGATAGAAACCGTCGATAAACCTTCATTGAATGGTTATCATCAGGTCTAAAAATATCAGTGAGTAACGGATGGGGACTTATTTTAAGACACATAGGCAGTGATTCGGATTTTTTGGATAAAGGTTTGTTGCTCTTCAAATCCAAGAAAAGCAATGACTGTCATGATGAAATAGATGCCTAAAAATTTGAAGATTTATTTTCTAAAATTTTATTAAACCTTGAACCAAACTCTATCGTCGGCATGAACAATGCATCTAACCATAATTGACAATTAGAGCCGTCAACAACAACTGTCTGGCGGAAAGCTGACATCATGAACTGGCTCTCTCATAAAAATATATCGTGATGTTATTCTTAGAAGCTGATGTAGCAAATAAACGCACAACTCTCGTGCTCATAAAATATCATAATATAAATAGAAGTCATGTTTAACGCGCGGGTTCGCGCCGTTAACACCGAGGAATGAACGGCCTGGACGCGGATCCGCGCCTTACGCGTCATAATGCCTGATAGCCAAGAAGCGCTACAAGGACTAATAGATAGATTAAACACTGCAGGAGAACGACTGGGCTTGAAGATTAATATAGACAAGACGAAGGTAATGGTGGTTAGTAAAACACGAAATATGCAATTAAATATAAGAGTAAACAATAAGAATATCCAAAAGATCCTCAAGTTCAGATATCTCTGTAGTTGGATAACTGAAGATCTAGATCCAGACATAGAGATACGTAGCAGGATTGAGCAAGCCAGAACAGCATTTACTAATATGAGAACCTTGCTGAGCAACAGCAGCCTCAACTTAACGCTTCGATATCGCTTTGTAAAATGTTACACTTACTCCATACTGCTATATGCTGTAGAAACGTGGATCATAAAGGCCAATATGATTAACTGATTGGAGGCCTTAGAAATGTGGGTATTTTGAAGACTACTTAAAATTCCCTGGACAGATCACACAACAAATGTCGGAGTAATAAATCAAATGAACAGAGAACGAGAATTGCTGCCAATAATAAAAAGAAGAAAAACTGCTTATCTGTGGCATATATTTCGAAATTCCAAGTACCAGTTCTTAAAGCTTATTATGGAAGGGAAGATAGAAGGAAAACGAGGCATCGGAAGAAAGAAATACTCATGGCTTAAAAACATACGGGATTGGACAAATCTCGATGCCCATGCACTTTTTAGAGCCACACAAGATCGCGAGGAGAATTCCAGAATTGTCGCCAAAATCTACTAATTGGATAGGGCACCATAACAAGAAGAAAACTTCGATTATCTACTGTTTTTTCTACTGGTCACCATGAGATACATTAACAAGTGCGGCATTCTACAACTATAATCACAACCTAACAACAATGTTGTCACTAAAACTCAGTTATCATTGATCAGATTTTAATGCCTAGAATTTTGGTAATTTACTACAGTTTAGACGATTTCAACCGGCAATAAAGAGTGTTTATTAAAGAGTGTGAGAGATTAAAGATAGATCCGTCAAATTATGGTATATTGTGACCTATCTTTATTAATATCACACACTCGATTATTAACAAATAATGCCAGAAATACTCCCTTGTTTGTAATTGTTATTTTATAAAATGAGTATATAACTTATTTCTCGTAACTATTGTAAGTTTTATACAAAAATTTCAACCGCAACATGCCCCGAGCCATTCACGTCATTCTCTTTCAAACAATTTCTAATACTCGACTTGACTGGAAATGAAGTAAGTTTCATTGGAAATAAGTTTGTCGATCTATTGAAAGCTCAACTTAAGTAATTACGCCATGTAAGTTCTCTGTCGGTATTTTCTAAGAAGCTTTTGTAGAAAAGCTCCATGTTACAATCGCTGACTTGGGTTTTTGATCGCTTTCTTCGTTTTATTGCAAAATCAAACCACTGACGAGTAATAAGACATTAAGAAGCAATAAAGAGACAATAGCTGTTCGATACAGTTGCAGTGTTTAAGATGTTTAGAAGTAATTTCTACCGAATTAAATAAAAATAAATAAATTAAAAATCACATTTTGAATTTTCCATGTATTTGTTACATTTTTTCAAGCATCCATCAATGGTGAATAAATCTTCTTCTTTTTTGTTATTAAACAAAAAAGAATTTTTTAAACAAAATTTTATTTTTGACAATATGTCAAAAATAAAAATTTTTATGTTGGTATTTATGAAATTAAGGCTTATTTGTACCTATTCAATTTTTTGTAATAAGATTTTAGCAGCAGTTTTATATAAAAAACTAATTTTATTTGGTGAGTTAACAAAAAAAAAAATTATTACTAGTTCAACTTTGTAAGATATTTTGTATTTTTTAGAAGCTCTTGATAATAATTGTAATCACAATTGAAAGCTTATATATATATATATATATATATATATATATATATATATATATATATATTTATAAATATATATATATATATATATTTATATATATATATATATATATATATATATATATATATATTAAAGTATAAAGCAGAAAAGGAAAAATGTTAGCAAAAACACCTTCCTTCTCATTTCTTAAGATAAATGTGAGTTGTGGTCGTGAACACGCTACAAACAACTCCTCGCAGCTTTTAAGATAATTCCCCGGGGACAAATACAACTACGAAATGAAGAATTATGGAAATCAGCGTTATGAATCTGTCGTCGTTGATTTATGAACGGGACCGTGCCGGTGTCCTCGTGGAAGGCGGCCACGGTGCCGCAAATACGCCGCTGGAACGGAACGGAACGGAATGGTATCTCTTAATTAAGAGATGTTCGACTTTAACGGTTTGTTACGCTCCATTTCTTGCATTTTCCTACAGCTGCGAGAAGTGGTTTTCTAGGAACTGTGAACATTAACAAAAACAAAAATGAAATAGTCGCAAACAAATGAGAGCTTTGATTAATTAAAATCTCGACGTAATATAATGAATTTTAAAAAGACCTTTAGGTTTAGACCAACAGCATAAGGTAAAGCTACTAATAGGGACTAAAGTACTTTAATTACAATAGTTTTTTTGTTGCCAATCAAAAGAATGTTATAATTTGGGATTACTAATCATAAAAAAAAATTAAAAAAAAACCTTTTGGTTTTTTCAAAAATTATAGTATTACTAGTGATACTTTGGGTCTGGACTGACAATAAAAAAGTTATTATTTACATATCATTTTTATTGATGAAATTTAGTAAAACAATTTCTATTGACACTACAACATAAAAAAACCTTGCACATTTGAGAAACGTTGTGGCATCCATGGTACCTGCATTCTTATCTTGATTTTTGGGTTTCATTAGCGAACTTTGGGAGGTATTTAGCTTCCTTTGGCTAGAGCGTTTATCAGGAATTGGTGCAGTCTTTCTTCGTTTCTGGTTACATTTTCATTTTCTTCGTCACTTTCGTCGGATGTGGGTTCACTTCTGTTCTCGGAGTTTAAGAGCGATCTAGCAAGCGAAAACTTAAATGACAGGTAATTTTGAATATGTTTTTAAGAAGTTTTTGCAGCTAAACAATCTTTCTTGTATTGTTACCAACTAGCTGCAGCATAAAAATCAATAAAGGCGTAAATACATCGTATTGCCCATTTACTTGTTCTACTGCTCATAGGGTACTTTGACATGATCCTATCCAGCAAATCTACTCCTCCATTTCCACATTTCACGATTTCCATGGTGATATTATTTGTCATAGTCTTCAACAACCAGTAAAGTTAAATGACTTTCGCTTGGTAAAATTATTGGCCTTTTGGTTTTTAAAATAACATCTCTAGCTTCATCTAATCTTCCTCTTATACGAAGTTAACCCAACTTCATCCAGATATGGCGATAATTTAAATAAACTGCTTGGTTTATGAACTGTTTTCTGTAAACTATTAGAATGATCAGTTTTTAATTGTTTTATTTCATTTTTGAAAATTTCACATTGAGTTTGCTTTATTAAAATATTTATAGCATCTAAAAGTTATTCCAAAGTTAATATTCCTGTAGGCTCTTCAGATTTTATAAATTTTGCATAAACAATTCGTAAAAATCGAAACATATATCCAGTTGCTTTTAAAATTCTATTAAATTGACTGCATTTTTCAAAATCAGTTAAAACAAGACTAATAAATTTTACTTCATGAGTGGTTAAGATTTCATCAGCTTTTTTCTTTTTAAGGGTGGTGTCTGGAGGCCAAGTGTTTTCTAATTGATACAGAAAATCAGGATCTTTAAACCAACACCCCATGTTTTTTAAATTGGGACGTTTTGTCCATTTATTAGCTTAGTAACATGTGCATTAAATTGCAAAAAAAACTTGAAACACTAACTCTTGCTAGACCTTTTAAACCTATTTGCAATCTTAATAAATTTTAATGATTATCTACGTGACATAGCCCAGTAGATCTTTCAAAACTACTAATAAAAACAGACCAGTCATGTGGATTCCCAATAAAGATAGGGATGTCTCCAAGATCCCATCTTTTATATAATATATCTGAACTTTTTTAGTTATAAGTTGGCAGAGGTCTTCCAAGAGTTGGCATTAAAGGGGCACCATTGTCGATAAAGGGCTTAGCTATATTTAAAGAAAGGAATTTATTGACCAAAGGGTTAGTTTTAATTATTTCCTCTACAGTGATGTCCTGACTATCATTTGAGCACTCACCTTCTTCTGTAATTGTCCTAGACTCCTTGGTTAACTCCTTTCTTGACGTAATAGATCTCGTTCTTCCTGCAGAAGTTGAAGCTTCATTTTTGTTTTGCTGCTTGTTGATGAGGAACTTTTTAAGGAGATTGTGGAACAAGATTTCCCGATTTTGGAACCTTTTGGGTGAGACTTCTTAGTGGCTGCGTCTACACAAAGAGGGCACTTCCAGCTGTCATCACCAATTACTTCGGAATCATCCTGTATATTTACGTATTCAAAACAGCACCATTTTTTACATTCTGTACATTATACCATCCTTTATTCACGATATGGTTTGCCGCACATAGAACACAGATCAATTTTGGTTCGTCCAGCAACTAATGATCCATATTCATAGACCTTGTGAGATTGTTTGATTCAGCAGTCGCAGTCGTGTGTAATGAATAGAATTTGAGCTTGTTCGGAATTTGTCTTTATTGTACAGGCAGCAATTGACGGATTTGTAGTAAATTGTTTTTATTTGCGAAAAAACAATTCAAATTCCTATAATACATAAAATTAACAATATAAAAAAACTATTTAATTTCCGTTACTTAAAGTTCTCTTCCTATCTGCTAAAGTAGTTAAATTTTTCCCTAATCGCTGACAGTTTGTTTTCTGAAGTTTTAATATTATATCTGACGTATCTGATATAGTTTTTAGAACAGTAGCAACGGGAAATTTTGGGTAACATGATAAAACTAAAAAAAAAAAAACTAAAATACAGGGTGTTTCAATAAATATTCCATACAAGTAATAAATATTCGTAACACTCGTCCATCCCCAATCCTTAATTGGATCGTCCATACCAAGTCAAATCTGAGTTTACAGATGCTGAAGATATTTCTCTAGGAATGTTACCAAGCGAATAAATATGATTGTCAGTGTACTAGACTGTTTTTATGGATTACAAATATTAAATCAAGCCTTCATTAGTCATTTGTAAAATCCAAAGCGAATACTTTTAATAAAATCCATCCAAGCAAATAATTATTTAATTAGTCGCAAATAACATTAACCTGTTAAAGTTGAAAGATCTCATCTAATTTTTATTCGGATAATCTGAAAGTACCTCAATGTCGGATGGATTTATTAATTCATCCCAGAGATTATCTGTCTCCGTTTAATTTGAAGTATGAGGCGCACATGTTTGAGTGTAATTAAAGCGGGTTAAATAGCTTTGTTAATTAAAAAATAATGAGCGCCATCAGAAAGCAAAGCGACTGAGAGCAGAGAGGGCGTAAGCCGCCCGAGTACTTTAATGAAATGTGAAGAATCGAGACTACAAAACAAAGAAGCAAATAATTTGGCAGCCATTGTTTTACTTTATATTGCAACTTCAATATTTTTAGTATATTGCTAGACTTTATCACCTAATTTCTTCATGGCGTTGATCTCAAAAAAGGTAAGGAATATAATAATGGTTTCTTTACTTCCAGTTAAAAAAATTAGTTTAAAAACTAAGAAAAATACATTGAAAAACATTGTGATGGCAAAGAAAGCTGTAGATATTATGTCATGTATGGAAAGAAAGCAATAAGTGATGGATTCGATCGTTACTTTGTAGAAATTCATTTTATTTAAAAATATAACAGTGATAAACACTATAAAGTGTAAACATATGCCAAAAATAAATCACTTGAGAAAGGCACTCTGCCGAAACAGATGTACTGATAAGATATTATAATAAATTTTGTGAAGTTTTGAAAACAAAGTTTTCGGTGTTTTTAGTGTTTTTAGTATTTTTTCAGTTTTCATTATTGTATAAAAAAAGGAATCTTTATAACAACCTTTTTTACGTTTGACAATCTTGTAGCAAAACTGTCTTAAAAACGCATGCTTAAACAGTTTTGAAATTCCCAACTTATGCTATGGTGCAAATCTGGAGTAGCGACACTTTTGAAATATGATAAAGAATTATTAAAATCTAATTTATATCTGTGTCACCTGTTTAAGGTTTTTAGACGAAGGATACTTAATCAAATATCTGTGACTGTTCAAATCAGCTCGATTTAAAGCTCGTAAATCTTGCTGTAGTCAAATATTGAACCTTAAACAGCATATCTAAAATGGATTTGCACGAAAAGAAAGTGGCATCTCATACGTTAAATTAAGTGCTGCTTATGACATTATTAACACCAAATATAAGTAAAGGTATACAATATCACCAGGAATTTTGAATTGGTATGCTTTCTAAGAAAAATCAAAAAATGGTCTACTATGGGACAGTGTACTGGCCTTCACTAGTTGGCGCCCTCTTTCTCCCTCTGTACGGTAGACCAAATATTCTGTTCTATGTTGACAGAAGAGCTAATTACATCATAGGCATAAGTCCTATTTCATCTGTGCAAATTTCATTTTAGTCTCCCTACTTTCTGTCAATCAACTTTTCTAAACGTAGTGCGATACTATTTTTTGTCTGTTTCTAAAATTTATAAAAGAAGGTAAGAATTATTCTAAGCTTATGATCTGCAGAATTCTCTTGGGGCGAGTACTTTTATTGTAATTTATATTCTATAATTCTGACAGCACTTTCAATATTCATAACCTTACTTCTTTCAAAGCCACGTTTTCAATTATATGTATGTAGGAATCTAACAGAATTTAAGTTTAATAATAATTATATTTCATTTTATTCTTGTTATCTGCTATTTGTTTAATGATAATTTTGTAAAATGACAAGGAAGTTAAACTCCCTTTGATGTTTTTCTACTATAGGCTGTTGGTTGATTGGTTTTAAGGGATATTTCTGAAATACTTTATTGGCTTTATGGGATATTACTAAATATTTTATGAAATAGCTTCAGCTGTCAGGAGGACCTAACCACCTAATTGGTAGGCCACACATATTTAGTAGCAAGCAGCCCATCAATGCCATAAGTATCGTTCAAATTTATTTACAGTAAAGCATTGGCAGGGTTGTTTTGCTACTTAAATATTCTTTTTATTTTAAATAAATATGTTTGGAGCATAGGATAGAACATTGTGTTCGTGTATTTTTTTTGAGAAAAATTTCTTAGTTGTGTTCGAAATTTTTCTGATGGGTGGTAGTTATAAACGTCACGTCCTTATTAATTTTTTTTTCAAAAAAGTAATTGGCGCTCTCTTTGTTTTTCTTTCTGGTAAAATAAATATTTGCCTTTTCTCTATCTATCCGATAGACTAAATATTCCGTTATATGTTGACAGCTAATTCCATCATAGGCATACGTCCTATGTCATCTGTGCAAACTTCATTTTAGTTCCCCTACGTTCTGTCTATGATCTAGGAATTATTAGCAATCTTTACTAGAATCAAACATCGTCTATCTGTATAGAGGCAGGAGAATCCGATGATATCAAAATCAAACGTGAGGCCCGAGAGGAATGTATACCCCTACTGTTAAAATATACTCTAAGGAAATTTTTTAAAAAAGCAGTAGAAGATGTTGAAGTTAATCAGACTCCCTTCAGAAGTTAATGAATGGATTCACAGAAATAAGTCAGAGATATGGACTTTCACTAAACATTAAGAAAACAAAATGTATGATTATCTCTAAGAAGGAACGGCAAATTAAAACAATCAGTGTGAATGGTCAACCAATAGAAAGAGTGAAAACATACACCTATCTTGGTACTAACGTCAATAAAAATTAAAAAAGAAAGCAAAATCTGCATTTCAAAAATGGCTAATCTATTTAAATGTCATGATTTATCCTATCCTTTCCTATACAGTTGTACGAAGTGGTGGACTTACAGACGCTTATACAAGAAAATTGAGGCTTTCAAAATGTGACTTTATACACGAATCCCAAAGATATCCTATACTGACCACGTCACTAACCGGGACGTTTTATTAAAAATTCAAAAAGAAAAAAACCACAAATCTTTTCAGAGCACCAGCGTCCAAATTACAGATTGCTATGATACGACTATCCGTAACGGATAGGCACTACAAGAAGGAGAAATCTAAACTGAATGGTATAAATATAAATTTGGTGAGTGAAGAAGTGTCACCTTGGGGTGATACTAGACTTGATATTTACCTAAGAATAATAATGGATCAGTAGTTTTGTGGCCAACGGAGCAGCAAAAAAGTACCATCCTTAAATTAAGTAAGGTTGAAAGACTTTCTTGTTTGGAATTACAGACGAAGTATGGGGTCGCACAGCTATGGAAGTACTACTAGACGTCCTTTATTTACAAATTGTTATAAACGGAAGGTGAGAATGGGATATTATAGAGTATTGCTGTATCGAAAAACAGCATAATGATACCAATATTCAAAAAATTAGATAACTAGATTAATTAGATAATCTAATTAGATAATTAGATTTGTTTGTAACTATATGGTCTCCAGTGTATAATCATCTTATTCCATCTGTCGTCTTTCTGTCTTATGGTATGTCCAGCGAACTTCCACTTAAGTTTTGCTATCTGCGTTGATACATAGGTCACTTTTGTTTTGTTGTGAATCCAAGTATTTCTTTTCTCATCTGATAGTTTGATGATCAGCATTTGCCTTTTCATGGCTTTTTGGATCTTTGCTATTTTTTCCATTTTTTCCTTTGTAAATGTCCAAGTTTGAGAACCGTAGGTGAGAAAAGAAAGTATACATTGGTTGAAGTCTCTTGTTTTTAAATATTGGGAGTATTTTCTATTTTTTAGTATATAGGAAAGTTTTCCGAAGGATATCCAAGCCAACCGTATTCTTCTCTTTATTTTTTCGGTCTGACTTTCTTTATTTAATTTAACTAGTTGTCCCAAATATACATATTCTTTTACTTGTTCTATAGTTGTTTGTGCAATTGTAATTATTAATTCTTCTGGTTGGTTGGTCATAATTTTTGTTTTATTATAATTCATTTGTAGACCAATTTTTGTTGATTCGCTATTTAATTCATCCATCATATTTTGTAATCCCTTTTATCTGTTATTAATACAATGTCGTCTGCATATCTCAAGATAGGCCATTGGTCTATTGGTGTCAAGATAGGTATTGGCCATTTATGTTAATACCTCGTTTTTCCCATTGTAACTTCCTCATAACATCTTCCAAAGCTTGATTGAATAGTTTGGGTGATATAGTATCACCCTGTCTGACTTCTCGCCGTATCTTAATAGGCTCCGTTTGTTCAACTATTTTAATAGATGTTGTTGCTTGATCATATGTATTGTAAATTAAGTCCATATATCTATAGTCTACTCTTCCATTTTGTAAGTTCTTTACTGCCCAATGTTCCACCTTATCGAATTCTTTTTCAAAGTCTACAAATGCCATATACAATGGGATTTGATATTCGTTGGCCTTTTCAATTAATATTTTTATCGTAATGATCGCAGATGATCGCTTGTACTCAATCCTTTTCTAAATCCGGCTTGCTCTCTTGACTGGTAATTAGAGATGAATGTACTCCGACGAATAGTAGAGAAAAGTCTGTTGGATAGGGAGAAAAGCGAAAACATAACAAGAGCATGCAATATAGAAGTCATAAATGGATGGGTGACAAGACGAAAACAGGAGTGGAACGAACACATTAGTAAAATGGCAGAGAATAGGAAAGTACGAATAGTAGAATATAAGTCACTAAATGGACGAAGAAGTATTGGCAGACAAAGCCAAAGATGGTACGATAATTTAAACAATTTAAAAGGCTAATATTGAAGAACAAATAGGCTTTAAAGCCTACTTATAAGAAGGAAGAAGAAGAAGAAGAAAAGCAAGTGAAAACATTCAAATATTTGAGAATGATAGTAAATCATATATAGATCATGATATAATCATGATAGCCAATGAGCAATGACCTAGAAGAATGAATAATGCAGATATGAATATATGAAGATTATGCTTCACACTGGTATGGGTGCCATTGTTAGAGGAGGTACAGTTACAAAGTACTTTGGTCCAGAGCCGGCCTTAGGCAAAAAAAGCGCACCAAAAAACGAAGCCATAAATTGTTTAACCCAAAAACAATATACCTTCCGCTGGGAGGAAAGTATACCCAATTTCGCACATAGCACTTCAGAAACAAAACAGGATTCCTCACTGGATATGCACTAGTCAAGAAGATGTGATAGAGAATCTGATATAGTCAACTATAATCTGCGTGCCTATCACGTACTTTTTTATTAAAAAAATAAGCTGCTCTGGAAAAATTTTCGTTAGTTTTAAACTTTAGTTCTTTATCCAGTTCAACGGAAATCTATGTACCTATGGCAAATGCTTCACTTTTTCTAATTTGATTGTAGATTGGTTTGCTAGACATAATTAACATAATTTTTGAATACATACTTTTAGGCCAGTCCAATTCTGTCCATTGCATTCAGAGAAATCCGTCGCAGAACGAGCTAATTTGAATTTCTCAGAGCATGAAAGGAAGAATTAGTACAGTCCGACGATTCTGTAACTCAATTTCCAAAGGGAATTAGCCCTTCAATTATACTTTAAGGAACTTTATATACGCGCTAGCTTTTCGGCGACGACGGTATTTCAAGAAATCAAGAATTAACGGATTATCTTCAAAGTCTTTGGGATATTTTAAGTGAAATTGTTTGGATTCGCAAAGATGGGAATCTAAATCGAATTCAACTTACGAAAGAGTTATCAGCCGCTTAGCTTTGAGGATTTTTTATTAACATTACAGACTTTTTAAGATTATTATTACAGAAGTTATTACGAAACACCATAAAAGTAGCCATTTAGACTGTAAAAATAACACAAATACTAACATATCCAAAAATTGATTTCCTAATTCTATACAAAATTAATTATCTACAGAATGGTAACCTTATGCATCCTTAGTGTCATTTGTTAAATTTTACTTTTACGTAATAAGCAAGTAATAAACTTTATAAACTCGGAACCAATTTATCAAGTGACAACGTATCAAGGCAACAAGTGGCAAAATCAAATAGTATGACAGGATTCCTTAACGAAACATTATGGAAAAATAATCATCTAAACTAATTTAGAAACAAGACCAAACAAAAGAAACCAGCACAATAAGAGTGTATCTGGTAATAAGGGAAATAAGAATCCTAAGAAAAACAAAGGGAAATACACTTATCACATTTTTTAACTTCAAATTTTTTATTTTTCCTCAACATACTACTGATACGCTGCTAGAATCCATGTGTTTTGAGTTTTTAAACTGCTTTTGCCAATCGTAAAAGAAGAACATGATTAATGTCACAGGTTAAGTTATGTTCTTAAGAAAGAACCACCACTTCCGCAAGAGTTGTGTTAGGGAGTAGACCACCAAGGAGTGACCACGAATAGAGTTCACTGTTCTGGTTCAACGTTTTGGTTCTGAACATATCTTTTAAGGTCTGGTAAGGCTCTGGCAAACCTTAAAACTGTGCGGTTTTTGTTTTGACGTTCAGCTTCATAAAAGAAAATATGACAGTGTTTCATTGAAGGAACACACCTCGTTAGGGCTCTTTTTGCCTAACCCTTCTTGATACACATATAAGTAGCTTGTACCGGTTTTAAGATCGTTGATGTTAAACACACTGACTGTTAGTTAAATCACGTAAAATGGATCTTGGATGGTGTTGCAGGTGGAAATATATTTTGCATATAGTCAATGCATATTTCTTCTACTGATGTATCCATTTTTGCAGGAGTCTCTTACTGATTCATTTTAGCAACAAACTTTTTTGATCTACTTACATGCACAATCTTTTCATCTATTATCATTTAAATATTGGGACTTTATTTTGTGATCTAGTTATTTTGCAGAAAAGCTTGCTTATTCATCACAATGTTTTGCTTCAATCCAATTCCACAAATAACATCAGATATTTCTCCTTTACTTACGTGAATCCATTTCACTCCCCGCCTCTCGACGCGTTAGTGTTCTGAGCTGTTGGACGTAAATCCCTGTCCTGGCATTTGGTTTTCACCTCTGGCTGCGTTGAGTCGTTGAGTTACTGTGACCAAATGTCCATCTTGGTAGTTAGTATTCGCCTCTGGTTGCGTTGAGTAACTGAGTTACCGTTGCTAACTACCCATCTTCCTGTCTTTTGTTTTCTTTTTCTTTGTTCTCCTGAAGAAGCTACATACAATTGTAGCGAAACGTCGAGATGAACCCACTTTTGGGTCACTCACAAATGACACGGTCCAAACCCGGAAGACGAATAAACTATAATTCTGACTCTGGCCGTGGAAGCCTACGATTTCATTAGAGTAAAACTCTTTAAGTTTTGGTCACCATTTATTATCCAGTAAACATAATTTTAATATCCATACTGGTTCATCTATTTATATACTGGCGACATTAGTAGAAAGAAAAACTACTTGGAGTTGGATTTATTGGAAGATTTGGAAATAAATGAAAACTCTTACTGCCTCGATACTCAAATTGATACACAACATAAATAAATGCGTAAAAATTTCAGTCATGAATGACAGAAATAGATGGAATGACAATATTCCAATAGAATAAGAGGCATTGAGGAAAATCAGACAATATGCCTTAATAAAATTAGAAAAAAAAGAAGATATAATAAGCCCAATGTAAGAAAGGCATTTCGAAAATAAAGTTCAAATCAAGAATCAATCTACATTAACCGATTTATTCATCAGATTCTGGATCATTTAGTAAGAAATGATTGCTCTTTTATTGTCAAAAATCATCTTTTATTCCAAATGGTTGCCAATTACAACCACATAGTAATTAATATTGTCAAAATTCCTTACTCATTTTTTTAGCCATATTCGTGTACAGTAGAAAAAAAAATTATTCTATATACTATATACCATATAAAGGTTTCCTACTTAGTCTTTAAAGAATATTCTAATCTAGTAATTGGTCTTTCCAACATTAGAAGAACCGTGGTGTCTGAAATAGAAAAGGGGATACAAATCCACTTCTGAACAGTATCGCCTTCAAATTTAGAGCAATGTCCATTGGTGTCCTAGATAATGAAGAAGAACTGACTGGGATTGACCAATTTCCCGTATAAAGATCTCCTAATATGGTGATATGGTATATCATCATATTGTTGTTCTTGACTGTTCTTTTTCAATATACTATCTCCAAAATTTCATCTGCTATTTAGTCTTCTTCATATAATTATGTCACTGTTGTTAAAGCTAATTTTTTAATTAAGATGCGTCATCTAATCTTTCCAACTGCTTCCAACTAAATTTTTCAGTCTACAACAGTTGTTACTTTCAGTCATATTCTACATTTTTTGTAATTCGTCTATATCATAGATTCCCATAGTGTTCTAGATAGACCCCAGGAGGCGATTTCGGCTTGCCACAAGATCCACGACAACGAGAAAAACCTTACAATTGTTGTACTTTTAACTTTACACTTGAAAGAAAAACTTTAGAAAATAAGTATAGTAAACAACATGTTTAATTTACTATCAAAAAGAGACAATGACTTCAATAAGTTCAATGAATAGGTTCATAAGTTCAATGAATAATAATTTTATCATGCTCATCTGTTAATTTTGGGCAAATTCTTAAGGACTCCAAAACTCCACTTGACTCCAAAGATGGTGAAATTGTTTTATGATCCTACTTAGCAATATCCTTTTTTTCTACTTATTAAAAATGTAAATTAAATTGTTTCACAAGACTTTAAATACATGAGTGGTATCAAAAAGGGGATCAAGTTCTTTATTCATTAACAAGAAATCCAAAATATTTTTACTTTTGTCCGTTTTTCAAATAGACTGATATTCCTGGATAAATGACATAACTTTTCCTCTCTTTGGTCCTCCTTGGTGTTATTCTGTGTAATTCTGTTGTTAGCTTAATATTTTGTAGTTCTTTAATTATATTGATATTAATTTGTCAATGTTTTTTCTTGGACATGGATGTTTTTAATCTTCCATTTCTGCTGGAATCTTTTACCATCACATTATTTATAGCAAAATCTGGAAAAGTTCATATCGAAGACAACTGATTTTGACAGCTGTTAAAGAGGTTTTAAAAACTGTTCTATAGCAGCATGTACATGAGGTATTTCAAAAAAATTTCTTTGAGTAAGAACACAGTCCAAAGTTTATTGAAATGAGCCATGATGAGCCAAGATTTCTTGGCAGCTGGGCAAGTTTTTTTCTTAAGCACTAATTAAATTTTGAAAAATTTAACATTGGAAGGTAAAAAAGGTTAGAGGTCTTTAAACACTGGTCTATATTCATAATTAATCAAAAAGTCTCTTTATATACTTCGTATCAAGTGTCAAAGATTTAAAATGAAATCAGTATTATCATTATAAATATTTGTAACATATACACAACTTTAATATCCATCCATATTAGAACTGTAAGCTACACCTCAACAGGTCAAACTTCGGGCCCAGCAATTAAAATCTTGATCCCAAGTAACACAACACTCCGGCTCGGTTGATTGGGTATCCATAACTTCTGGAAATTATTCCAGTCAGATCTTTCGGAAAGTACACCTATAAGTAAATTAAATTCGGAATTCGGGCCAAGAACGCTTTGCCTTGTTTAATTGGTGATTAGCAAAATTTCTCGGGTGAAAACAAGAACCTGAGGCGGTAATTAAGGGACGCGAAACGAATGCAAACTTGTTGATTTTGTTTTATGCGAGTACGCAAACAAAAGGGGTCGGGGAAGCTCCAAAGGAATGCTGAGTGTTTAAATTTATTCATAAATAATAAATATTACGGTTGTGGAGTCGACTTGTTCAACTTTTAATTATATTTGAATTAAAAAATTTAAGAATATCCTCGGTTGGGAAGGTCAGAAAAGTTTTTTTGTCAAATAAATCGTTATATCATTTTGTCACTTTTATTATTCGTCACAAAAAATATTTTTTTTTGTTATGAGTTTAACGGCGGGCGAACTTTCGACACCAAATTGTCTTTATACCTGGGGTAATCGAAGGGTCAAATTTTATTATAGGAAATTTCGACACCACGGCGTAAGCAGGTAGGTAGGTAATTAGCGGCGATGGACATTTGCACCCAAGCAGGACAAGCGGGTTTTCCCAATATTTATTGTCACGGCGGGGGGCGTGGCACTTGTGTACTTGTGACTAAATTATTTCAGTTGTAATTTATTTCTTGTTTGACGTTGACTTATGCACGTATACGGATTTTTAAAAAATGAGATTGATAAAAAGTTCCCGTGGTCGAGATTTATTAGTGGTGGAGCATCATTCGTTCTCGAAACAGAAAGTGTTAAAAAGCGGCGAGATATTTTGGCGCTGCATCCAAAGAAACACTAAGTGTTCCGCAAAAGTGTTTACAATAGGCTGTAAGGACCTCACCATCACAAGAAGTGATTTGGTACATAATCATGAAGCCGATCCAAAAAAGCTTGAAATAAAGATGGTAACCAATGCATGTAAAATAAAAGCCCAAGAGGACATATCGGAAAAACCTGCCAAAATTACAAGAACTGCTGTTGCTGAGTGTGATGCCAATTTGCTGACGGTTTCTGACATAGCTAGCATAAGAAAGAACATTTACAACTGTCATCGTAAACTGTTACCAGGTCCGTTACCAAGAAGCATATCAGAAGTCCATAACGCGGTTAGTAATTATTCTCCTAAAACCTGTCGCAATGAAAGTTTATTGTTTTTAAATCATCCTGAATTAAATGTAATTGTATTTTCATGCGAGACAAATATTCGTTTGTTGTGTAAATTAAAAACTTTGTATATGGATGGTACATTTTCATACAGTACCCAATATTCTCTACAATTATTTACTATACATGGCTTGGAAAATGGACATTATGTTCCTTTAGCATACTGCTTGTTAAAGGACAAATTGTCAATGACATACAAAAATTTATTTTCTTTATTAAGATCTAAGATTTTTGAAACATTTCAATTATTATTAGAGCCAACTGAAATATTTGTGGACTTTGAAAAAGCAATTCACTGTGCTTTATTGTACATGTGGCCCAATGCAAAAATTATTGGATGCCGTTTGCACTTACACCAAAACTGGTTTAAAAAAATTCAATCTTTGGGTTTGGTACAAGAATATAAGGATACAAATTCAGAAATTGGAAAATGGTTAAGGCATACGTTTCGTTTAACTTATTTAAATCCAGCAGAAGTTGAAGAATGCTTTCTTTATGATTTAATGTCATATAATCCTATAAACGCAACACTTGATATATATGCAGATTATTTACTGGAAAATTACATTTTCGATAGCGCTCTATTTCCACCACACATATGGTCTAATCAGAATCCGTCTATTGCGAGGACCACAAATGCCTGTGAATCCTTTCATTCGAGATTTAATTCTTCTTTTTATTTCAACACATCCTTCTATTTTTATTTTTATTGAAAAGTTAAAAAAATTTGAAGTAGACACGTATGTCAAAATAAATAGTTTACATATACCAGCAAAAATCAAAGATACTACTGTTAAGGCTAAATTGGCATTTTTGGAGAAAATGATGGATAAACTACGATCCCAACAAATACGTAGGTTAGATTTTATAAAAGCTGTATCTTATCATTCCTATAATAGCAAATAAATCATTGTATACAAGTATATTAACGGTAAAATGTACAAAAATTAGGTACTAGTTGTATTATATTTAGATATTATTACAGTTATAAAGAAATAAAATGCACATTACTTTTATTAAAATAAATAAATTAATTAATTATGGTATTTTATTTATGTCGCAGCTATATTTATTTGGTATCGAATATACCTGTAAGATAAAAACGGGAATTGGGGCTGGTGTCGAAAATTGCCATTAAATTTTAGTCGCTACCTGCTTAGTGTCGAAATTTCCTACGCCCGAGTTTAATGGATAACAGTACTTTTTTAAATAATATTCTTTTGCTGAAGGGTCATTTCTTCCCAATTTTATAGCTACTTTAAATAAGGGGTAACAATTTTATAGCTCATCATTAATATCTCTCGAGAATAATATGAAAAATCGAAGAAAATTAGTTTATTTTTATTTTCAAGCGGAAAACTTTTCATAAATGATTTTAGACCTAGCTTTGAGTAGTTTATGATTTTTTTTTGATATTTTAATATACAAGAAAATTCAAGTGTCCTTATTTTATTTCTACAACGTTTTCACAATATATACAGGGTTTTAGTAAAACTATGTTTATTATTCTGAAGACGACACAACAAGAAACAGAAATGGCGTAGCGATATTAATAAAAAGGGGATATATAAAGCAGAATAGCTAAAGCAGTAATAGGCCCATATCAGGCAGAGTGCTGCTATTGAAAATTAACTCTAATATAAACATCATTTAGGACTACCCACCAACAGCAGAATCCACTGAAGAAGGAATAAAAAATTTCTATCAGACCTTAGAAGACTCTCTAAAACTGACCAAAAAATATGAACTTGAAATTATCATGGGCGAGATTTCAATAACAAAACATGACATGGTACAGTTGAGAATGTGGTGGGGTCATATGATCTTGGCATAAGAAACAAAAGAGGAGAAAGAAAGACTGATCCAATTCTGCCAAGAGACGGATATTGTTGTAACGAATATACTAGTTGAATTACACCCAAGAAGGCTTTATACATGGAAAGCATCTGGAAATATCCCAGAGAAAATCATAAGAATCTGAATTGATTTTATCAACATAAACAAAAGGTTTAGATGCTTTCTCAGATCATAGCCCCTTGATTTTAAATATCAACAAACGACTCAAAATATTTCATAATAAAATGAGGCACAAGATAGATATAAGACTATTAAAAGAAAATGACATACAGAAAAAAGTAAAAACAGAGATTATTATAGTGTATTTTTATGTATGAGAAAGTAATAAAACAATAAATTATGTATGCAAATCCCTAAACTGTTGATACGGGTGACTCAATGAAAAACAGATATTTGTCAACAAGTTTACAGAAGTATATAGGAACACAATTTTAAATTGAGTATGACCACCAGGTATAAAGGTTGGAGCAGAACAGAATACAATAGTTGTGAGGGTTACTAATCCCTAAATAAGGTTGCCAGTGTCGGAGTGATGGAGGTTAACAGGTACTAATGAATTTGCAAGAAATGTAAGATGTTTATTTTATTGGTTATATATAACCAATAAAAGTTTAATAAGTACCTACCTATTTGCAAAATAAAGTTTAATTCTTTAGATAAAATAAAACGTTTTATTTTATCTGAAATGAGTGCATTCCACGAAGTAAGGGTTTCAACAATCAAACATTTAATTCTTTAATTCCAGGAATCTACGACAGTAATTGACTAGATAATTACCTTCTAAACTTATTCCACAGAAAATATGGAATAATAAATGTGAAATGATAGTGGGTTTTTCCATTTTGTAGGAAGGCCCAAGTGGCGTATTCAAAATTCTTAACAGTTCACTAAAAGTAGGTACTTCAGTTGCAAGGTGCAGTTTATTGTGTATACTAGTGTTATGGAAAATTTGGAAGTGCCGTGTAAACGCCGAAAAATTGGTCCTTTAACAGTTAATGAAAAAATATTAATATTTAATTGTTTTAAATCATTTACAGACAAACGTTTATGTGAAAGTGTTGATGAGACCGTTGAGTTAGTTAGCAGTACACTTAGTGTTGGGAAATCTACGATTTACAGAGTTATTAAAGAAGAGAAATGTGGTAGTTTTCAAATGCCACGTAATGCTCCAAGGAAACCAAAATTTCAAATAGAATATCATTTTAAAGAAGGACTTCGACGGAAAGTGCATGAATTCTTCTTTAGACAAGAATTTCCAACATTGGATAAAGTTCTTGTCTCAGTTCGAGATGATAAGGATTACCCAGAAATGATTTGAAGTACGTTATGGAAACTTTTAAAAGAAATAGGCTTCCGCTGGAAAAATAATCCCAGAAAGTCTATTTTATTAGAAAGAAGCGATATTGTCATATGGAGAAGACATTTTCTGAGAACCATAAAGGAAATGAGAAACCAAAAAAGAAAAATATTTTATCTTGATGAAACATGGATCAACGAGGGTCATACACCAAATAAATTTTGGCAGGATGAAACTGTTACAAGTCAAAGGCACGCTTTTGTAAATAACTTATCTACTGGTTTAAACCTACCATCAGGAAAGGGACGCAGGCTGATAATAGTACACATTGGCAGTTCAGACGGTTTTGTTGAAGGTGGTTTATTAACTTTTGAATCAACTCGTACCGGTGACTACCATGAAGACATGAACGCTGATGTCTTTCAAGAATGGTTCGAACAAATGATAGATCTTCTTCCTAAGAACTGTGTAATAGTAATGGATAATGCAAGTTATTACTCCAGACTTATAGAAGGACTGCCCACAACCAAGTGGTTAAAAAAAGACTTGCAGAATTGGCTGAGTTCAAAAAATATTACGTACCATCCCGGATCTATAAGAAAGGAACTTTATTCGTTGTGTGCCCTTTATAAAGAAAAATTTAAAAAATACGAAATTGATGAAATTGCCAAAAATCGTGGAATGACAGTACTTAGATCCCCACCATATCAATGTGAATTAAACCCGATTGAACTGGTATGGGCACAGATAAAGAGTGATGTTTCAAGAAAAAATACCACTTTTAAAATTCATGATGTTAAACAGTTGTTTTTGGAGGCCGTAAATAATGTAAAACCTGAAAACTGGGAAAAGGCAGTAAATCACAATATTAAAGAAGAGGAAAAAATGTGGAAGCTGGACAATATTACTGATAAAATGATCGAGCCAGTTATTATAAATATTGGTTCTGAAAGTTCATCTTCTGAATCTGATTTGGATTTGTAACAAGTAGCTGTAAGTTTTATATTAATATTTTTATTCATCTATTTAACATACCTTAGACGGTTTTAAAAACTCTTTTTCTCTTTTGTAATTTTTAAAAATTAAAAAAAATGTGAATTTTTTAAAACCCTTTTTAATGTAGGCCAGTCAGTTCTAATATAGTGTGTGATAAAAGAGGTCACTTTTGTTTACATACACATAACACTTTATAACACTGAAATAATTCATTTATTTTTTACAATTATTCAAAGTAATTTTTCAATTAATCTTGAGCACGCCCATGGAGTGGTCGGAGGTACCAGTTAAAATTATGGTAATTACTCTCTCGTTCATAAAAATAAACTATAGGAATTTGCGAAAACAGTTGAAGACAATAGAGATATAGAAGAACAGTGGAATAAAATGAAGACATCTATTACCACGATTTTGCATGAATATATAAAATCAAAAAGAGAAAAGAAACAAGAATGGGAAATTGAAACACTAACTAAACTGAAACACCAACCAATAATTAACCTAACAAGGAGTTCTATTCCAAGTCATTACACAAAAAATTGGAGAAAAGAAAAAACTTAAAAAGACATGGCAAAACAATCGAACACCGACCAATAAAACTGCTTTTAACAAAGCAGCAAATGACCTGAAAAAATGCTAAGTGATCTAAAAAATGCATCAACTGCAAAATACCTGAGAGATTTATTACCATTAGAAGCCACAGATTACACCCTTTGGAATGCTACCAGAGAATTGTTATGACCAGGGCCCTGATTCTATTTCATTTCGATGTCGAAATTTAAAAGCGACTACGCCATGACAGTCGCAATCGCTAGCGATTCTCATTCATTTCGATTTTAGTTAAAAGTGGGGACATTTGCTTTATCATTTTGACACTGCTCAGAATTTGGGTTGGCCGTCTTGTTTATTGGCTGCACGCTTGTTAAATGTTTGTTTTGTTTACATTTTACGATTTTTGTTTCTTGTTTGAGTTGTTAAATTTTTAGTGGCCATTCTCAATGATTATATTTTGAATTGAAAGAAAATGGATGGAGGCTGTTGGTGATGGTGGCACTAAATTGTCTGTGGACCAAAAAGAAATTATGATGGCTTTTGACTTGGTGGTTATATTATATTTTTAAATTTACTGCAGCTTAGTATTGGTATTACTAAAAACAATACATTACCGCTCTAAAAATTCTTGATGAGTTTAAAGATTATTTTATATCTCCAAATAAGAGTGTAGAATTAAAATAAATTATTACAACCAAATTATTTATTATTTCTATCTTCCATTACAGCCTGTTGAATATATTCAAAAGTTGTGGTTTCCAATTTAGTTTTAATATTGGGACATTTTATTTCTTTAATTTTTACACCACAGTATATTTAAAAAAATAATCAGTAGCATCTGGCTTGTGGCCCCCAGGTACCGCAGTTCTATTTTTATAGGTATTAAAATTTCGACCAATTATGTGCCGAATCACATACAATTTCTGATAAAACGCAGCCATATTAATACTTTTTGCCTCAGTTTTCGTTGCAACAATCAAACAAAACAACACCGTCTAAACTGAACCTAACCTCGCTTCTCCCAGTCCCGCTAGTCATGTCAGACTAATTTCGACTCGAAATTAAATTTCAAGCACTTTCTTGAAGTTGAAATTAATTTCGATAAATCGAAATTTAGTGACGTCCTTTGGTTAGTTCAGCTGAAATCCGCTAGGCTCGCAAAGTCGCATTTCGACGTCGCCATATTGATTTCAACATGTTTTCAGTCGAAATCTCAATTAGAATCAGGGCCCAGAACAACATATACCACCTATCAAACGAATAACGGACGTTGGGCACGTACTGCCCATACCAGATGTCTCTGCCTATTAAACCTTTTATAAAAACCGAAATTATTGACGTTGTACTTAATACTAATAAAAAGAAATCTCCTGGTTATAAGCTGAGTACTGGATTCTTCTTATGTTATTTACCACAAAATGCCATCCTCTTATTAATACAAATCTACAACCCAGTATTAAGATTGGGATATTTTCCTTTACAATGGAAACTTACTGAATGTATTTTAATCCATAAAATAGGCAAACCTTTAGAATACGTAACTTCATATAGACCCATTAGTTTATTACCAATTCTTGATAAAATTCTTGAAAAACTAATAATAAAGAAATTGAGTTGTTTAATAGAAAAAGACTGCTTAGTTCCTGGCTACCAATGGTTTTCAACAAACACACATTTCAGTTGACCAAGTGCATAGAGTTGTTAATATCATAAACCAGGATTTGGAGGAAAAGCGGTATTGTTCTGTAGTGTACTTGGACATCACACAAGCTTTTGATAAAGTGTGGCATTCAGGCTTGCTGTATAAAATTAAACAACTACTATCTGAATACTATAGTATATTCAAATCCTACATAAAAGACATACATTTTCAGATAAAATACTGTACGATAGTAACAGTATTGAGACTTATAAACTGTGGCGTACCTCAAGGTAATATGCTAGGTCCACTCTTATATTTAATATACACGGCTGACCTACCTACTTCTGTCTGATCAGTGTTCCTTGGCAACATTTGCTGATGACACTTTCATCCTCTCGTCGCACACAATTTCGATCGAAGCACCCAGAAGGTTTCAAGTCCATCTAAACATCATTCAGATGTGGTTAAGAAAGTAAATCAAACCATGTAACTTTTAGAACTAAACGTCTGACATGTTCTCCTGTACTAAACAATCAAGATATACCGCAATCTGATTGTGCAAAATACCTTGGTATTCATCTTGATAGACGACTTACTCGGAGAAACCACACTAAAATCACAACATTACTAGCTACTTGAAAAAATATCTAAACTATCACTAGAAAATTAATTATTAGTGTATAAAGTAATTACAAAACCCATCTATGCTCCATGGGAGTATGCAAGCGATTCCAATATTGAAATCCTGCAGAGGTTCCAATCGAAGGTCCTCAGACAGATTGTTAATGCACCATACTACGCCTCTAATGAAGTCATACATCATGATCTCTCAGTGAGTGTTGTTCGCGAACACATAAAAAAGTGTAGTGATAAGCATTTAATGTGGTTAGAAATTCACCCAAATTCTAGTGCGGTAAACCTACTGGACAACAACAGGTACGTGAGAAGACTTAAGATACACAAACCCTTGGACATATCAGATGAATTTTCATAAGTATATTGTTTAGAATATAGAAAAAAAAACATTTTTATATTAATTTTAGTTAAATTTAATAAGAAACGTACAAGCACTGGCAGGTATTCTTCGCTCATGATAATTTCTCCAAATATTTCCAAACAGAACTGATTGCAAATATTTACTTGGAAAAAAATGTGTAATAAATTCATTATTTAACTTTGATGGTATACAAGGCAAATATCGAACACAGTAATTAATTAAATCTTGCCCAAGTACTTTCGATCAAAGATCATCTTCAGGGGCATCTGAAATAAGCCAAGAAACGGGTGTAACATGTAGCTTCTCCATTTTTAAAAATTTTAAAGTGTTTGTTTGTCTTTGTGTATTGTATTGTTATGTCCAAATTTACATGTATGACATTTTGCTCATGTCGGATAGGCCACAACTGACGAAGTAAGTCTATAAACGTTTATCACATAAAAACTTTTTTCAACCATAAACTTCGAGTTTTTTATCGAAGTGAATTAATTTTCCTTTTTTATAAAAAAATGTTTCTTGGCTTATTTCAGATGCCCCTGAGGATGATCTATTGATCGAAAGTACTTGGGCAAGATTTAATTAATTACTGTGTTCGATATTTGCCTTGTATACCATCAAAACTATACTATATACATGTATACCAACAAAAGTAAAACACAGTTCGGTTTTAGATGCGGTTTTGGAACTCGAGAACCCCTCTTTGCAATACAAGTTTTGATTCAAAAATGCCTGGATCAACAGAAAGATGTTTACGTCTGTTTTATCGACTATGAGAAAGCATTCGATAGTATCAAACATGACAAACTCATAGAACTATTACGTCTTTCAGGACTTGACACTAAGGACATCCAGATTATAAAAAATCTATATTGGAATCAAACAGCCCACATGAAAAATGGACATATGGTGAGTGAAAACATAACCATTTCTAGAGGGGTAAGACAGGGCTGTATTCTTTCGCCACTGCTTTTCAACCTGTACACGGAACAAATATTTCTAGAGGCACTAGAAGAGTACAATGAGGGCATCAAGATTAATGGCATACCAATAAGTAATTTTCGATATGCAGATGATACTATTATACTGGCCGATAACATCGAAGATTTACAGGCCGATAACTCTATGTAGCATCGAAGATGCTACATAGAGTTAATACAACTGGCAGCCGATTTGGACTGAAGATCAATAGAAAGAAAACTAAATTTATAGTGATCAGTAAAAAAAAATTCAACAAGGGTATACCGATTTAAATATCTGGGATATACAGTAAATGATAAGTGGGACCCAGAAGTAGAGATTAAGATCCGAATTGAAATAGCAAGATCCAAATTCATCAAAATGAGAAAGCTCTTAAGCAACCGCAACCTAAGCATTAACCTCCGATGGCACGCCACGAAATGCTACGTACTCTCTACGCTACTTTACGGCGTAGAAGGGTGGACGTTAACAGCAGCAACTAGAAAGAAGTTAGCGGCTCTAGAAATGTGGCTGTATCGACGCATACTGAGAATACCTTGGACAGACAGAGTGACCAACACAGAGGTATTAAGACGAATGGGTAAAGAGGTGGAATTGTTAACAACTGTTAAAAGGAGGAAAGCGTCATACCTGGGCCATGTGTTCCGTAATGATAAGTACAGTCTGCTACAGCTTATCGTGGAAGGCAAGATTGAAGGTAGAAGAGGTTTGGGCAGAAAGAAGAAATCCTGGCTGAGAAACTTGAGAGAATGGTTTCAAATACCAGAAGCTGCGAACATAATTCATGCGGCACAAAACAGAGAAACCTATCGTATGATGGTCGCCAACCTTCGATAGAAGACGGCATATAAAGAACAAGAATACCATCAAAATTCAATTATTCGAACATTCAACCTTATATTGATTTATTGACTATGGCAATCTTGGTTGATACTTACAGAAGACTATCCTGCAAGAGAATGATTATATTCTTAAACATTTGGTTCGTTAGACAGTGCATTTTACATAGAGTCATTCCTACTTTTGCTAAGGTCAAAACATCAGAAAATGTACCTGATAAGGATAAACAGATTTTGGAGAAAAAGATCCTGAAAAGAGAACTTAAGAAGCACTATACCAAACTCCATCATATTAACGTCAATCTGAAAATTACCTATGATCAAATTTTGCAACAGCATCCTTGGTTTCTTGTCAACGATTTCTTCAACAACATAGAAGATGAGGTCACAAAAACTTTTTTCAACCATAAACTTCGAGTTTTTTATCGAAATGAATTAATTTTCCTTTTTTATAAAAAAAACATTTCTTGGATTATTTCAGATGCCCCTGAGGATGATCTATTGATCGAAAGTACTCGGGCAAGATTTAATTAATTACTGTGTTCGATATTTGCCTTGTATACCATCAAAGTTCAATTATTCGAACATTCAACCTTATATTAATTCATTATTTGTTTTGTAATTTTTATACCGTAAATGACAGGTTGTCTGTAATAAATAAAATATAAATAAATAATCATAAAATATTGTTAAACAGTTTTCTTTATTAAACAAATATTTCTTACAAATTCAGCAGGGTATAGAGAAGAATAATTTAATTTGTAAGTTTTTGGACTCCACGGAAAAGCCCTCGTTAGCACTGTTGTGGGCTCCCGTACTAAAACTTCGAGGATTTTATCAATACCGACCATCAAACATTTAAATCAATCATCCTCAAGAGAATTTCAATCAGTTAACACTTCAGAACATCCACACTGACATTCATTCCTGGGGGTTTTTCATGTAAATTCCTGTTTATATCCCCTTCGGAAAGTTGCCGTGTGTATGTACGGGAATTTGAAGCTTTTTCATTAAAATCTGCTTCAGTTTCCGGCCCCAGCACGTACAAAGAAGAGGATTCAATTTTGGAATAACTTGAACTGGGCGGAAAAGTTAGACGTTGGAAGAAATTAACTTTTTTGACAATTATAGCAGATTGTCGAACTGTTATAATTGTGTAAAGACTTTCGAAAACCACTGATTGCGAAGTTAAGATAAATATCTTAATCCACATTAGTTTGGAGCAGTAAAGATAAATTTTTTGTTGGAAGTGTATCACTATTCGAAACCATTATCCGTAGGGTTATCTATGTTTGCTTATATTAACGGAATGCCATGTTATTTATTTATATGCTGATTATTGGTATTTTACGCAAAATAAAAGACTTTCATGATGAGTGAGATTTTAGAAATACTTATTTTTGTTTAAGTACCATTTTGGTTAAGAATGTTCACAATCATCATGGCTATTTCAACTTTCGAAGCAAAACCTCTAAATAATTATTTTGAGCTGCAGCTAACCATTCTTTAATTTTTTTCATCCAAGAAGTCGTTCATAATTTCACAATCCTTATTCTTTGACTCTAGCACTCATTATGATCAAAAATGTGTATTTCTTTACGTATTGTTTGTCTACTACATACAGCAGTTGTTTCTCTTTTTATTTTTCTCTTTGTTTTTAACGATTTAAATTACGTAATCCATGAGACCTCTGGAATCTTTATATATGCCTATATCCCACAGAAGTTGGATAGTTAAGCAAATAAATTAATAAATAAATAAATTTTAGGTACAACTATTCCTCTCATATTTTTTTTTAATATTTATTTTTACCATTTTTATATAAACTTTCTATTATAAATAAAAAGTCTAAAACAATGTAAAAAATGAGTTGATAATGGGGTGAGACAATCGACTTATCAATAGAAAAATTTATTGGCAATATTTAGGACATTTTCTTAGTTGCATAATTATTATAAACAAAAAAGAAAGGATATTTGTTTTGAGTTTTGATTTCTCACTAAAAATTACTCGGAACCAATCTTCTACCAACCAACACAGTTTAGATTTTGCCCAAATAAGCCTAGCTTGCTTTGGTTTTGCTGTTAACAGTGGCTTTTCTTTCGCCTATTTTTTTAAAATATATTTTAATCAGTACACTTTTTAGTTGTTTAGTATGAGAACACACTATGTGAGAGATCACAAGTTGCTCTTCGACTAATAGAAACATGGTGCAAGGAACACTCATTACCTATAAATCCTAAGAAAACAGAGATGGTCCTCTTTAACAGGAAAAAAGAATCATAGACTTAATACCCCCAAGGATTCTAAACTACGGTCTAAATTTTTCTGATGAGGTGAAGTACCTTAGTATTACCCTTGACAGGAAGTTAACATGAAACTCACACTTAGATGGTAGAGCTAAAAGAGTATATATTGCCTATGAACAGTGTCCACGAACGGTCAGACGCACCTGGAGCCTCACATCCAGGGTGATCGCCTGGGTCTACACCGTTGTCAGTAGGCCAATGCTAACTTACGAGGCTATTGCTTGGGTACCAAAAGTGCTACAGGCAACAGCGATTAACAAACTAAATTATATTCAGCGGATGGCTTGCATAAATATAACAGGTGCCATGAAAACAACACAAACTGCTGCAATGGAGTTGATCATTGGCATCATGCCTCTAGATATATATGTCAAAAAGGTGGCTCTAGTGACAATGATACGAGTGCGCTCAGCTGGTGCAAACCTTAATGTAGGAATGGGACAATTGAGAACTCGTTTCTGGCGGGGAGAGCTGGATGCGTTACCAGTACTACAGGCAGGCTGCGACTCAACTGAACCAAAATTTGTCTCTAACAAACCCTACAAAATTGAAACAAGACAGTGTATGAAGACAAACTTGACAAATGCCTATTGCATATACACCAATGGCTCCAAAATGAAAGAAGGCTCAGGATGCGGGATATACTCCAGATCACTGAACCTAAGAATAAAGTGGGGTATGGGCAAAAATGCCAGCGTAGTTCAGACAGAACTGACTGATATCTCCAAAGACGCAAAAGAGATAACCCAAAAAGGTATAGCAAGGAAAACTATAATAATCTGCACAGATAGCAGACAAGTGCTACTAACCTTGAATAGACCACGTCTCACATCAGGTTTAGTAGTGGAGTGTCACGAGTTACTAACTCAAGCTTCGGATGGTAATACCATCATCCTGAGGTGGGTTAAAGGACACAATAAGAATAAAGGCAACCGCATTGCTGACCAATTATCTAGGAAGGCGGCAGGCCTAAGACTCTTAGGACCTGAGGATCTTTTTGGTTGTTCAGCTACAACAATGGCGGAAATTGTCAAATGTCACTCCCATACGCAAACCGTAAAAAGATGGGAAGAAGGGAAAGGATGTAAACTTGCCAAGGTAACACTAAGTAACCTTGGAGACTCAACATCAAAGAAGTACTTGGGAATGACCAGGAAAAATCTACGTTTGGCAGTTGGTTTTTCACCTGGTCATTGTCAACTAAGCAAACACCTCCACACACTGGGGCTAGCAGACACACCTCTATGTAGGAAGTGTGAACGAGAAGACGAAACTGTAGAGCATGTCCTATGTGAATGTCCAGAGTTATCGTTAATACGAAAGTACGCGTTCGGCGAGTTCTGGCCCACACCTTCCCACATAATAGAGATGTATCCTGGTGACTTTCTATCCACCTTCTTAGAAATGGCAGGATGGACAATGAGCTAAGGGTGACAGCTCCCTGGGAGGATGCACAATGGGGCAATTGTGGCCTAAGTGCTGTGAAACTGAAATCGCCCTGCCTACTCTACAGATACAGATAGTTGTGTAGTAAGTTAACCTATTTATTTTTATGTTTCTACCTGAAACAGCCTTTTCTTGACAGATTTAATACAGTTTCATGATTTCATTCAGCTGTAATTTGCCTTAGAGTATTTCTTGGACCTGATTTTGCAAACTTTTACTAATATTCTCCTATTCCTAATATTAATTACGTTTTGTAATTATACTCATATATCATTTAAAATCAAAGAAATCTAACTATAGTTTATTTTTATGAACGAGAGAGTAATTAGCATAATTTTAACTGGTACCATCCGACCACTCCATGGGCGTGCTCAAGATTAATTGAAAAATTACTTTGAATAATTGTAAAAAATAAATGAATTATTTCAGTGTTATAAAGTGTTATGTGTATGTAAACAAAAGTGACCTCTTTTATCACACACTATATTAGAACTGACTCTCCTACATTAAAAAGAGTTTTAAAAAATTCACATTTTTTTTTTAATTTTTAAAAATTACAAAAGAGAAAAAGAGTTTTTAAAACCGTCTAAGGTATGTTAAATAGATGAATAAAAATATTAATATAAAACTTACAGCTACTTGTTACAAATCCAAATCAAATTCAGAAGATGAACTTTCAAAACCAAGATTTATAATAACTGGCTCGATCATTTTATCAGTAATATTGTCCAGCTTCCACATTTTTTCCTCTTCTTTAATAGTGTGATTTACTGCCTTTTCCCAGTTTTCAGGTTTTACATTATTTACGGCCTCCAAAAACAACTGTTAAACATCATGAATTTTAAAAGTAGTATTTTTTCTTGAAACTTCACTCTTTATCTGTGCCCATACCAGTTCAATCGGGTTTAATTCACAATGATATGGTGGGGATCTAAGTACTGTCATTCCACGATTTTTGGCAATTTCATCAATTTCGTATTTTTTAAATTTATCTTTATGAAGGGCACACAACGAATAAAGTTCCTTTCTTATAGATCCGGCATGGTACGTAATATTTTTTGAACTTAGCCAATTCTGCAAGTCTTTTTTTAACCACTTGGTTGTGGGCAGTACTTCTATAAGTCTGGAGTAATAACTTGCATTATCCATTACTATTACACAGTTCTTAGGAAGAAGATCTATCATTTGTTCGAACCATTCTTGAAAGACATCAGCGTTCATGTCTTCATGGTAGTCACCGGTACGAGTTGATTCAAAAGTTAATAAACCACCTTCAACAAAACCGTCTGAACTGCCAATGTGTACTATTATCAGCCTGCGTCATTTCCTGATGGTGGGTTTAAACCAGTAGATAAGTTATTTACAAAAGCGTGCCTTTGACTTGTAACAGTTTCATCCTGCCAAATTTTATTTGGTGTATGAACCTTGATCCATGTTTCATCAAGATAAAATATTTTTCTTTTTTGGTTTCTCATTTCCTTTATGGTTCTTAGAAAATGTCTTCTGCATATGACAATATCGCTTCTTTCTAATAAAATAGACTTTCTGGGATTCTTTTTTCAGCGGAAGCCTATTTCTTTTAAAAGTTTCCATAACGTACTTCGACTAATTTCTGGGTAATCCTTATCATCTCGAACTGAGACAATAACTTTATCCAATGTTGGAAATTCGTCGAAGTCCTTCTTTAAAATGATATTCTATTTGAAATTTTGGTTTCCCTGGAGCATTACGTGGCATTTGAAAACTACCACATTTCTCTTCTTTAACAACACTGTAAATCGTAGATTTCCCAACACCAAGTGTACTGCTAACTAACTCAACGGTCTCATCAACACTTTCACATAAACGTTTGTCTGTAAATGATTTAAAGCAATTAAATATTAATGTTTTTTCATTAACTGTTAAAGGACCAATTTTTCGGCGTTTACACGGCACTTCCAAATTTTCCATAACACTAGTATACACAATAAACTGCACCTTGCAACTGAAGTACCTACTTTTAGTGAATTGTTAAGAATTTTGAATATGCCACTTGGACCTTCCTACAAAAGGGAAAAACCCACTATCACATTTTCTGTGGAATAAGTTTAGAAGGTAATTATCTAGTCAATTACTGTCGTAGATTCCTGGAATTAAAGAATTAAATGTTTGATTGTTGAAACCCTTACTTCGTGGAATGCACTCATTTCAGATAAAATAAAACGTTTTATTTTATCTAAAGAATTAAACTTTATTTTGCAAATAGGTAGGTACTTATTAAACTTTTCTTGGTTATATATAACCAATAAAATAAACATCTTACATTTCTTGCAAATTCATTAGTACCTGTTAACCTCCATCACTCCGACACTGGCAACCTTATTTAGGGATTAGTAACCCTCACAACTATTGTATTCTATTCTGCTCCAACCTTTATACCTGGTGGTCATACTCAATTTAAAATTGTTTTCCTATATACTTCTGTAAACTTGTTGACAAATATCTGTTTTTCATTGAGTCACCCGTATCAACAGTTTAGGGATTTGCATACATAATTTATTGTTTTATTACTCTCTCATACATAAAAATACACTATAATAGAAGTCGTTTTTTGGCCAATACAAGTTAGAAAAATCAGTATAGTAGAGGAGAAATAGCAAAAGAACTAGGTGAAGAAAACAAATTGTGGTATGTAGGAAAAAGTAACTTACGAATGGAGTTGGTACAATTGCTGATAGAGAAATGAAAAATAATGATGCATGTGGATCAACTATTTATCTTGGTGTAATGCCTCATGTATTTGATGATAAATAATGACGAGGAGAGGGTTTACCTATAAATCGATAGTATATTCTATCTCCTAGTCGGTATGTTCTAGATATTTTATAGCCACTGTCTACCTTTCACCCTCTCTCGTCAGTTGCGCAGCACCTATCAATTATTTCCAATGCATCTAATCGCATTTCTTGTTTCTTAAAATAATTAAACACATTGGGATACGAATTATTTGCTGTAGTGGAGGTTGACGTTTGATGATTTAAACATATTCTATTGATATCGGCGTACAAAAATAATTACTGCACGTTTTCTATTGATTTATCACCAGTCGGCACCTAAATCCTTTTACCTGAAACAACGGACGATTTAGCGTCGACGTCGACAACGCACCATGCCATTACCATCGAACCATCGATAGGTAATTCACACCTCTTGCTTCACACAAATTTATGGACAGACATAAACAATTAAATGGGATGATATATTGTTGTAAATAATAGTCGTCCGCATCCACACACACAGTTTATATCATAGTTGATGCTATTTAGAGCCTTTCCAATCGTTAATACCCATCGAAATTGATAGAATAATTCCTACTCTTAACATTCAATTTGATCGAAAGCTTTAAACACGCGAAATTATGGTGTAAATTATGATTGAGGTACAAATGTACAAACGCAGTGGCGGCGAAAATCTCCAATTTTATTTTATTTTTCCATGTCTAATTTTTACCTAGCAAATCGAGAAGAATTTCCAATATATGAAGAGATAGAAACGCTCAATTTTCTTTAGGTGTATTTCCCTATTTAACAACTTCACAGACAACTGGGGGTCTGTTCTGGACGGGTGTTTTGTTTTCAATATAGAAATCTCAGGGAGTCACATGTGCTGCAAATATCCTTGCGAGGATAGCCGAAAAAGATTTTGCACGAAAGGGTTCATACGATACTCCATTTTTCGGATACTGATCTGTGTACATTTTGTGCAGCTTTGTAATGTTGAGTTCTTCAGGTAGGTATAATTTTTTCGTTTTCTTCAGAGAATAGTGTGATTTTCTCCCTCTCAGTGACTTTAAAAATGTGTACATTTGTTCCTTAGTGTCTTCTGTTACCTTGTGGGGTCTGTTTGAGTGCTTGCCGGGCTGAATTTCCTGGACACTACTATCCGACTCGTCATCGCTCTCTGCCAGAATCCTAGTAGGTTCCTGAGCCTCTATCTGCCATGTAGAGTCAGCATCCGAATCGTCGCTAAAATCTTCTACCTCAGAAATCCTTCAGAAGATTAGCAGATGAACAACAGGTTTTTCATAGTGGAAGACCGTGTATAGATGTGTAATAAATAACGCTTGACTTATGGTATCGCATGGTACATTAATTTAAAACACTACTATACACTCTTACAATGTAACTTATCTTAAATGTATTTAGTACTTAGTTTACGTTGTGACAATACGTGATACAATAACTTGCCATCTTGACGTTAAATTAGTTCTGATCTCCAGATAATGATTGTTGTCGCTTTTAATAGCGCTGGCCTTGCCTGTATCTGCATTTTACTTATTCGTGTCAAGTTTATTTCCTGACCTACACCAAGTATATGTAGCGATGGCAATAGTGCTGATTTACAAATTCTAATTAGAATATATTATTTATGAATGCCCTCGATTCAAATTACTAAACATATTTTATATAAACAAAATGCGTTATAATATTTATATATATATATATATATATATATATATATATGAATTCTAATATTTTAGGAATAATACCACAGATACAATATTCGGTATGATCAGCCAGTATCTTATATACTACAATAGAGATGTACTATATAAGATACTGGCCAACGTTGTTAAAAGAAGAATTAGCTAACATAAAGACTATAATATTAGTAAAAAATAAAATTAATATATTGAATTCTTGAATATCCCCCGGTAAATTTTATATATTTTTTTCTTTTTCAAGTCATAAAGATAAAATTTAATCTAATAATCATCTGGTCAGATGCACATCCTTTTATGACCCAAAATTTTTACGACATCCAAAATAAAACAATTTGTAACATTTTGAGCATCCTAGTTCTTGTCTGGCGTTCCTAAATCTTGAAAATATTTACTGTTTTCAGTCTGGTGGTGTCTCCTTGGATTTTATTAACTATAAAAGAAACAATATAGCTCGAAAATAGCAGCGGCACCATGTTGCAGATTTACTGAGGACAGTTAAAAGTTTATTATCTCACTTTTCAAAATAATAGACTTAAGTTGTCAACGGGCTTATATTTATTTATGACGTGCCTCTTGAATAAATCGCCGGTATTTGTTTCAGCTGGATTTCTCCACCTCTGTGAGCGGGTTTATACTGTCCGCCTTCTATTTTTGGGATATTTATTCCAAAAAGGCGGAATAGAAACCGTTGATATCTGCTGTAAGGGTACGTTTATAATAACGCGTATACGTCACATTAAAAGTTACGTCACGAAGGCGTTTTTTTTTATTTACCTGTTTTGTAAGAGTCTTATTTTTGTCTTACGATCATTAAGAATAAATATTTTTAGAATTATAGTTTATTCGTCTTCCGGGTTTGGACCGTGTCATTTGTGACTGACCCAAAAGTGGGTTCATCTCGACGTTACGCTACAATTGTATGTAGCTTCTTCAGGAGAACAAAGAAAAAGAAAAACAAAAGACAGAAAGATGGGTAGTTAGCAACGGTAACTCAGTTACTCAACGCAACCAGAGGCGAATACTAACTACCAAGATGGGCATTTGGTCACAGTAACTCAACTACTCAACGCAGCCAGAGGTGAAAATCAAATGCCAGGACAGGGATTCACGTCCAACAGCTCAGAACACTAACGCGTCGAGAGGCGGGGGATTCACTCCCACACACAAAGGTCATGGCTATAGAATGGTGATCAAAGAAATTCAAATAATGTGTTATGCAGACAGCGTATTTTGAAGATTCCTTGGACTGCAAAAGTCTCAAATGAGGAAGTGTTAAGACGAGTTGGGAAGAAAGAAGAAATCTTGGCTGAGGAATATCAGAGATTGAACTAACCTCAGTGTTGAACAGATATTTCACGTTGCAAAAGATCGAGAAGCGTTTACAGAAGTGATCGCCAACCTTCGTTAGACGACGGCACAAGAAGAAGAAGAAGTTATGCAGATGACGCCAAATTAATCGCCGAGACAAAGCCGAGCTCCAAAGATAAACACACATCTTCAATACAACGGCTAAGAAATACAATAAAATATTATAGTATCAGCAGAAAAAACCAAATGCATGACAACATCTAAATACCCACTACGGTGCAAAATCGTAATTGATGGGAAAATAATAAAGCAGGAAGCAAGGTTTAGATATTTGGGAATAGATATAGCTAGCTACGGATATGTTGAAGAAGTATGACAAAAGCAAGTAAAGCGGCGGGATGTCTTAATGACACAATCTGGATGAACAAACATCAAAGACAAGACACAAAAACAAGAATCTATAAAGCAGCAATTAGACCTATATTAACATACACGGCGGAGACAAGAACTGAAACATCTGAAACGAGACGACTACTAGAAACACCAGAGATGAAAATACTCTGACGAATATCAAGAAAAAGTCTGTTGGATAGGGAGAGAAGCAAAAACATAAGAAGAGCATGCAATATAGAAGACATAAATGGATGGGTGACGAAACAAAAACAGGACTGGAAGGAACACATTGGTAGAAAGGCAGAAAATAGACTAATACGAATAGCACGAGATAAGTCACCAAAAGGACAAAGAAGTATTGTCAGACCAAGAAAAAGACGATGCGACAATTTAAACAATTTAGGAGACTAATATTGAAGAAGAAACAAGCTTTAAAGCCTACATACAAGAAGAAAGAAGAAGAAGATGTATATTTTATTTTTATCTGTCATTAGATTGTATGTTTCTTTAATGCTGAATTCTTGTATAATTTTGATAGAATGAATTTAACCCGTTTGTTATCAATAAATAAATAAATATTTGTAACGATTCGTCATTGTTATACACCAAGATTTTATTCGTATGGGGTATAAGTGACAGGGTATGAGAGTTCGTCCATCTTGCAGTAATCTCTCAGAGGCCAATGCTTCAGGGAAGACCGGAGTAAAAGAAAGATAAAAGCCAATCACCAACTAGATGGGATAGTGTAAAAACTAGTAGATGACAACATCGCAAGTAAATAGCAGGGATACAGAAAATAACAAGATATGGAGCCAGCATCAAGGAGCAGTAAGAACTATGTTAAAACATCAGTAGACAGTATCTATAATCAACATAATTCTACTAATATGTGTGGAATAAAAGATTTCTTAGAATAAATATAATAAGGTATTGAATCGATTCAATCGATCCAGTCGATCAACTAAAATCGTATAAATTCATCGCACGAAAATTTTCCCAAATTATTTCTGCCTTTCCGCGAAACCGATTGTTTATAAAATCTGTTACTGGTAAACTACGCGGTTTACCAGAAGAAATGTCAAAATTCATGAAAATTGTATTAATGATGTCGAGTATTTTCCGCTTTATCGCTTAGTAGAAAACTTTTAGTGTACACCTCGTACTAAAATTTACTATTTTACTAAGCTTTTGAGATGTCGTAATAGAAAACTGGAAATAAAAAGAAGTAAAACAAAAACTTACTTTTTGTGTTGAAACACAATAGTTAAAATGCCCTTAAAAGCGGGGGTAGTCAGGTAAACATCTTTCAGTATATTCTAAGCAGCAGAAGTCGCCCTGCGTCTTTATATAAAGTGATATTTGATATTTTCGATATTTATTTGAACACAGGTTACTAACTGGATGAATAGCCTCCAAGAAGGAAGTGGAATTTTAAGAAAAAATCTCGTCTTGAGTTACCAATAACCGATCAGATGAACTCTACATGTAAAAAGACAAAAGACTCGTATTTCAATCATGAGAATGTTTGAATAGAATTTAATCTACAGACCAGTCAATGCAGCAATTTCTGCTATAAAGAAAATGTGTGACGGCGTCTAGTAATACCGCAAAGGCTTGTGATTAAATGTATTTTAAATGCTCTATATATTATTATGTTATTACTTTTTTTACTTGATTAATTGAGCAAATCACAAAAATAACTTAATTGTTCTCAGGGTGAAAAATCTCCTTATGTTGTGTGGGTCCAAAGATTTCCTAGTTGTCCTTTATCGGGATAGAGAAAAAAGATAATAATAAAAATAGTGTGTAACAAAAAAGTGGTATTCTTTATTTTATTTAAAGAAGAATAAAACAAATATCAAATTTTGCAGTTATCTTATCAATCAGCGTAAATGAATACAATAAAATTTATACAAAAAGAATATTTTAAGTCTTTTGAAGACAAAACCAATTTAAAACCAATTTCAATAAATATCTTTAAAACCTTTTTATCTTTCTGATTTTTCAATATTTTTTTTATTGCAAAAACAAAACTTTAAAACATTTTACAAATAAAGTCTATTCTTGAGTTAAAATGGTCACGACAATGATGTCAACAAAATTCATTCAAAGTTACAAAATTTTTAATTCTGAACAGAAAATCACCGACCTTTCCTTCGTAGATTGTATTTGGACCATATCCAGAATCGTCCACGCTCCACAGCAATGTGCTCTGCCACTATTCGCCTCGGCTTTCTTCTTTTCGTATCTGCAATCCTCCTGTAGCGACTGTACGAAACACCTGACTTAATTCTCTAACAATTAACACTTAAAATTTAATTCTCCAAACACTCAGCTACTTCTCAATGACACAAGGACCTCTTTCTATCAACTTGGTGCCGCCAAACTATTTTCTACGTATTCCAGAAACTGTCCACTTTAGATCCAAGGATATCTTTTCATCGACTTGTTATCTCCTTCCACAATTCTGCTAACTTCCTTTCACAATGCCGGTATCCAAACTCACGAACACACCCTCTATCGAGACGTGACCTTTCCTTTCGATGATCCAATGACAACTGCCCCTTTCTCTCATACATCGACTATCAATTCTCCCATTAAAAAAAAAACTGTCCAATCAAAAAGCTTTATTTTGTTTACAATCATTAAGAAAAAAAAACCCATTTCTGTTTTCAGAGAAACTAAAATTTCTGCTTTAAAACTGGCTTTCCCTTTGGTTACAAATACATAATTCATTCCTATAACAACAGGTTAATTACAGTATCTTAATCCTAGGTCATATACAAACAATGAAAAGATTATAATGAGTATGGGCTTTCTAATTCTATATAAAAAGATTTTACCTGCGAGTGTTTAAAAATCAGTTGTTGACAGGCAAAACTTTCTGTTAATCTAATCTTATCTTAATCTAATACATAAATTTTGTTTACCAGTATGTCTTGAAAATTTCGATTTTGAATGTGAAGATCTTCACATTCAAAATAAAGGCCTTGAGCTATCTTTGTTAGAATCTATGGAAATCAACAAATGAAAAAATACAGATATAATTCTGAATGAGCAACTTGAGAAAAACAGTTCTTCCCTCCTCAACCTATTTCATTAGAGACTATAAATTGTAAACGCATGCCAAAAATAGATCACTAAGGTCTAGTGTTAGGGTTTTCAGGTCGCGCAAGCGCCCCTAACATAACTTAACGACTACTTTCGTAGCCGGGACCGACGGCTTAACGTACTCTCCGAAGCACGGTGGCAGCTCAGTTTAATTAGAAATTTTTAAATTTTTGTCGGTGCCGGGATTTGAACCCGGGCCGTCCAGCTTGTTAAGCCAGTAACATAGCCACTAAGCTACTGCTGCCACGAAACAGCTGTAGTGATAATAGTTAAAATAAATTTTGTGGAAGTTTGAAAACAAAGTTTTCAGTGTTTTATTGTCACATAAAATGAATTTCCATCAAGTAACGGTCGAATCCATCAATTACATAAGCTAGTACTGGCCGCGGGTAAGACCGAGGCTATAATTCTCAAGAGACCAACGAAAAGGGACGCTGAGTCAAAACGAAAAGTGGGGGGAGCACGTAAAAGCGGTAACTCAAAGATCTGCGGTGAGATCCATCACATTGGGATGGATCATGCTTAACATCGGGCCCATAACTGAGAGGAGGAGGGCCCTTCATTATGTTGTGCAATCGATCGTCCTCTACGCTGCCCCTGTCTAGAGTTCTACAGTTTTAACAAAGGCCTACAAAAAGCAGCTCATCCAAGCAGATAAGAAGAGTCTATTGAGGGTGGCGTGTGTATTTAGAAAAGTCTCTGCCGAGGCGTTAGGAGTTATCACCGGGTATATTCCGATGCACGTGCTAGTGAAAGAAAGAGGAAGAATATCCGAGAGAAAAAATTAAGACATAGCAATAGAACGTTTAAAAAAAGAAGAAAGGGAAAGGTCTATAATGGTGCGGCAAGAAGAATGGGATGAGTTGAGAACGGTGGCACAGTGGATGATGGATTGCGGGCACTGGCGTTTGGATTATTTCCTGACACAGATGCTTACAGGACATGGTTGCTTCAGGACATACCTTTACAGATTTGGAAAAGCAGAAAATGACAAATGCTTTTATTGTGAAATATCGGACACTGTCTCACACACTCTATTGATATGCGATAGATGGATAGGTGAGAGGAGCCTGCTTGACAGAAAGCTAGGAAGTAGGATGCAATCAGTCACGGAACTTAGATGATGCTTAGGTCGTCAGATCGGTGTAGAGCAGTTCAGAGATAAGTGAGGAGTACATTGGAAAGAAAGGAACAAGAAGAAAGGTAACCCGAAGGTAGGCAGGGCGCCCAGGACCAAGCAAGAAGATAAGGCAGAATGATAAGGGGTGGGATTGAACATGAACAGGGAGGAATAGAGGGAGAGAAGAATTCCATCGTAGTGAGAAAGTGCTAGAGTGCGTGAGAATTGTGCGTGAATGAAAGATTGGGTGAATTCCGTACCGATGTTGCGTCCCAATCAAGGCGATCTGGCCGGTAATTTACCGTTGAGGAGGGTGTTTTTTAGCAGGTAGGTCTCTGGCATCGACGGCGATGGTGTCTAAACAACTCTAGCGAGCGGCCTTGGATATCATCGTGGCTACGTTGGAGAAGTCCTGCAAAACTGAGGCTGGAAGACGGTTCTGCCCACCTTCTAGGACCGAGGTATGTTTCGAACATTTGGACCACCCCCCATCATAAAAATAGAAAAAAAAAGATGTCAGAAAATAATACAAATGACGACATGTATGTCGAAGAACTATTTAATCTGTACGAAAATAAAATGAAAAAATATAAGTGTTTTATAGTAATTTATAGATTAAAGATCGAAGATTTAATAAAAATTTTTGAACGCTGATTTCAACTTTTATTTGGTTTTAATCAATATTTTGATAGTGTTCAATAACTGAAAAATTTGATTCCAATAGTTGATTTTTTTGCCCAAAAACTAACTTTTTTGGAACCGTTCAGGTCTTTTCAAATTTTCAAAAAAAAGAACTGTTATATTAGGAATATTATAACCCGTTAACTTAAAATATATATTTATACTATGATCTGGCTTAGCAGAATAATATCCGTAATGAAAATTACACCAGTGGCAGCAACTTGAAATGGAAAAAACTGTCTAATAACTGGTATGTTTACCCTGTGTTTCTTTGTATAATAATTAAAAAAGTCTAGTAATGTGTATCACTAAAAACTATATCTTCTTACAAACTTAACTACCTTCTCTTTGTCTAGTTTGCACCTAAGCTAAAACAGAAGCTTTTAAGAGAAATGATAAAACCGGCCGACGACACATCTTTTACGAGAAAAATGTTACACTTATATCCTTTTTCTCAGTAAACTGCTGCTATATATTGTATAAAACGTAAAGAATGCACTGCAGTATCGTAGTTTCAAGTCCTTTGAAGAAGTAAATCGTCAAATTCCATTTACCGGAAAGGTTTGAACAGAAACAGAACTTTTGCCAACGTGTAAAGCGTGTATTTTGTTGTATTGTATTGTTTGAAAATTGCTCTTGGCTATAATTTGTGAATATTTATGGAAATAAGATCAATTGAACTTTTTTCTCTACACATTTATTCACAAGATATATTATTACAGGGCTACAAGATTATCACTTAGTCAGGGCCAAACGTTAATTGTCAAAATAACTGTAAAACTTAATGGGAATTGTGGGATTCTCCCCGAAAAATATTAATTTTTGGCTGTTTTCTGAAGATAATTCTAATTGTGCTATAGTGTATTTTTATGTATGAGAGAGTAATAAAACAATAAATTATGTATGCAAATCCCTAAACTGTTGATACGGGTGACTCAATGAAAAACAGATATTTGTCAACAAGTTTACAGAAGTATATAGGAAAACAATTTTAAATTGAGTATGACCACCAGGTATAAAGGTTGGAGCAGAATAGAATACAATAGTTGTGAGGGTTACTAATCCCTAAATAAGGTTGCCAGTGTCGGAGTGATGGAGGTTAACAGGTACTAATGAATTTTCAAGAAATGTAAGATGTTTATTTTATTGGTTATATATAACCAATAAAAGTTTAATAAGTACCTACCTATTTGCAAAATAAAGTTTAATTCTTTAGATAAAATAAAACGTTTTATTTTATCTGAAATGAGTGCATTCCACGAAGTAAGGGTTTCAACAATCAAACATTTAATTCTTTAATTCCAGGAATCTACGACAGTAATTGACTAGATAATTACCTTCTAAACTTATTCCACAGAAAATGTGATAGTGGGTTTTTCCATTTTGTAGGAAGGTCCAAGTGGCGTATTCAAAATTCTTAATAGTTCACTAAAAGTAGGTACTTTTAGTGAACTTCAGTTGCAAGGTGCAGTTTATCGTGTATACTAGTGTTATGGAAAATTTATAAGTGCCGTGTAAACGCCGAAAAATTGGTCCTTTAACAGTTAATGAAAAAACATTAATATTTAATTGCTTTAAATTATTTACAGACAAACGTTTATGTGAAAGTGTTGATGAGACCGTTGAGTTAGTTAGCAGTACACTTGGTGTTGGGAAATCTACGATTTACAGAGTTATTAAAGAAGACAAATGTGGTAGTTTTTAAATGCCACGTAATGCTCCAGGGAAACCAAAATTTCAAATAGAATATCATTTTAAAGAAGGACTTCGACGGAAAGTGCATGAATTCTTCTTTAGACAAGAATTTCCAACATTGGATAAAGTTCTTATCTCAGTTCGAGATGATAAGGATTACCCAGAAATGAGTCGAAGTATGTTATGGAAACTTTTAAAAGAAATAGGCTTCCGCTGGAAAAAGAATCCCAGAAAGTCTATTTTATTAGAAAGAAGCGATATTGTCATATGGAGAAGACATTTTCTAAGAACCATAAAGGAAATGAGAAACCAAAAAAGAAAAATATTTTATCTTGATGAAACATGGATCAACGAGGGTCATACACCAAATAAATTTTGGCAGGATGAAACTGTTACAAGTCAAAGGCACGCTTTTGTAAATAGCTTATCTACTGGTTTAAAACCACCATCAGGAAAGGGACGCAGGCTGATAATAGTACACATTGGCAGTTCAGACGGTTTTGTTGAAGGTGGTTTATTAACTTTTGAATCAACTCGTACCGCTGACTACCATGAAGACATGAACGCTGATGTCTTTCAAGAATGGTTCGAACAAATGATAGATCTTCTTCCTAAGAACTGTGTAATAGTAATGGATAATGCAAGTTATCACTCCAGACTTATAGAAGGACGACCCACAACCAAGTGGTCAAAAAAAGACTTGCATAATTGGCTGAGTTCAAAAAATATTACGTACCATTCCGGATCTATAAGAAAGGAACTTTATTCGTTGTGTGCCCTTCATAAAGAAAAATTTAAAAAATACGAAATTGATGAAATTGCCAAAAATCGTGGAATGACAGTACTTAGATCCCCACCATATCATTGTGAATTAAACCCGATTGAGCTGGTATGGGCACAGATAAAGAGTGAAGTTTCAAGAAAAAATACCACTTTAAAAATTCATGATGTTAAACAGTTGTTTTTTGAGGCCGTAAATAATGTAAAACCTGAAAACTGGGAAAAGGCAGTAAATCACACTATTAAAGAAGAGGAAAAAGACTATTAAAGAAGAGGAAAAAATGTGGAAGCTCGACAATATTACTGATAAAATGATCGGTCAGTTATTATAAATCTTGGTTCTGAAAGTTCATCTTCTGAACCTGATTTGGATTTGTAACAAGTAGCTGTAAGTTTTATATTAATATTTTTATTCATCTATTTAACATACCTTAGACGGTTTTAAAAACTCTTTTTCTCTTTTGTAATTTTTAAAAATTAAAAAAAATGTGACTTTTTTAAAACCCTTTTTAATGTAGGCCAGTCAGTTCTAATATAGTGTGTGATAAAAGAGGTCACTTTTGTTTACATACACATAACACTTTATAACACTGGAATAATTCATTTATTTTTTACAATTATTCAAAGTAATTTTTCAATTAATCTTGAGCACGCCCATGGAGTGGTCGAAGGTACCAGTTATGATTATGCTAATTACTCTCTCGTTCATAAAAATAAACTATAACTGATTATTAATCTTTTTGAAATTTGGTATATTTAAATTGGTTATTGGTAAATAAATAAACTTTTATTTATCCAGTTAATGTGAAATAAGGGAAGAGAAAATATTTCCAACAGGGAACGGACCAGGATTTAATTCTTGCATTTTCAGTACCCTGCAGTGCAGTTTCCAACTGTAATGCAGAACGAGCCTACAAATCTAATACATCCTTATTACCAAGTAAGTCAAATAAATACTCAAGATTCACCATTGTGCTCAAATTAACCAAAAGTCAACCAAATGATACCTTTTTATAATTATCAACAACCATATCAGGTACAGCCAGTAGTTGCTCAGCAACAGCAAACCAACTTTTCTCATTCTACATCAAACTCTCAAGCTCAAGCAAATTAATTTAATTATATACAAAAATACTCTCTAATTTTTCTTATTAAACCTTCATGTACAATCTAAGTGTTAAGTGATATCTATCTTCCCTAAATTATAAAACAGAACTAAGAATTTGATTGAATCCACCATATTTTTCATGTGACATTGATTTTTGAGTTTATCAGCATGTTCATACATATAAAAAACATAATGTAAGTATTTAGTGTAAAAGAAATATAAACAAAAAAAGATTCCTTCTCATGATGCCAACCATGATGTAGCTTCGCTTTTTTTTAATTTAAACTGTTTGCCCTTGTGCAGTGTAGTTATGTTCATGACATTATATGACAAACATATTGTATATGTCATTCGTCAAAAATTGTTGGATAGCCCAAAATTGAAGAAATGCCCCTGAAGATGCTCTAGGAAGTGAAAGTACTTGGACAAGATTAAATTAATAAAACTGTGTTCGATATCTGCCTTTCATTTGATCAAAGTTTCATTTATTGGAGCATTCAACCTTATATCACTTTAACGATTTTTTGATGCTCCCTATCTTTCTTAGAAAAAGCAATTATATAAAATGGAGTTATAGACGAAGATGAAAGCGTAATTAACCAAGCAATAATGCATTGGCTTAATACCTTTTCACTTACTATTATATTGTCCAGTTTCGATCTCCGTCCTCAAGCACTCCATGTGTATTTATAAATACCTTTATGTGTAAAGAACATTTTCAATTTGTTGCCGGTAGCAAAAGATTTTCAATTCTTGTCCGTTGTTATTACATACTCTTCTTCGTTTGTTTCGATTACTGATTGAATAGGAATGTTTCACATTTTATTTCTAAATATCCTTCAAATCGATTTGTACAGACCTAATGTTTTTCCTTCTTAACTTCCTTCGGAAAAAATTAATTGAAGGTAAAATATAAACAAAAAAATAGCTGTGGGCCTTCAAGGCCTGTCGTGTTTTACAAATAAATTAACATCGTTCTTATTTAAAAGTATCTCTTTCTTTCATAAGAAGACTGTAAAACCTGAATTATCCACCGATAAACTTTAATGTGTACAATATCTTTAAGAATATCCGCGTACGCAAAACAATATTAATTTAGTCATCATTTCGTACCTGCCATTAAAAATCTTGTAAAATCGTAAATCACTGGGCACTATTGAATTTTATTGACGTTTAGTGCGATCGAAAATCGAAAGCATTGCCATAAAAGACGATAAACGACGAAATTACACGCGAAATACGAGGATGCAGAGTAGGAGCGAGGTGTACATTGGCTTTAAGCGCTTTATTATTCTTCTGCTGTTTCGGTTGCCTCAAATGATAATATGTGATTTGATAAGACGAGACTAAACGGTTTGCACAATACAAGATAACACAAAGAAGCTGATTTCAAACAGGACAACAATATTTTCAATAGTATTTTGGCCACAATGTGTAAAATTTAATTATTTGTACTTAAATTATTACTTAAATAATAAACATTATACAAAATTACCGGGAAGAATACGTGACATTACTAATTTTATCAATAGCATTTCTTTTAACCCTCAACTGGTGAGTTGGGATCATCTACGACCCCACCATATCAAATATTGTCTCAAGGTTACGGCAATGTATCGCCCTACTGGTTTAGGAATGCCTCATTTAAGGAAAACTTTTTCCTTACTTTTTCCGAAGCTTAAAATAGTTGCGTCATCATGGTCTGTAGTTCTTCGAAACTTGTAGCGAATATATATCATCAGCAATCTCAAATGACTCAGTTTTCTTTCATCAATATTTATTCCTTTATCTACCCAGTTAATGGTTTTAAACACGTGGTCCTGTCCAAGTGTGAATAGCTTTGGTGAGATCTCCCTGGCGAACTCCTCTGTTGATTGGTATAGCTTTGGTTTTCGCATCTATTTGCATTTTCATTGTAGCTTTCTTGTGAATATTATGGATGAGCATCGGGAGTCTATCCTGCAGTTGTTCATAGCTCTCTCTATTGCCAAAAGTTACCCAAGAATCGAATGCCTTTTGATAATCAACGAAGCCAATGTATATTCAAGTAATATTTATTGGCTTTCTCTATTAGCGATCTGACTGTAAGAAGATGATCCGTTATACTGTAACCGTTTCGGAATCCTGCCTGCTCTGCCGGTTGATAGCTATCGAGCTTTGACGTTAACCTCTTAATTATTTTTTTCAGTTAACAGCTTTTTGTTAAACTTTCATTCCAATCATCTGGGACTTCTCCTCTGTGAAGATATTCGTTGAAACAAATTTTTAATTCTTCGAGAATAATTTCACTCTCCTCCTTCAGCATTTCTACAAATATTCAATCTAGGCCCGGAGCCGTATTGTTATTAAGTTGGGCAATAGGTTATTGTATTTCGAAGGATTCTATGTTAGGGAGTATTTTTGAGTTGATATTTGTTATCTTTCTCTTATAAATCACGGTAAAATGTTTTAGTAACTTTGTAACGAAGATATTTTGCCTACCACACGGGGTACTAATACAAGGGGTAGAAAATTGGGGACTAAAACTAAAGGGGTGGAGATAAGGCAAGCAAAATAATCGCTACTTGTGCGAACGGCACTCAGGGTTTGGTAGGAGAGCTGATGACGAATTCGGATCCGTACCTGAGCCTAACGAACTGCTCGGGGACCCAAGCATGAATTAAGATCCATACCTAACACAACGACGACCCAACTATGAATGACGAATTTAAAAATTCGTTCATGAAAATAAATAAAACGCTGAAATAGCAAAACACAACGAAACGACGTAGATATCCTTTTGCGACGTATAAAAATTCTGGGACGACTTCGAATAAAACATTAAAAGAAATTGCCGAAAAAGTTAAAACAATAAACAACTCTAAAATGGTTTATTTTAACTTGGCCGACATAAAAAAGAATTGAAAAGATATTTGGGTTTTAATACGTACGAAACATTCTTAGATTTATCAAACATATATAAGGAGATTTTAATATTTTACATATACGAGGGGATCTCAATATAAAATGCTACAACTTTTAGGATTTTTGTTCTTTTCCGTTATTTTTTTTTATCTTTATCTTTCAATGAAAGACTCATAAATATATGCCAACAATATGAGTTAAAGATTTTGAATAGCTTTTTTGCCCACAAGAACATAAATAAATACACCTGGTATCAGCACACAAGAGGTCTAAAATCGATAATAGATTATTTCATAACAAGGCAACAAACTAAGCTAAGAGTACAGGACGTAAATGTGAATAGAGGAGCAGAGTGCGGTTCGGACCACTGCCTGATAATAGGAAAAATATATACACCATTCGTAGACAGGAATCACACAGACATCAACAAAGAACACAGAGAAAAAATAGAAAGAACGACGTACAACTTAGACAATCTAGATAACGAGAGCACACAATTACTTTACTCCTGCAGACTAACACAAAAACTACAAGAATCACACAGATCAACGACGGATGAATACGGACATATAAAAAACTGCATGAAAGACGCAGTGCTAGAAGCCTTAGGTCCACAGGTACGAAGAGTAGATAAACCATATTGGTGGGATAAAGAAGTGGAAGAAAAGATAAAAGAAAGAAGGAAGTATATCAAAAGTTATTACAACAGGGAGACGAACAAACAAAACAACAATATGAAAGCTTGAATAAAGAAGTCAAATGAGAAGTCGTTAAAAAGAAAAATAGTGCATGAGAACAAAAATGCCAATACCTAGACAACCATATAGGAGGGACAAAGAGCTCTGAAGCCTGGAGAACTATAAAAACGATGAGAACAACGACAAAAAACCAAGTCATAATAAATAGAATACCAGAGAACACATGGATAGAGCATTTTGAGAACTTAACAGAGAGAAGAGAAAGGTTTAAACAGACAAATGAACAAGTGCAAGTAGAAGGAAGAATAGAACTATCAATAGAACAAGTGAAAGAAGCAGTTAAGGAAATGAAATTAAGAAAATCTTTAGGCCCAGGCGAAATACATCCAGAGTTAATTAGATATGGATCATCAAAACTGCTTGAAATGATCCGAAAATTATTCGAAAGATGCTTAAACGGAGAAGAAGTTCCAGAAGAATTGAGACAATCGTATATCTCTCCAATACACAAGAAAGGCACAAAAACGGATCCTAAAAACTATAGAGGGATCGCAGTGATTGCTACTATAGGCCGATTATATTCAAAAGTACTGAGAAACCTGATAGAAAATGATATTAAAGATAAACAATCCGAAGAATAAGCGAAATTTAGGGCCGGACGCTCCACTATGGATAATATTTTCACATTAAAAATTGCAATGGAAAAACGAGTGCAGAGAAATAGAGAAACCCATATAGCTTTAATAGACCTGGAAAAAGCATATGATAGTGTATCGATCTCCCAACTATGGATAGAAATGGATAACTTGAAAATAAACCCAATTCTTATTAACGCCACTCAAAAATACTACGAACAAAACTTTGCAAGAATTAAAATGGGACAAGAAATCACCTCTCCTTTTCAAACAACAAAGGGACTAAGACAAGGCTGCTGTCTGTCACCCACCTTATTTAAAATCTATTTGGACAGATCCTTAGTGAAATGGGTAAAAAAATGTAGAAACATGGGAATAACGATGGAAGAAAACACGCTATATACACTTTTATTTGCGGATGACCAGGTAGTAATTGCCGAAGATATCTACGATCTTAGCTATATGGTAAGAAAACTGCAAGAAGAATATGAGGTGGCAGGTCTAAACATGAATATGACAAAATGTGAATATCTATCAGTGAGAACAGATGAAATATGTGACCTAGTCTTGGAAGACGACAAAATCAAAAGCGTACAATCCTGCAAATATTTGGGGGTCATTTTCAATAAGAAGGGAAATAGCGCAGATGAAATCAGGGAAAGAATAAACACGGGTAGAGCATCGACCCGTGCCTTAAACTCTCTTCTCTGACAAAAAACAATTCGACTAGAAACCAAAAAACACATTTACGGTAGTATAGTCCAAAGTATTACACTTTACGGTTCGGAAGTATGGGACGTCACCAAAGCTAATAAAAACAAACTTATGACGACAGAAATGGATTATCTGAGACGAAGCTGCGGTAGATCGAAACTAGAAAGAGTTAGGAACAAACAAATAAGAAACGAAATGAAAATGAAGCGAAATATCAATGATGACATAGAAAGAAAACAATTAATCTAGTTCGGACGTGTTAAAAGAATGCCAGAGTACAGATGGCCTAAAAGAGTACTGGAATGGATCCCTCCTGAAAGAAGAAAGAGAGGACGACCACGGAGAAGTTGGCGCAACGATATTGATGAAGCAATGGCGGCACGAGACTTAGAAGAGGCAACTGCGTATGACAGAAAAAGATGGAAATTGGGGGCGGAGAAGCGGCGACAGCCGTAATCAATCCGTTATTATATATTTATATATATCTTTCAATGAGATTATTATAGGCTTTCCTAAGTTTGATCTTAAGCATTACAGGCCTCGGTTAACATAAGTTACCAAGAATAAATATGATAGAAGCGCTCGGACTATCTAGAGTCAGCAAGTATCAACAAACCGACGATACGAAGAAATTATTATTATCGATTTTACAGTGATTAATCCTTTAGTATAATTGTTATAACTTTACTTTTAAGAAACAAAGTTTTTTAGTAGTTAAAATGCGAGTAAAACTAATATAGGACTATATTTTTACTGCATTATCTAATATTTTGGTTCTCATTCTATAATAGAGAATCCCTCTCTGTACAGGAATGAAATTACATGGGATATCCAACAGTTAACCACAAACGTAAATGTTATGATTCCAAAGTAGCTACAGAGCCATATTTCAATCGAGCAATGGCTCGTAACCTCCTATAAAGATGGCCATGTTTCTTGTTTCTGTTTCGATTTAATTGTCTTCACATAAGTTCGCAACACCCACAGCTGCACTGCTGCGGGTGGTTGTTGGCTGATAGCTCTGGTTCTTCTTACTCCTGATAGCTTTTGTTGCATACTGAGAACTATATAGACCGTTGAAGGCGAACATTTCACCTTTATCGTGCAATTGTTTCAGTGAATTTATAACTGTTCACTATTTATATAATAATTATTTTTCACAAGACGAATATAACATTATTTTAGTTTGTATGCAGACGATATTGACAGATAACAGAAATGGCACAAAATATAGGGTGAAACGGGTTAACTGTGGTTTGTGGTAACTGTGGCATCCATTAATGTTTTTTTAATTAAAAAGATCTTATAAAGTTTATAAACTAGTGAGAAAGTTTTGAGACAACAGCTACCAAAACAAAAATTCAGTTAGCAACTAAAACTCTGACCGTCATGTTTTGATCTAAGTAAATTGCAGTATTTGAGTTACGTTTGAAGAAGAAATAAATAAAATTCTACAACAATGTGACCAAAAATTTACAGACAGATCAAACCTGGGAACAAATTAAATCTGCCGTAGGAGAAACTAGCGAGAAAATAGTTAAGTGCGACTCCAAGACAAGTACAAACAAAGATTGATTTAACGAAAAGTGTCAGGCGATACCAAAGGAAAAGAAGAAGATCAGATAATAAATATTAACAAATAATAGAGAGTGTAAAAAACAAGAATATATAATAATTCAAGGAAGATTGAAAGCTCTGTGTGGAAGGAAAAAGGGATACCATAATGAGTTGAAATTAAAAGAGGTAAAAGAGAAGTTAAAAAAAAAGGTGAGGTCGTTCTATCAAGAAGTTAAAAAGGTGGGAAAAGGTTACAAAGCCACTGTATTTATATAAAAGGTAAAAACGGAAATTTAATTAGCGGTCTGGCAGAAATAATGACGGAATGGAAAAAACATTTTGAAGGATTATTAAATGGTGAGGTGGACCACGAAGCAGTAGACAACTGGACGGTTGGAGAAGATGTAATAGTTGACATGCAGCCTACAGAGGAGGAGGTGGTGACAGCAATACAAGAAATGAAAAATAACAGAAGTCCTGGTAAAAATGACATATGCATAGAAATGATCAAGTTTGGTGGAGACCAATTATAAAGAAAAATATATCAGCTACTAGTGCAAGTATGGGAAAAGTAAATAATGCCATCGGAGTGGTATGAGGCCCGCATATGCCCTCTCCATAGAAAATGAGACAAACTGAAGTGTCACAACTATTCAGGTATAGCTTTACTAGACACGGTATACAAAATCTTGGCAAGAATATTGAGAAATAAACTAAATTGCTACATAAAAAGAATCCTATATGAATATCAGGCCGGCTATAGAAAGGACAGATCTACTGTAGACCAACTCTTCTCATTAAAGGAGATACAAACCACTTGTTATAAAGGTAAAGTTCCCCTGCATGTTTTGTTTGTGGATTTTAGACAGGCATATGATAGAGTCGATAGAGTAAAAATGTATCGAGCAATAGAACATTTGGGTATACCAAAGAAACTGATCCGGCTAGTAAAAATGACATTAAATAACTCTAAGTGTGAAATGGCTTGGCAGGGTCACATATCAGATCAATTTACGGTTGCAAAACGCTTGAGAGAGGGAGATCCTTTATCCACTACATTATTCAACTTAGTGTTGGACTAAGATATTATTCAACTGTAATCAGAAATTGCAATGAAGATGGAAGAAACAATCATGAAAAATGAGCACCGGTGCTTGGCATTTGCTGACGATTTGACGATCCTAGCAAAAACCGAGAAAGATTTAAGAAGAGTTGTGAAGAAAATCATCGAAGAAGCACAGAAATTCGGATTGGAACTAAATGAAGACAAAACCAAATATATGATCATGGGAGGGACAGAAGGGAAAAAAGAAGACTTTAGTGTGAGGTCTGTAAGTAGTAAAAGCTATAGTTTTAAAAGGGTGGACAAATTTGAATACTTGGGTGTAGTTTTCGATGAAAATGGAAAAGAGAAATGGGAGCTCGAAGCTAGAATAGCAAAAGGGAATAAAAAATTAAGTAGTTAAAGAGCCCTACTGAACTCAAAGTACGTTTCTAGACAAGGTACACTCAGAATATATAAAAAAGTAATTCGACCCACAGTAACATATGCCGGTGAGACATGGATATTAAATAAGAAGGAAGAGGAGTTCGTCAAGTCAAAAATAATCAGATGGTTAGGACATGTGGAAAGAATGGCAGCAAACAGAATGCCCAAACTAGTAATAACCACAAGTGTAGACCCAGAACGAGGTGGATTAGTAAAGTGGAGGAAGAACTTAAATACGTGAAGGTGAGGGACTGGAAAAGAAAAGCACAAAATAGAAGCGAATGGAGAAATATTGTCCACCAGGTCCTTCAGAGTAGTTAAGAATGTTGTATATACATATTTAAGTTAAAGTTTTGTTTAAAATACTTGTGAATAGTTAATATTAGGATTATGTGTAAACAAATGTCCTAGGCCTTAACGGGCTGTTGTGCGTAAAAATAAATATGAGTTAAGTTTGACAAACTTGATTCAATACAGAAGCAATGCTAATTTTCAATAAAGACTTCTGAAAGTAAACTTCAGGCGCCATCTAGCGCTGAGTAAGCGGAATATGAGAAGAATAGTTTGGTAATTAAGAACGAGTACACAGTTACCCAGACATGACACATGATAGGTGCAACTGTGGACTATGGTTCCAAAAGTTTCTAGGTTATTTTGTTTATAAGTTATTTTTATAACGGGTGCAAAAATGCCAAGAAAATATATTAAAAGACTATCAATCGTGGTGTCGGAAGTATGTATTGAATAGAAGCATTAGAACTGGCTATAAGAAATGTGAAATCGGGAAAATTTTCACTAATCAATGCTGCAATGGAGCATGGCGTACCAAAATCGACACTCGGATTATAAGTGAATGGATGAAAAGGTATACCAGCGGTATTACATGCACAAGGTAATAACAAAACTGGGTACCTATTAGATTTTACTTTTTAAAACAATGAAAATCTATTACAGGTGTGACTGGAGGTGGTAGAACTGCCCTTTCTAAAGAAGATGAAGATAGTTTGGACTCTCGGATTAAAACTATAAGTGGGGGTTTGAACTATCTCGCAAACAAATACTCAAAATTGTACAGGTATATGTTCAGCAAAATAATCCGCAAACGCCCTTTAGAGAGGGGAAGCCTGGTAAAGTTTATGGATTGGAGTTTTTCAAAACGCAACCGACTTTCTATTAAGAAATCTCTGATACTTTAAGCATGACGTGTAACCCAACAAAGTGACCCATTTGTGGTTTACGATTTCTTTAATCAACTGAAAATTATTATGAATCATTTACAACTTCAACAATACCCTGCTAGGATATGGAATGCAGATGAAACGGCTTTCAATTATGCCCCAATCGTACTAAGGTTGCGACTGGAATCGGAGAAATAGCACAAAGGCAAACTGCAGGCTCAAGACGGAAAACAACAGTTTTGGTTGTCTTGATTTATGATCCACCACCAGGGGAAAAGGTTATGGGACAATAATATGTTTGGACAGAGTATCCAGAGACATCTTACTACGTATTTGAAAATGGTTGGATGACTAAACAAGTAATTTTTTCTATGGTTCAAAAATGTTTTTTTTTAATTGCGTTGAAAGGCCTGCTCTTTTGATTTACGATGGTCATTTATAGCACATTTCACCCGAATTTATTGCGTTATCCATGGCAGAATATGCGACTATTCTTAAATTACTGCCACATACTTCAGCAATAATGCAGCTTTTGGATGTGTCTGTCTTCAAGGGGCTTAAGTCTTCATGGGATGCCTTGTTTACAGAATGTCAGAGCAAAAATTTGGAAAAATAGCTAACAAAATGCGAATTTTTCAACCTTTTGGGAAAAGCTTGGCGCAGTATTCGAGAACCTGTTGTGGTGAATGGCTTTACAACAACTGGTATTTTTCCTCTAAATCGAGATTCCATTAACAAAGAAAATTTTGATCCCGAAAAGTTAAAACGATATTATAAAGAGAAAAACATTACTGATACTATCACTGACGAGCAAAGTTCTACGGGTAAGCAAACTACCATCCCATGTACAACCTCTTGCAGCTCTACTACAGAAAGCCAGAATTGCATGGCATGAACTAAAATTCCATCATGGGAGAACATTTTACTAGCAACAGTAAAATCTTCTCCGGAGCTACATCAAAGGAAGAGGAAAAAAATAGATATTGCTGAGGTGATCAAAGCTAAAACCTATTTATAACACCTACAGTTATTAAAAACTAAGACAAAAGCTTGGAAGAATACATTCAAAAAACAATCAAAGTTAAGTAGTGACGATGAAAATTCCGAAGAAGTCGTTTATGCGTTCAAGAACCCATTGACGAAAATATAATACCAGAAAAATACATCGTGGTATTAATAAACAAACGAGCAGTTACTCATTCGATTGGACTAATATGTCAAATTAATGCAGTGAAAAGAGTCGTGATAATCAAATGTTTGAAACGATGTGTGGGAAATGCCTTCAAATTTTGTGAGGAAAACGAGCCTCTCTTGTTCGCTTCTGATAAGATATTAGGAATACTAAACGACCCAAAATCAGAAGATGAAAACGTCGTTACGTTTTGTGGGGATTTAAGGAGATTCAAAAATATTGCCTAGCTGTTTGTTGTTTCATGGTTTTTAATAAAAATGTTCGTTTCTGCATTTTTAATCTTTCTTATATTTTAAACTACAGTTACACCCTTCATTTTAATAACTACAAAGTAAAGTTTACCAAGCAAACCACAGTCTCCCGTTAGGGTCCACAGTTACTCTTATCTAATGGGTAACTGTGGACCCTTACATGTGAAAGAAGAATATCAATACTCTTCTCTTTCAATTCATTTTTCATCTTCTATTGAAGAGAACATATTAATAGATTACTAATACATCTCTACAAATAAAAAGAAAGTGGTTTGAATTGAAACCCAACTAACTTCATAAGTAACTTCAAAATAAAACTTTGTATATTCCGTCCACAGATACCCCACTTCACCTTAGTTTCAATACCAAAATAAAATAAATCAATGGATACCACAAGTAGATGTAGTGAAAATACCACAGGTCTAATAAACACAAAAAAGAAAATATTTTTTAACAAATAGCTCAAACTTCCTTCTGTGACGTTTTAATACTAAGCATATTTTAATGACTTTAAAATACTTCCACTTTTAACACCAATGACATACATCAAGCAGTAGAATTTACTCAAATAAGATATCCTGTCATTATCTCTAACCATTTTCACATGTTTTCAATTCTAACGGTACGCACATATGCGCTATCCTCACTTATATCCACCCCCTTACTCTCCTGGACAGCTCATGTCACCGAATGTTCTGAATTAAAAGGAAAAATGGCCGACGCAATTCGAAGTGGCATCTCCAAAGGAAACACAGTCATGGAGTGTTTTCATTTCTCTAAACTTGTAGTACGAAGGAATTAACATCACGATAGAAATAACATATACTTAACAAAACATTTTTTTGTTAGAGAAAAAAAAGTCGCATCCACCAAAAGGTTATTAGCGACGGAACAAAATATAAATAACAAAATTGAATAATAACTACAGAAGAAATTTTAAATATTTAATCATATTGTCATAGGAACGCGCCTGACCTAAAGCTTCTGCTAATGAGTTCGAGATATTGTAACGATGTCTTTCTTGTCCATATTTACCACAATTTGTTAAAAAGTGTTCAACTGTTAATCGAACGTGAAAAGGTAAGAGTCTGTAACTGTTCACGCCTGTTAAGCGACGATGGAATCCATTGGAAAACATTGCTCTTGATCTTATTTAGCCTGGAATTAGCTTGATCTCGTCTTGAGAGATTACAAGAAGAGATTAAACGTAGATGTGATCTAGCAAAAGTTGCCACAGCAAAAATGACCAAAATATGGAAGGAATGTCAAATTTCTAGAGCGATAAAGATGAGGTTGATCAACTGCTTAATATTCCCAATACTGACCTACGGATGTGAATCTTGGACTCTAAGACAATCGGAGACAAGAAAGATAGACGCCACTGAAATGTTCTGTTGGAGACGAATGTTACGAATTCCTTGGACCGACCGTAGAACAAACAATTCAATTTTAAGAGAGCTAAAAGTTAGCCAACGACTCTCTAGTAAAGTCCATCTCCAACAATTAAAATATTTTGGTCATGTTATGAGAGCAAACACAGAAAACATGAAAAGACTCATAATACAAGGAAAGGTAGAAGGCCGAAGATTACGAGGAAGATCCCCAACAAGATGGATAGATCAAATTACAGTAATATGCCAAAGACCTATGCATGAATTAAAAGAAATGACCAGAGACAGAGATCTCTGGAGACGGACAATACACGACATCACGTCGACCACTACACTCCCCTTGGGGGGTCAGGATTGAAGAGAGAGAGAGAGAGCTTGAGATCACTCATTCCGCCACAAACACAAAACTTCATTTTTAAAATAAGCTTTTAAATCACTGGAAACACACTTGGCCATAGGCTCCGAACAATCGCTTAAGATTGCCTGTCGTGCAGTCCTGTCAGCTTCTTCGTTTCCCATTATTCCGATGTGTGACTGTACCCAAACGTCGTACTCACACAAAATTGAATTCTTCCATGTTAAAGAACTTGGTACAGCTGGTATTTTAGTAATTTTTCAAAAGGATGTTTCACAAAAATATGTTTTAATGATTTTAAAATAAGTTAAATGGGTTTAAAGAGCTAAGGGAATCTGTTATGAACAGGGCTTTTGTGAAAGTAAGCTCGTTAAAAAAATATTTCACATCACGGTATATAGCAGTGGTCGCTAACCTCTTCAGTGTGTTGAGCTACTTTGTTAATTTTGGAATAAACAGCGAGCTATCCACACGGAAGCTGAACGAAGATGTAGGTGTTTGTCCTTACACCTTTGTCCTGATGGCTTTGTTTCGCGCAACAGTAATAGGTCGCTGGTTTTTTCCCCTGGGGAACAAGGTTTTTCCTTAGGGAAATAGGTTCACTTTATATATATATATATATTTCTTTGAAGGACCACCCAGAAAACTGGGAAAAATGAAGATTCGAAAAGAACGTTTGAACAAATATATTTAAACAAATACAATGTATTTTAAACGCCGCTAACTTGCATATGATACACACTTGTCGGTGATACAATATTGACACGAGCTTATTAATATACCGACTGGTTTAAAACACTAATATGCCGCTGGGGCGAGTAGAGCCTGACGCTCCTTCAGTGCTGGAATTTGAACGGATACTCCTTTGATGGACTTGAACTGCGAACTGATGTCCTCTCTTCCCTCAATCACAAACATTCCGAAATCTCCCCCCTGACCCCTCGATGTATTAAAAGATATGTTTATTTTTCAAATACCTTTAACTTTCAAATCATTGATAAACTACCTGATAAGGGTATTTGTCTCTACTTGCGGAATTTTGGAATGCGTCAGAGGGTAATTTGGAAAATACTAATCCTTTTATTGTTACGATTCTATGAAGGTTTTAGAAACTTGAGTAGAAAGTTATTTAAATGCAAGATAACGGCGCTTTACAGATTATTAATTATTACAAAGAAATTTTATATATCTAAACTAATATAGAGTATGATACAAAAATAAACTAAATAATATGATACAAAACTAGACTAAAAATATTAAGTATTGTTGTTACGCAACAGAAGTCACGTAACGCAACGTAATTGAAATAATCCACAGTTAATCTATCATTATATGTATTTATTTTACTGTTTAACTGGTAATACATAATACATAGGTACTAATAATAAACTAATAACAAAGTAACAAATATTACTAGTACGTACTTGTTCATAGCTACATTCCTACCTATCAAACGAAGGTATTTGAAAAATAAACACAAACTTTTATCCAGCCACAACGGCATGTCACGTATGATTTAAAAATAGTTAATAATAACAATAAAAAAGTAACGCACTATCATAAACATAAACATTGAAAATAAAAAAGCACGTTCAATGAGAAGGCTGACACTCAGACTCATCGATAATTTTTGCAGTATAATTTGATGCAGCCATTCGATTACAATTATCCAAATGTTCATCTGTAAGTCGATTGCGATATTTGTTTTTAATAAACTTCAGTACTTGAGACTAACGATTTTAAGGCTAAATTATTTTGAAACTTAATGACTTCCATTTCTGTTGCAGCAATGTCTTCGCCAAAGTTTTGCATAACACAAGCTGCAAACTGCTGGATATCAATTTCCATAAAGGGTGAAACAACAAACTGCTCTACTAAAGCCATTTAATTGAAATCCTTAAAACGATTTTTGAGGGTAGAAATTATTTCTACATGATATTTGTTGTCATAGGGTTCTAATGGATTTTGAGATATTTTTTCTGAAAGAATAGGAAAATGCTTAGAATCGCTGTTAATTAGGTTTTGTTCCCAAAACTCCAGCTTTTTGATAAATGCTTTTATATCAGAAATCATTTCCGCTAGTTCTTTGTCTCTCCCCTGAAGCTGCAATAAGTTCGTTTAATTTCTCTGTAATGTCTACGAGAAAACCAAAATCTCTTCTAGTTCCGGAGTCAGTTTATCACGTTGTTTGAAAAATTGAACTATGCCAGATAGGATATCATTAAAACGTTTCAGCACCCGTCCTCTACTTAACCATCGGACTTCTGAGTAAAGGAGTAGGTCCCCGTATTGACAGTCAACGTCATCGGCCAAGGTTCTGAATAATCACCTTTGTAACGCTTGAGCTCTAATCTTGTTCACAATTTTTACCATCAGTTTCATAACGTTGTTTAGTTTCAGGAAATTTCCATATAATGCTTGCTAATGGATAATGCAGTGGTAACAGAGAAATTGCGGAAAAGTTTCATCTTTACGACATAACGCCACCAGACCCTTATCACAACCCACCATAGCTGGAGCGCCATCGGTTGTCAAGCCTACCATTTTCGATATTGGAATTTTCTCGGAAGAAATAATATTTTTTAAATGAGAAAACAACTTCTGTCCAGTAGTGTGTCCTTTCAGTGGAATGAACTTCAAAAGATCTTTAATCGTAAAATCGCTAGAAACCATTCTGACGAACACGGCCATCTGGGCAGTGTCAACGACATCTGTTGATTCATCCAGTTGAAGTGAAAAATAAACACAGTTATCTGTCAGTTCTTAACTGTAAAAAAATATCATTGCACGTCACATCACTGTACTAGCAGAAAGTTGCATAGATTTTATAGCTGAAACTATCTCGTCTTTATTTCTAAAGGTAGCAAATAACGAATCAGCAGCTTCTAAAAACGCCTGTTTTATCATTTCCCCGTCTTCATAAAGTTTCTTTTTTTGTGCAATTATCTGGGACACACGGTACGATGCTTCAGTTGCAGCCTTATTTTTGTCGACTGTTCTTAAAAATAGTGGTTGTTGTCCAATTAACTGTTTTTTTAACTGTTTTAGTTCCTCCTTTCTGGCGGCAGAATGTAGTGGGAATGATTTTTCAAAATTAGAATGTACAGTTTTATGATGTCTCTCAATATTTCCTTTTTTAGCAACAGAGACCGAAATATTACATAACAAACACACATTTTTATCTTTAACTTCTGTAAAAAAGTATTGTTCTTCCCATTCCGAATAAAAGTGGTATGTCTTTACCTTCTTACAACTGCTTGCCATAATATTATTTTTGTTGTTCTCTACTAACCCAACCGCTGGACGTTGGTTACGCGTTCAGTTTTAAACTAAGCGCAATGTCGCCGCGCCGTGCGTATTTATCCCGTTCAAAGCAATCCAGATCGTTCTCGAATACTAACGCTACTTGTCCGGCTGGTCGGTTCTATAAATAGCCGATTCTAGCTTGACGGCGTCAGGGGCAGATCGCTCACCGCAACGTTGCCGCTGTTTATGTTTAATATTAGGACAATTAGAATTTTTCGTGGAATTTTCGGAAGCTGCTCTGATTTTGTAGTTTGTATTTTTTAAATTAAAATCGTTGTGAGAGCTACCAGAATTGCCTCCGCGAGCTACCGGTAGCTCGCGATCGACAAGTTGGCGACCACTGGTCTAAAAAGTCTTTTTCTTTAGGAGGAATACTACGAAAATGATTTTTGGTGTCAAATGACATTAATATTGAGTTAGGTAATTGAAAATGTTTTATTTTATTAACTAGTTCTATACTATTTTCCACAGTAAATTGAGGTGAAAATTTAGTGTGTTCTTAAACAATCTTTAACAGATTTTTTGATAGTTTATATGACGGAGCTGTATAAAAAGAAACTACTGGCCTTATTGGATGATCAGGTTTATTTAGTTTAATAAAAGAGTAAAATTTGGGAGACTCTGGATGTATAATGTTAAGGTATTTCTGTTCTATTGAATTTAATATTGATTTTGAATTTTCTTAAGCTAGTTTAATTTGTTTTTGTAATACTGAAAACAAAATTTTTAGTTTTTTTATTGTTAGATTATACGATTTTCCATTAAGTAACGGTCGAATCCATCACTTACTTATTAAGTAAGTGTTATATACTATCAAACTCGAGCCTATTTTCGTCGTAGTAGGATTCACGGTGTGTTTTCATTTCTGAAAATTATCTGCGTTCAGGCCAGTCCACTTAAGTTAAGAACACACGTTGACTCCTCGGTTATTACAGTCTAAAGCACTACAACGCCGAGGAAGAAAATAGATCATTTCGGTCTTGTCGGTAGTTCACCTGTAGCTAAAAGCAGGGTCGGAGGTTTCGATTACATTTAAATCAATAATCAACTAAATTTGTTATAGAAAGATGTTAAAATGGAGACATATAGTTAAATTAACACATAAATTAGAGCAGAAAGAAATAATAGAAATTTAATTTTGATACTATTACAAAAAGAAAGAACCAAAAATCTTAATACCAAACGATATATCCTTACACAATCTTGTTCTTGACGTTGACTGTTCACTATTTCATGATATTTTACAGGCTCTTCCTTGTGGTTCATGCCTGTTTGTCCTTTAATCTCTTGTTATTCGGACTAGTCTCTGACAATACATTCGTATGACACGCTGGTTCAATCCTCGTCTTTTCTGTCGATCCCATCGTACAATATCGGTATTCTACATAATATATTTGTTTATTACAACTTATTATTATTACAACTTATTATGCAGGGCAAAATCCGAGGAAAGCGAAATGTGGGAAGACGAAGAATATCCTGGCTTAAGAACTTAAGGGAATGGTTTGAATGCAGTTAGTGCAGAACTTTTTAGAGCGGCAGTCAACAGAGTCCGCATAGCCATGATGATTTCCAACCTTCGATAGAAGATGGAACTTAAAGAAGAAGAAGAAGACAGAAATCTCCTCTTGTTTGGTTCTTTGTTAATATTTTTTTTTCTGCTAATAATAATTATTAGTCTTATTACATGGTTTATGTATATGTACTTTTCTATCTAATCTCATATCCTTATTTCCTTATGATTACAACCCTTGATGATGACGCAGATGATGTCATTCTGATAAATAAAGAAGTATGTCAAATAATGGAAAAGAAGTATTTTTGAAGTGTGCACCATTTTTAATTCTCAACTGAGCACTTTCGGCTTACAAACCCATCCTAAGAGCTGCACTACTTAAGAGTAATCCCATTTTGGTGGAAAAATCCACAATTTTCCTTTATAAAAGGAAGTTGTAAAGGAAAATTGTGGATTTTTCTACCAAAATGGTATATCTCTTAAGTGCTGGTACTTTTAAAACTTGACCATAGATCTGAGGATGGCTTTGTGAGCCGAAAGCGCTCAGCTAGAAAATAAATGTTTACGCACTTATCAGTCTTTTCACTTCTTTTTTATGTGTTTTTTCAATGTTGTTAATATTATGCCTGTATATGTAATGAAGCTGAACAGCAGAAGATATTGGGTTTTTCTCTGGTTGTGAAAACTCTAATTTCAAGGCTTTCTTATGGAGTTTTTGGTTTAAAATTTTGTTTATTGTTTGTTTGTTGGAACCATTATTTACTGCTATTTGCTTAATGATATTTAATTCTATCTCTAAGTTATTTTTTACATGAGAATTTCTGTTAATCTATGTAACATACTACAACCGGAACCTTATTACAGGGTCCGGTCCTAGAGGCAGTGTGAAAGAGCTCGTCTTACCCACATAAAGTTGTCCTTGTTGGCCAACACAGCAGTAGCTTTGGCATTTTTGCATCCTGAACTAGCTTGCTGGATGCTTCTAGAGCTAACTGACTCAGAGAAGGTAGGGATAGTCGTGTCAAGGCACCTGCTATCAACTATTTCCTGAGCAGAGACTGAGATTACTGAGATATCAACCTTAAAAACTGATGGATATGGTGAAATCAGATTGAACTAAACTTTATCCCTATCCAATTAGATTTTTCTTATTACATTTTAACTGAAATGTTACGCCACTGAGACCATGTAAAATAGCGGACGTATTTACAAAAAGAGCCAAAAATATAGTGATTCATGTTTTCCTTGGGAAGTTGTATTCTAAAGTGTATGGTGGTTTTAAACGAATTTGACATACACGCCGTTTAAATAAAATTATTAGGTAAATTTAGATACTTTGTTATACTCCCAGTATATGCGTATATAGGTTTGCTAATTGCTCATTTGATACCTTGTGAATAATTACTCGAATGACACGGAAACATAAATAATGATATGCTATAAAACTCAAGAATTAAATATATTAAAACGACGCTTAATCTATAACTTTTTATATATTCTTACTCTAAAAAATCGCAATTATATAACAGATAGAGGCTCAACGTCTTCTAAGTGTTATGGAATACTATGCGTTTATTTCTTCTCCGGACTAACTCTTTGTTTTGGAATTAAACAGAATATATTGACATGTATAAATTTATTATATTAGAGGATGAAAATTACACTGCCTGTTATTTCTTAAAACTATGAATTTATAAGTTCTGTTATCTACAATTATTTAACGATGTTTCTGGATGGATTTGAGTACAAGAGATTGGACTCAAATATTAATATTAAAATAGCAAATACGGATAGCTTATCGAACAAAGAAATAAGAGAAATAAATTATTATTATTCCATAGATACGAAGTATTAGGCGAATAAACTAGCGAAACTTATTTATTCTAAATAGGAAAATATTTATGAAGAGTATTGATTCTGATTTCTAACAACAAATAATTATTAGTGATTATACATGAGAACTTTTCATAATTGTAAATAACATATACCAGGTGACTAAAAACTATATAGAAATACATAGATACTTTAATTATCTTACATGTGAGTAGGTAGGTACATTACACCTCCTTTTGTAAGAATGAAAATAATTGTAAAATGAATTTTCATTTAAATGGTATAAAACATTTGTATACATTATTATTCTATTTTAACACATTTAAATAGTTTCTTTTAGTCTCGATAGTCTTTCACTTCGTCTTATCGGTGTAGTCTCTGTGAAACTAGTCTCTTCACACTTTTTGGATTCACTATAATTATTGTCTTTATTATGTTTACAATCTATACTTAAATCTGTCTCATGTACATGTTTTCGTTTACTTTGACATATATTTAGTGTTAAACAATTTGTAATTTGTTGACAACTATGTGACGGATTTCTACGAAATCGTCGGTAAAAATATTTAATTATCCTGTATAAAATATAAAGTAACATACATTTTATCAAAAATAAGATTGCATAAGTGAAATAAGAACTATTTTTTATTGTGTCTGAAAAATTAATATTTGTTTCTGAGGTCATTTTCTCTAAATTATCTAGTTTATGGCTTGCTAAATTTAATGCATCTCGATCGAGATTATTTAATTGTAAGGGAACAAGGTGTAATTTGGATTCATTATTTATCTTAATATCATCACAACAGACTTCTGGAAGGGATAAATCTGGAATGATAGATTGAAAATTACTTTCTTTTGGATTTGAGACAGATATCAAAATAGTTGATCCGGTGTAAGTTTTGCAATTATTCGAAGTAGAAAAAATACCTGTGTTTGAAAGAACAATAGATATTGGCGTACTAGTCTGACAGCTTAAAGTTAAATCTGTTGGTTTGGGTAAAACATATATCCAAGAATTTGGTTTGTTTAATTTATGCCAAATTTCATATTCTGTTTGAATTATACGAGTATCGCAACTAGATGGTATGTTTGTTATTGAAGTTAACAATTCAGTTTCACAAATTGGATTAGTGTGTGTAAATCGGAAAGTATCAGGATTTTTGCAAATAAGTTTTTCTTCATCTAATGAATAACAGTCTTCTAATGTATCAATAGTAACATAAATGTTTCTATTTTCTGAAAGAACAAGATATTTGACAGATGGAAGAATAAAGGTAAGTCTCTTTAATGTTGGATGAATTATAGGAAGAGATATTAGTTTAAAAAGAGAATAAGGAGTATTACTAACCAAAGGTATACTAACCGTAATTAAAATCTTGTTATCAAAATATATATATTTAAGTAAAATGATATCGAAATATTTATGAGCATAATCGATAGTCAATGGAAATGGATAAGTCGATGTACTAGGTAAATGCGTTACCGTTTTAGATAATTCTTGAATTAGTTGCTCAGGTGTTATAACAGAAGGATGAAGGTTATTATTTCTTGCAAATAGAATAACGTTTATTAAAGTAGAATATTCTTGTTGTAATTCTGTTATAAAGAAAGTTAGTAAAGTAAAATGTTCTTCAATTTTTTGTTTTAAATCTAAATTAAAATATTTATTATTCATTTTATCTGTGTAATTGGTAATTGATTCAAAATTTTTATCAAAAATCACTTTGTTTCGGTCTAGATTTGTAATAGAGTTATTAAAATTTGCAATCGTGGCTTTTACTACATGAATTTGTTGTTTTAGTAAATCAAGAAGATGATTTTCGTTACTTTCAGCTTTGTTAATAGCATTATTGAAATTTTCAGCATCATCACTGTCTAAGGTACCGAATAAGGTCCTGAAAACAGATCCAATTGCATTAAATAGAGCGCGTTTTGGTCTAAAATGTTCATGCAGAATTATGTTTTTTAAAGTTTGTTCATCTTGAAAGAGTCTAGGTATGATTTGTCCTAAGAGTTTTAGTGAAGTATCGCATAATCGTAATTCAATAAGAACTGGTTTGTTTTGACACAGTCTTAATGTTTTTTGATAGGTGAGATCTACAAAATTTAATTTGTCTGTAAAAGGTTGTAAAGGAATATGACTTAATATGTTCCAATGAGTTTCAATAAATTGAACATTTTTTATGTGTTCGTAATAGATTCCAGGTGATTTGTTGATAGGAGTATTGGTATATTTCTTGTGAATTTGTTCACTATTTGTCAGCCATATTATTGCATACCTGAAACAAAAGCATGTTTCAATCTATTCATGTGAACTTTTATTGGTTTTTTATTTACTAAAATTGTGCAATTGACAGGAGAATTTATCTCTAGAATTTTATAAGGTCCATTATAATTTTGTGTAAGTTTTTTGGTTTGACCCTTCTTTGTTTGCTCATTTTGGAGATATACTAATTGTCCTTCTAAGAAAACGGTGTCATTAATCTTTTGGTCATAATATTTTTTACTGACTACTTTAGATTCTAATAGATTCGTTTTTGCTAACTCATGAGATTTTCTAAGTTTAAGTGTTAAATTATCTAAATAATCTTCATATGTATATTTGAGTTCTACTGGTCGTATTATACTGCTAGGTAGATTAGGTGTATATCCAAATATTAGTTCATATGGTGTGAATTTGGTTGAAGTATGATTAGTTGTATTATATGAAAACATAGCAAAATCTAGCCATTCGTCCCAATCGGATTGATCAGCTTTAATATAATGTTTAAGGTAGTCTGCTAAAGTAGCGTGACTCCTTTCTAATGCAGCATTTGATTCTGGATGATAAGCAGTACAATTTATATGTCTGATTTTAAAAAGCTTGGCGATTTGAGAAAATAATTTGGAAGTAAAATCTCGGCCTTGATCAGTAACTATTATATCGGGTTTTCCAAACTTGCAAATAAATCCACGAACCAGATTTTCAGCGATAGTCTTGGTTTCATGATTCGGAATTGCGTAAGCTTGAGAAAATTTTGTTAAGTCATCTTGTAATGTTAATATGAACTTATTACCTGACTCGGTTAAAGGTAAAGGACCTACTATATCTAAAAATATTTTTTCTAATGGATTTGAGCTTGTTGTTGTTATCTCCATGGGCTTTACGAATTTTTTTCTAACGAGTTTATTTTTCTGACAAGATTCACAGGTTTTTATAAAGTTTTTAATATCATTTTTCATATTATTCCATTTGAAATGTTTTTTTATACGATTGTATGTCCGATGAAAACCAGAGTGTCCAGCCGTAGGACTAGTGTGATTCTCTTGTAATATTGTAGTTATTTCCTCAGGTTCAGGATTTGTTAGTATATCATGATAAATGATAATAGATATATCAGTTTTTCTAAAAATAAATCTAATCATAGATCTAATTTTTCCCCAACTTAATTTATCGTAGCTAAAAGTTATTCTGGGTAGGCAAATTTTTAATATTTTATCGTTTAATAACCAGTCTCTTAATTTTATTAGGGAATTAAATATATCTTCATAAGAGGTATTGTCCCAATAATTATTTTTTATAAATATGTAATAAAAGTTTTTATTTTGATCAGAAATATATATAATGTCATTTAGTCTTGGATTTTTGGCTTTCAATTTTTCTATATGACTGAATTGTTTATTTATTTGTTTCTGAACGATCTCATTAAAATTTAAATCTACGGAAACAAACAATGCTAAATTTTGTGAAAATGATGTAATCTTTTCATTTGTTTCTTTTATATTATCATTTGTTATTAATATAGTTTCGGATTTAGATAAGAACTGTGAATAAGTGTCATTATTTTCTTTACTCATTTTGTTTATTTGTAAGGTGATTGTTGCCGGGTTTTTGTTTTCTTCGCAAATATTTGTTTCAGATATGGTTAAAGGAGGACGACTTAAACAATCAGCATTTTGATTTAATTTACCTGGTTTATAAATAATTTCATAGCTATATTCTTCTAATGCTAATCTCCACCTAACGAGTCTTGATCCGGGATCTTTTACATTAAATAGCCATGTGAGTGGTTTATGATCCGTATAAATGAAAAATTTATTTCCGTACAAATATGGTCTAAAGTGTTTAACACTCCATACAATTGCAAGTAATTCTTTTTCTGTTGTGCTATAGTTTGATTCCGCTTTGTTCAAGGTACGACTAGCATAAGCAATAGGTAAATCATCTGGTACTTTACCTTGAGAAAGTATGGACCCTATTGCATAATTACTAGCATCCGTTGTTAAGACAAAGGGTTTGGTAAAATCTGGATACTGAAGTATTGGTTCTGAACAAAGTATTGATTTCAGGTTCTCAAATGACTGTTGTTGAATGCTTGTCCAATTAAATTCAACATTTTTCCTCAGCAGTTTTGTTAAAGGTTGTGTTAAAGCACTGAAATTTTTTATAAAGCGTCTATAATAACCAGTGAGACCCAAAAAGCTCTTAATATCTTTTTGTGTTCTGGGTATAGGAAAATCTGTAACAGCACATACCTTTTTTTCGTCCGGTTTGACACCAAATTCAGTTATTAAATGTCCTAAATACATTACTTCGCGACGAAAAAATTCGCACTTATCTGGTTGTATTTTTAAGTTGAATGTAGACAATTTTTCGAATACTTCTTTTAATCTTTTATTATGATTTTCTAATGTATCGGCATGAATGACTATATCGTCGAGATAGACAAAACATCTGTAATTTTGTATTCCTGAGAGGACAGTATTCATTAGCCTTTGAAAAATACTGGGAGCATTTTTTAATCCAAATGGCATTCGTGAATATTGATAATGTCCAGACGGAGTTGAGAAAGCAGTCTTTGGAGAATCCTCAGGATCCATTTTGATCTGGTGAAATCCTGATGTTAAATCTATTGTTGAAAAATATTTTGAATGACCCAATTGGTCTAATATATCGACTATATTCGGAAGTGGAAATGAATCTCCTATAGTAATATCATTTAGTCGTCGATAGTCTATAACAATTCGCCATTTCTTCTTTGCTGAAGCATCGGCCTTTTTTGGCACAACCCAAAGGGGCGAATTCCATGGCGAAGTTGATTCTTCGATAATACCTTGATCTAGCATACCTTTTATTTGAGTTTCGACTTCATGTTTGTGTACTTCAGGATACCTGTATGATTTAGTGCTAATAGGTACATTAGAATTTAAAGGAATTTTGCAAGTTATGGCATTTGTACTGGTAAGTTGATCTCCTTCCAGATAAAAGATATGATTGTACTCCTTGCAAATAGAAATTAAAGATGATTTTTCTTCACTATTTAAATGATCTGTTCTCAAGGCATTTTTTAATTTAGCAATTCTGTTAGAATTCGTATTATCTTTATAAGAAGACATTTTTCGTATATTTGCATTGTTTTGTAAATTTGGAATTTTTTCTATTGCTACTTGAATATCGTTTAATTCAACATCCGTTTCAGTAGTGTTTACGATTGAGGTTAAAAAGAAATCATTTTTTACTTTAACAACACTAGGACATAAAAATACACCTTTAAAGATTTCGCGTTCGGGACATAATCCTTCGCTTAATTCATTATTTATTACTTTAATTTGAACAATTGTTTCAGTTCTTGCGGATAGAATAGTTTTATTACTTCTTGAGTTAGAATTAGAGTTTTGATTTAGTATAAGATCGTCTGAACAGGATTTTTCTTCTGAACAAGATTTTGATTTATGATTTCGTGAAGAGTTACAAGTTTTATTTGTGCATATCTCAGTGGATTTTACACATTTTGGACTTGAATTTTCTTTGGATTTAGAGTTAGATTTAGATTGAATTGGATTGGATAGTAGTTCTTCACTACTTAAGGTTATTTGGATATCATTGGTTTCTAAATAAGAATGATCCTCTATGGATTTAGCATCATAAGGAAATATTTCATCGATATTAGAACTTGTCTCGATATTTTGATCTCTCAGAAATTCGTCATTGTCATTGTTTAATGGAGATTTTATATATTCAATTGGAATAGAACAATTTTTAAAGTTTAATTTATTTTCTTTATAATCAATTTGGCATTTATTTATTTCAAAAAAATCGCTACCTAATATACCGTCGAAATGAAGAGGAAAATCGTCTTCTACGACATAGAAAACATGAGTTTGGACAAAATCTTTTATCTTGAAATTTACGTTACAACTACATATAGTTTTATTTGGATTTAAGACATTTTTATCAATGCCTCGTAGAGTAATAGACTTAGAATAAATTTTTGGAATGTTTAGTATTTTTGAATATTTAATTAAAGAAATATCTGCGCCTGTATCGATTAGAAACTTGCAAGAGGATGGATTAGAATTATTTACTAAGGGTAAATCTACATAGGAAGTGACTGAGAAGTTGATGGTTGTGATACGGCCTGAACTGAACGAACTCCTCGAGAATCGACCGTTGGTTGTCGAGGATTCTGGAAGTTTAAAGAATTTGTTGGATTTTTGTTTTTATTGTTAAATTCGCGTTTTCTACATTCTTCTATAACGTGACCTGGTTTTTTGCAGTATCTGCAAAAACGTTGGGAAGTGTTGGTATTTTCTTTTCTTAAGTTTGGAGGAAAATCAGAATTGGAATTTGAATTTGAAGGTTTATAATTTTGATTTTGAGAATTTGACCTTTGAAGATTTGAATTAGGATATTTTGGGTTTTGAAAACTAGAATTTTGAAGATATCTAACATTTCTATCTGAATTGTTTTTATATCGACAGTTATTTGAGGAATGGTTGTTTCGTTTGCAAATATTACAGAATGGTTTGAAAATTTCTTGTCTTGATAACTGTTCTTGTTCTTCGGCAATTGCTATAGCAACAGCTCTTTCTAAGGAATCTGGATTTCGGGCTTTGATTAAAATAGAGAGGTCTTTGTTTAATCCTCTAATAAAGACATTTAGTGCTTGAGTTTTTAAGAGTTTAGTACATGCATTTCTTGCATCTGGAGATAAGTCTGGATCAAGTGTATTTATTAATTTTATATAGCAATTTTCAACTTTATTTGCAAATGACATTACATTTTCACTGGGCATCTGACGTAAGGAATGTAATTCCAATTGCCACTGACCTTCAGTTCGGCGTTCAGAATAAGCATCTAATAAGAAGTCTTTTAAATCTTTCCATTCGTCAAATGTTCTGTTTCTAGTTATGGCCCTAGCTTTATCGGTTAATTTAGTTTCTATAATGGCTAATAAGATGGGTTTGGATTGCGGATTTACTAAATTGTATGCTTTATCACAATTGTCTATGAATTCGTATAATTTTGATTTTGTACCATCAAATCTAATGAGAAGTTTTTCAGCTATTTCAATTGATACTGACATTTTATTTGAATTAGAAGTAGAAGAATTTGAAAGAGAATTTGAGTCGGGAGAAGGTATTTGTTCGTCAAATAAGTTACTTATATCAGGATATAAAGTAGACATACGTTTACAAGATTTTTAAAATATGAGACAGAATTTAAGATAGAATGTACTTACAAGTAGAATATTGTTGTTGGTCGCATAGTCTATTATTCCACAGGTTCACCTCTACTTCCGATGGAACTACAATTGGGTTATGACTGGAACTGGATTTCGAACTGGATGTACTGGACCCCAATGTAATTAGTTGTAGTGGCGATTTTTCCACACTGACAGTTTTTTTTGAATGATTCCTCGAAGGAAACAAGTCAATTCAAAAATTCCTCAGCTCTCCTTCTATCAGCAATCAGAGGAACTCTGCTACTAATATCCCACACTTCTGACACCAAATTTTGTTATGGAATACTATGCGTTTATTTCTTCTCCGGACTAACTCTTTGTTTTGGAATTAAACAGAATATATTGACATGTATAAATTTATTATATTAGAGGATGAAAATTACACTGCCTGTTATTTCTTAAAACTATGAATTTATAAGTTCTGTTATCTACAATTATTTAACGATGTTTCTGGATGGATTTGAGTACAAGAGATTGGACTCAAATATTAATATTAAAATAGCAAATACGGATAGCTTATCGAACAAAGAAATAAGAGAAATAAATTATTATTATTCCATAGATACGAAGTATTAGGCGAATAAACTAGCGAAACTTATTTATTCTAAATAGGAAAATATTTATGAAGAGTATTGATTCTGATTTCTAACAACAAATAATTATTAGTGATTATACATGAGAACTTTTCATAATTGTAAATAACATATACCAGGTGACTAAAAACTATATAGAAATACATAGATACTTTAATTATCTTACATGTGAGTAGGTAGGTACATTACATAAGGGACAAATCTTTTTCAGTTATTTTTGAAAAATGTATTGTCCCAATAGTTCCTCTTTATTCGCTTTCTTATCCATTGTCGGTTTTCAGCTTAAAAAAATAAAAATTTTTGTTCGGTATGAAATGTATGTTTTCCTTTCTAGCCAAGTATTGGTGATTCTTGCATACTGACAAGGCACTACATGAGGCTAGTTGTCAAGGTTAGTCAGAGGTTAGAAAGATCGGGTTAATAATATCTTGGAATTTTAGAAGTCCAATGTGAAAGAGTATGATGTTAGTAGATACTTTAAAAGAAATGTAAAAAAGAAAAGTAAAATGTAAAAAGAATGTAATAATACAACTTGAAGAAATATGTCTCTGGATGCGCGTGTAGAGAAGATTAAAGATAGTGACATTTTAATTAAGTGATCCCATAATAGTGATTAATGATAGTGACATAAGACTATTAAAAAAACTTTTTTGAAAGTGGCCGAAAGAAAGAAACAGGTATTTGAGCATTTTTCGTGACTCAAAAAAGATAAATACAGGAAAACACTGAAAACTTTGTTTTCAAACTTGTACAAAATTTATTTTAAATTCTTATTACTACAGCTGTTTCTGCTGATTGCCTTTCTCAAGTGATCTATTTTTGGCATGCGTTTATTGCGTTTACACTTTATAGTCTTTAACGAAATATGTTGAGGAGGGGAGAACTGTTTGTCTCAAGTTGGTCATTCAGAATAATATCTGTGTTTTTTAATTTGTTGATTTCCATAGATTCTAACGAAAATTAGATGCCTTTATTAGCCTTTATTTTGAATGTGAAGAATTTTAAATTCGTCATTAAAAGAATGATTCTGATCTAGAAGGTGAAGTGCGTATGTAGAATCTGTTTTTCTATTATTGAAAGTCCTTTTTCGTTATGCTATCCGTTTATTAAAATTTCTCTCCGTTTGACCGATATAAGTTTTTGGGCAGTCGCCACATTTAATTTGGTACACACCACTGTGTTTTTTTTAGCTTGGCTCTTGTTGTTTTTAATATATTTGCTTAAGTTGTTGTTTGTTCTGAAAGCTGGTGTTATTCCTTCCTTTTATTGTGTGTTTGGCTATTTTTGTTAATATTTTGCCTATATATGTAATCGAGCAGAAGGTACTGGGTTTTTTCTCTGGTGGTGGAACTACTAATTTCAGGGCTTTCTTGTGTAGTTTTTAATTTAACATTTCATTAATTGTTTGTTACTTGTATCCTTTATTTAATGCTATTTGCTTAATGATATTTAATTCTGCCTCAAAGTTGTATTTTGACATCGAAAATTCTGTTTATCTATGTAACATACTATGATTTTGTTCTGTTTCTATTGTAAATTCAATATGATTATGAACGTCGTCTACGTATCTTCACCAATATAAAAAACTGTTTGAGTATGGGATTTTTTGAAATCTTTGTCTCTAGATGATCTATAAAAATATCTGCACTGTTATTTGTGTATATTTGATTATTAAATTCAAAGTAGTCCTGGTTTATGCAAACTTCAAGAAGATCTAAAATTTCAGATGTAGTTCTATTGTATTTTTTATGGTAAATTTAGGTGAAAATTTAGTGTGATCTAAAATAATCTCTAACAGTTTTTTGAAAGTTTATATGAGGGTGCTGTATAAAAAGAAACTACAGGTCTTATTGGGTGGTCCGGTTTATGTAGTTTAATGAAAGAGTATAATTTAGGAGGCTGTGGGTTCCTGATATTCAGGTATTTCTGTTCTGTTGGATTTACTATCGATTTTGAATTTTCTAACAAAATTTCAGCGGTCCGGTTCAGTATCATTCTTTCGTTCTTCAATGAGACGTGCAGGATAGTAACGGGGTGCATGAAACTAACGCCACTTTCAAATCTATATAGAGCAGCGGGTTTTGCAGAACCCTGAACACGCAGAGGCGCTGCAGAAAACATAGAGAAAATTAAACAGATCGCGGACGATCGGCATGCCCTATACAAAGCGCGAACACCACGAAAGCGACTAAAATCTAGGAAAAGCTTCCTTGGAACAGTGCAGGATGAACCACTTGAGTATTTTCCACTTCCCCAGGTTCAATGGACCGGCCAGACCCTAGACTTTAAAACGTGGAAAACCTTGAATAGGATAAGAACGGGGGTTGCTACAGTAAAATCAAACATGGCAAAATGGGGAAAAATAGACCAAGATTATGTGAACTGTGACTGTGGAGAAACACAGAATATGGAACATCATCTTACATGCAGAAACTGTCCTCATCGATGTACCCTTGAAGATTTGTGGCTCGCCAACAAAGATGGAACCGACGTAGCCCGATACTTGGCCGAAATTTTATGAATGACATGTCCGGACACGATAAAGTAAAGTGAGTAATCATTCTTTCGAAAGCCTTGACAAGGTGACACAAAAGAGAGACAGCTCTAAAACTCTTTGTATCAACTGAATCCTTTCTTATTTTAAAAGGGGCCACCATTCTAGCTTTCCTCCAGATTTTGGGGATTTGGAGTGTACGGACGCAACAGTTCATCATTTTTTCCAGCTACTCTAGGTCTTTTGGTCCAAAGTGCTTTATTTGTTCTGTTCGTATATCGTTTAGGCCAGCCGGTTTATTATCTTTCATTTGGTGGATCGCTTATCTCCTCAAAACAAAAAGAGGTACCTAGAACATCCTCTTCTTTTCGTCGATATTTCGTTGTACTCTCATTTTGTTCTTCGTTGATGTCTCCAACCTCTTACCATTCGTCAGGAGACGATGGGCTATCTCATCGGGTGTGACTTTTGTCAGATTCGGTGCTGGGGCAGCGGGATTGTTGCCAAGATTCCCTGCACCAACACAGAACGATGATGCACTGGCGAAAAAACAAACACTTTTTGCATAAAACTTCCAAAGTGGACGAAATCGTTTGGATTATTTACCTGTCTAATATGCTCTATTACCCTTATCTATCAGTTTCCTGTTTTGTATCTTAGTAAAATCGAAATGCATCTTAGCGTCAAAAGTATCCCTATGTAACTCCTTTTTTGTAATCCTAATTGCTTAGGACCCTAATAAAAAATATACATACTGAACAATTTAATGTTTACAACTCTATTGTGGTTTATTTTTAAACTATATTAAGTTAACAGTACTCTATACTTTTAACTATCCTTATTCATTGTGACTAAATGGATCAAGCAGTCCAAAGTCATTAAAAAAACTTCAATTATTATAAATCACATTTATTATATTTAAATCAAAATTACAGTTAATAAAAACCACCCAAATAATAATAAAATATCCAATGAGTGACACCTAATTCCCCAGTCAGTCACACACATCAGAAGGCCCGAATAACAGCAAACAGAGGACCACAATAAAGCCTCCAAGGACACAATTTGATTAATTACAACCGTTTTGTTTCCTCGCTCAACCCTATCTTTCAGATTTTCGGATCTGAAACTAACCTCCTGCCACCACTCGATCTCGGCCCGTGTCAAAAACGTGCCAAATATCAAATTAAATGGAAATGTTCGCTGTTTCTCTTTTCGGTTCGTTCTGTTCCATAAACATTGTATTTATGGAAGGCATGGGCGACGATTGAAGTCGTTTAAGGGGCTTTGGCGAACAATAATATAGGCCAACAAAAACTTCCTTAAGCAGACTTTCTTAGCAAAAAAAACGTAATTAGAGTAGTCTATTAAATAAACCTGACGTGAATTGAGATTTTTTGGTTTTGGATTTTATGACAACAAGTTAAACCACCCCAGATTCGCTGACGACATAGTGATTATAGCGAGCACATTCGAGGAACTGCAAATTATAATGGGGAAACTAGCAGGCAGCTCCCAAAACGTAGGCCTAAAAATGATTATTAAAAAACAAAAATGGACAAACACAGATGACCCCAGAAGTCCAGGAATATATCTGCCTAGGCCAAATCCTGAAACTTGACAAAGAGAACCAAAGTGCGGAAATTACTAGAAGAGCAAGACTAGCATGGGCAGGATTTGGAAAACTTAGTTAAATACTTAAGAACTGCAAAATACCCCAATACTTGAGGAGCAAAGTGTTCAACCAATGCATCCTTCCTATCATGACATATGGACGTCAAACCTGGACCCTAACCAAGGCAAACATGAATAAACTAGCCACAACAGAAAGAACAATGAAAAGATCAATGTTAGCTATACGACTATCAGATAGAAAGAGGAACGACTGGGAAAGATCAAAACAAAAACAAAATTCGAGGACATAACAACAAAAATTGCCAAACTTAAATGGAGCTTCACGGGTCACACTGCTAGACAAAAAGACCAACGTTGGAATACTACATGAAGACAGTACGAAAGTAAACGACCATGAGGAAGACCACAGGTGAGTGATGGAACGAGTTGGGAGAGGCCTATGTTCAAACATGGACGATAGAAGGCTAAGAAGAAGAAGAAGAAGGGTTGAGATTTTAACCTCTTGTAGAGGTTGATATAATTGTACAAGGTATATAAGGAAGAAGGTAAAGAAAATATAAAATAGAAGAGAAGAAGGAAAAAAAATATAATAGAGCACCGACTAAGTAAGCTCGAGAGACAAAAGACAAAAGAAAGATAGGATTTGTGAGCCAGAATAAAATTGTAACAGATTTCTTCCTGAAATATCTTGAATGTGAAATATCTTGAAACTGAAATAAAATTAAGGTTAAATAAAACCAGATAAAGATCCTGAACAAACCAAAATGAGCGTCAGTTAATTTAATTATCAAATCTGTGGGCTAACTCAACTTGATGTCAAAATTCAGGACTTACTTTTATATACATATATAGTTTTTTGAGATGAGGCCTATGGATGTCCATTGATTTTCATCGATTTCTTTGATTTCTTGTTCTTCCCCCCATTAGGCTCGCGGAGAAAAGAATACGGCCGAGGCCACTATATCCCTGCCTGTCGTAAGAGGCGACTAATCGAAAGGAATCGATAGGCAAAGAGCCGTCGCTTGAGTTGTCGGGTTTGTAGAAACGCATTCAGGGAGCTTCGGCGTTACTTTCACCGGTCTATACTCCTAGTATCTGAGACGAGACCCTTGTGGGACCACTCTACTCTCATTCCACAGCACCAGGTAAGGTTGGACGAGCTGAGCCCGTAAGAACCTCTTCCCCATTAGGTGCGCCGGGTTTCGGCACGTACCCACCTTGGAGATTTAAGAAAGGTAGAGGAGAGCTCCTCGATGGCTATCTGTCTACGTGCTAGGTCGAGTTCCTCTACCTGCCATCACCTTTCCGCCTCCGGGGGGGATAGCGGACGGCTGTGATCAGGGTCCTGTCAGTGTTTATCATTGGAGGGAACACGAATTGCTTCATTACTCTCAGTCTCGTATAAAATGTTAATGAGTGTTTTTACTTTAATGAGTGTTTGCGCTTTCTTCACCTGTATTTGGTCTGCCATATAAGTTTCTGGTCCATACAGAAGGACTGTTTGAACATTTTGACGAAATATTTTTAGTTTTGTGCAAGAGGTGAATATTTTAACTGAATACGATGAAAACTCAATTTATGGTGATTACTAAATCACAATAACTACTAATAGAGGTGTGAGGTGTTCTTGTTGCTGCTATATGGAGAAGGAAGGCTGTAATTCTGTTCAACATTCTCACCTTCGCCATTTCAGGAACATTGTGTTTTATGTTTGTGGGACTATACTGGTTCTAACTTTTGATGTACATTATTGATCTTATGTAGGCATTCTAAATTTTTATTCTACAATTGCGATATTACGATGAATTGTCTTGTTAATAAAAAAAATATGTGATATTAAATAGGAACGACAGTATTGATTTAATTGAGGAAGAGGTGTTAGTGTTAATAAGACCAATTTGAACTTATGTAATTTGTATTGCATGACTTAAGATTGTAAATCTTTAAAATTAAATAAATAAATACTTTCGCACTATTATTTCCTTAACAAGAAATATATTTTATGATACCTATATTAAATTAAATTGGACGAGTAATCCCTTCGCTCTTAAGGGAAGGGCGTCGATGAATTCGGGAAGTGTGTAGGGACGAAAATACACAACTTGGCAACAGCAATCACATGAAGAGCTCAACTCGATTCTTGGCCACTCTAGAAAATTAACATTAATTAGATGTAATTATGTCGGTTGGGGAAAAGTTGAACGGACGATTCAATCAGCCGGTCGAATTTATGCTGCGGGAAAATTTCAGAAGTTGATTTATCTCTTAGGTGAAATCAGAGGTTTTCGTTTACTTTGTTTTATTGGTGAATTTATAAAAGTTATAGATATTAACCAAATCTTTGGCTATATATACAGCGGGTCTACCTTAGAGGGGCGGCATATGGGAAACATTTTTAATATGAATTTTACGAAAAATACTTATTATATATAAGGTTCCTTTTGATGATTAGTAACTTTTAATATCAAGAAAACCAAGTACATGGTCATCAGTAAGAAGCATATTCCACCCAGACAATTACTGGTAGATCAGCAACAAATACTCCAAGTGCCCCATTACTACTATTTAGGAACCACCAGAAATGACCAATGTGACCAGTCAGTTGAGATAAAACAGAGAATTGAAAAAGCCAGGTCAGCGTTTGTCAGAATGAGTAAGATATTTAAGAGCCACTACCTACCCTTACAACAGCTTGAATATCTTGGACATATAATGCGAAACGACCAGAGATATAACCTGATGCAACTTATACTACAAAGAAAGGTCTACGGAAAAAAGAAGAAGAATATCTTGGCTCCAGAATTTACGAAAATGGTTTTCCTTGACCACTTCAGGACTATTTCGAGCTGCGGTCTATAAAGTTAGAATTGCCATGCTAGTTGCCAACATCCGTGACGGATAGACACCACAAGAAGAAGATGCTAGATGTCTGATATGTTCGTGGAATTATTGTGAAAAACTGAGGATATCATCTATGTAGCTGACTGTGAAAGCTGCAAGATTATGTTTTCTTATTATGTTACACATTATTCTTTGCCATATTGCTGGAGATGTTTTTAACCCAAATTGTAAAAAAGTCTATTAAAAGTATACATCTTGTTTAACAAATCCAGTTTTGTCTCTATCTGTAACGCGCATAGAGATTGGCCAAAAAGCAAAGTTTATCTCCAGTTGCTAATTCTTGTCGTTGCCATTCAATTCTCTGTAAGTGGAAAAAGTGGTTGTGATCGGGGCACTACAATTTTATTCAGATCTCTGAAATCAATGCACAATCTTGACTTTGTATGTTTATCTCTTTTATAAGCTACTGTAACTGGAGCTGCAAAAGGACTGTAAGATTCTTCTATTAGATTTTTCTCTAGTAGCAATGCAATTATTTCTCAATCTCCTTTCTATCATTAACTGTGGTTTGGCATGACCTTTTAGTGCAATCTTTCTCTTCTAATAAATCAATGACGCACGTTTTCATTTTGACACAAATAGATTTTTTTATATAGCCTAAACCAATTATAAAATTATAATTAATTTCTATATCAAAATTTTTTACATGTAATTTTACCGTATTACTGATTTTTTTAATGCCATTAAAATGCTTTTAAAGTAGTACAACAAGGATCAATTGATTTATTAATAACTTTCAAATGTTCAATTTCAAAAATAACTTTTAAATTTCTATTTTTTGAGAATTAATTGCTATTTTAACTGATAATTGCTTTTAAATTGCTTAATCATCAGTTTGTAGCGTTGCATGAATACCACACTGATTTATACCTTTAAAATAAGTTATGTTTGTTAAACAGATCATTTATTTTTTCCATAAAAATTAGGTGTCTTGGAAATGGTATAAATATGTACCACCACTCAACAGTGGTACATATTTATACCATTTTCAAGGTTTGAGGTCCATTTTCCGACCTCACCATGACAACACCACAAACCAGTAAAATATCAAACCAATATCGAATTAAAAGCATTCTACAATGACGCCGATATTATCCAAGAAATTAAATCACTGCGACTAAGATGGGCAGGCCACGTCCACAGACTACATAACGAGAAACTCGTAAAATTGGTATAGGAGAAGATTTCCACAGGCAAAGGACCATTCGGACGTCCAGAATGCGATGGAGAGATAACATCCAAGCAGATCTTTGGAAAATGAACATTCCATTTGATCCTAGGTTGATGGAAGACCAAACGAATTGAAACAAAGTTGTACAGTCAGCCACGACCCACCCAGGGTTCTAGCGCTACGTGATGATGACCAGTTCACGGTTTTTGGGGTACCACCAAAATGAAGCTGTGATTACTAATTTTTGCTAAAATTATATCCCCCAAAACTCAATTATTACAAGAAACAATATTTGAAAGTCCTTTCTATTTTACTAGTTAAAGGGTTAAGACTAATAGACACCAACCCAATAGAAACACCCCTAAAATATGGCGAGATAACTGGATTAAGATAAGACAAGAAAATACCTAAGGCCTAAGATATAAAACAAGATAAAATAGATATAAAATTTTCATCAAGAAATAAAAACAGCTTTTGATCTGTCCATCAAATCTTCAAATAATGTGTGCTTTATTTTAATAAGGTGAAACAAACAATTCATTCTATAACGTTATTTGAACTATTCTACAACAAAAATCGACTGCGCTAACACCGAATTAATCTAAAACTCTTTCCAAAATGAATTCATATTTATACGGAAACGGTCACGTTCTATAATTGCTTTCATTGTTTCAAAATGAGTATGCGAGATTAAGCGTTGACCAACGTTTTCTATTTTCTCTAAATTTTCGCTTAATTTCAAATCTGTCACATCGCGATTTGTTCACGTACTTCAAATAAAAGACAAAAAACACAACTGAAAAGATTCGCCGTTGAAATACAATCGAAATAATAATCGGTTCGCTTTTTCCGTTCGGCGGTTGGATTTTTGAAGTGAATAAATTATTTTTAAACAGTAATTCTTCAAATTATAAACTACTAGTATTGTTGTATTATGTTCAAAAGTTCAACATATTCCAATTTGTATCTGTCTCTTTCCATCCAGAGTGTGTACTTTTGTTGCTATTTTTGCCATAAAATATGTCTTGCACTATTACGGTTGGAAGATACCTTCCATTGTTCAACTAGCTTGAAACATCTAAATCAACTGATTCAGTGACAACTAGCAGAGATAGAGAAGATGCAAGTTATTCTCCCTCAATTCGTAGAAAGAAGGTTCCTTACAAAAAAAAATTCGGGGAAAAATAAAGCTTTATTCAAATTGGCAACGAACAGGCACCAGAAGGCCAATGCGTTAATTGTCACAAAATTGTTGTTAATGGGTGTTTGGTTCCATCTAAATTAAAAAGACATTTGGAAAGTAATCATCCCGGTTTAGCCAGAAGGCCGAAGAAACCTTCAAACCTCATGCTTCATCTCTTCAGGCAGAGGCATTCATGATGGAAATAAAAAAATAAAAACGAAAACGCCACTGAAGCATCGTTTATTGTTGGTTTGCACATTGCAAAAGCTGAGAACCACCATACTATTGCTGAGGAACTGATTAAACCTTGCGTGAAGGATGTCGTACAATGTATGTTATGTCCAGATATGACCAAGAAGATTGATAATATGCAGATGTCGAACAGCACTATAAACAAGAGAATTCACACTGATTCAGATTTTGTAAAGAGAAAGCTTATAAAAAGTGCCGACGTTGCTGGACTTGCTGTTCTGCTTGTGTTTGTGAGGTTTCCATTCGGGATGAAAATAGAAGAAAAACTCCTTATGTATGAAGAGCTTAAAAGTTATGCCACTGGTGAAAAATTTTCAAGGCTGCCTAAGAGTATATAAGAAAAAAATGATATAGAGTGGAGTAAATGTGTGGATATTTGCAGCAATGGAGCAGTGGCAATGGTTGGTAAAATTAGAGGGGCAGTGTGTAGAATAAAGATAGTGGCAGAAAATGCCTTTAGCAGTCATTGTGTCTTACATCGTTATTCTTTGGCAACTAAAAAGATGCCACAAGATGTGAAAGACGTATTGGATGGTTCTGTCAAAATAATTAACCATGTGAAGAGCCGTCCAAAGCTCCAAGAGCCATTTCATACAAGAATTTCATAAAAGATGTTAATTGGCTGCTAAAATTCAAACGAACTTGCTCAAACGAACTATTTTAAAATTGTTACTGCTCATTTACAAGGTTTGGAAGAAAGTATTGTAAACTATTTTCCTGACATTCACTCGGATTACGTATATAGCTGGATGATGGACCCGTTTTCGTGCGACCCAAAAAATAAACCTGTCGGAATGACAAATGAAGTTTTTCAAAATCTCCTTGAGATCAGCGAAGTTTGTAGTTTAAAACTCAAATACCGCAAAGAAAGCCAAGAAGAGTTCTGGATGCAGGTGTATTCAAAAAATAACGTTTTTGGCAAGGTTGCGGTAAAAAAACTTGTGTGTTTCACATCGACTTATCTTTGTGAGTTTTCGTTCTCCGAATATTCATCATTCATTCATCAATCAGCCCTGAGTTGTCTATTATTGAACATAGGCCTCCTCTAGATTTTTCCATCTGCTTCTGTTCTGCACCTCTGCTAACCAATTGGTCACGATTCTTTTGAGGTCGTTGGTCCATCGCGTTGGGGGTCTTCCTCGGCTTCGCTTATCAGTCCGTGGTCTCCACTCAAGCAATTTTTTTGTCCAACTGTCGTCTTTCATTCTTGCAACATGTCCTGCCCATATCCATTTTTGCCTTGTAATATGTTCGATAATGTCTTCCACTCCAGTTCGTCTACGAACTTCCTCGTTCCTTATTCTATTTCTTAAGCTTATTCTCCGAATATGCTTACATTAATAATAAATACAGAAGAAAACTTCAAGCATCAATAGATATGATGGTCAAACTTGCAAAGATTCCTTGAAACATTTAAGGTTTCATTCATCACATTATATAAGGATATTTCAATATCAAATGTACTGTATTTTATTGACCTGAAATAAATTTTATATTGAAATCAAATGAGTCTCAGAATTGTATTTTTTTCATTTTTTGTCGTTTCCCAAATCGCTTCAAGGATTGGTGTGCCTCGAAATATTTTTAGCCCCACAAGGATGCTGGGACTAAAAGAGTTTGAGAACCACTGATATAGATCATATCGGAGTCATGTCTACTTAAAAACTAACAAAAAAGGAGAAGAAACAGGTTTAGCAAATTTGGGTTAAATCTTCGTATTTTATAGGTTTGGTTAGGTGGCTAAGGTTTTTCCAGTTACTATATAGACAATTTTAAATGAAAAAATCGATTCTTTTAATGAAAAAATCCATTTTTCGATTTTTTACAGAAATGAAAATAATCCATTTATTAATGTTTAAATAAAAGTTTTTTAGAACCGTAGATATTGTAAATTTTTCAGCACGCCCTTTTTTTAGTGCAATGTTTCAGGATCATTTTTAATATCTTTTAATTTTTTCTTTTTTTTTTAAATTCCTTCTGTATATCTAAAAACAAATCGTTTCTAGAGTAGATGTTAACAAACTTTTTTTCTCCCAAAATGACGTTTTCGCTGGGGAAAAAATATTGTTGAACTGTTAGACGAGGACTTATTATCTCTTTTTAATACCTAATAATACTTTAAAATACAAATGACAAATACAATATTTGATTACGTCTAAATAAAACATGTATAAGTAACAACTTTTATAATTAAAAAAAGTGATTTGTGATTTGCATCATTTCAACTTTTTTTTTCATGAATATTTTTGGTAATAGGTTTTTTTTAATATAAATTTGTTACAAGTCATAAACCGCTATTGTGCCAGTTGGGCATATTTTTATAAACCGATTCTCTACTCCATCGACTTTGATAAAACCTTCACTCTAAACCTCGGTTCATTTTAAATGAATCTAACGCTTAACAACGCCTAAGTACACCATGTAGGCACTAAGCACGCCTTCGGGGCATATATTGATACTCGAGAACAATTTTATGTAGGGGGAGGTCATTATTAAACCGCCCCCTCTTCGCCCCGATCCCGTTTGCTGGAGTTTCGCGGTCGGTAACATGTGTTTAAGGATCATTACATGCGATTTGGATTATGTTGGCAATACTGTTTATTAAAATTCAACTAGGAACTTCAATGGTTGTTTAAACAATGGAAGGGTGAATAGAAGGATGTTTTTAAATGATAATTGTTGGTAGTTACCGTTCAGAATAATGTACAAAGAAAATTGGAGTTAGCATGGGGTGACTTAAGAATAAAAATATCATACATATTATAATATACAAGGCAAAGTAAAAATGTCTAGTAAATACCAACCGATAGAAATAAAATTACTGATTTTTTTATTGTTAAACTTAATTGGAAGGTCGTATTCTTCCTAGGTATTACAGAGTTTAGATATTTACTGAATATTCTGCCATCAAACTTTATTCCATCTTTTTCTGAGGCGATCTACACTTCTTCTTTCTTTAGTAATTGAGGCAGTCTACGTGAGAAGGGCACATAGGACAAAAGTGGGTTTTGAGAAAAACCACTTTGAAATTTTTTTTTTAAGAAGTCCTTCTTCAAGATTGGGACTCAACTGGTTCATTTTTACTTCAAATGGCGCAGGAATTTTCCTGCATGTTACCATAGCAGTAAGGTATGGCTTAGGACTTCTTATTACTTCAGCTTTGTTAATAGTCTTGTTGATCAAACCAAAATTTCTGTCACATTGGGAAAAGCTGTGGCCTCTAACCAGAAACAGTTGTATGACAGTTACTTGGAATACTCTTGCAAACCAAAATGAAAATCTTTGTTAACACTTTGTTTATCTTGTTAATCTTTGTCTGTAACAGTTAAATTTCTGTTGCATCAGATAACAACACAATAGTTTTAATGGTAGAAAATTTACTGTATTTTAATACAATCAAATAAAAAAGATACCACAAAATTAAGATTCTTCTTTCTATCAAACTCAGTAAATATATAGCAATAACTAGAGTCGTCGTTAATAACATGAATGTTAAAACGGTACAACCAAAACATTTTCTGTCGTTTCGTGCGTTTACTTTGTAGTTTGCCTTTAGGTTGGTTAGTAATGTCGTTAATCTCTTTAGATGGTCCAGGTATCTGATGTTACGATCGTGTTTTTAGAGGACTCAAAGCAGATTTAGGTATACTGCAAATAGATTTAAGCGTACTATAAGCAGATTGATGTGATGATAGCTCTGGTATAGGATGTTTAGTTTCGGATACTGAATCTGTATCTGATAATGTATCAAAAATCTCTTGAACTTCAGAAGGTAAATCTTCGACTTGATAACTTTCATCGGTTTCAGAACTTTGAGTTCTAGATGGTTTAATATAACTTTCATTTTCTTCATCGCTCGAATCATCCATATCAGATGAAGATGTTGGAAGCAATGCCAAAAGTTTTTCGGACCTTGTCATATTGGTGTTTCGCTGAAATCAAGAAAACACTGTACTTATATAGCTAAATAAATTCATTTTGAAACTGGTAATTAAAACAAATTCTACTAATGTAATTGGAAATGAAGTGTGAGATAGGTACAAGACAAAAATATTTCACAATACTGAATATAGGGCAAAGTAAACTATAATATACATAACAAAAAAGTTCCATTAAGCTATATCTTTATCAAACTAGAATATAGGATACAAAACAAAAATGCTCCTGCAAAATGCAAAAATACAGCTTAAAAAATGGTTCGGTATTGTCACTTTTGGGTATTTATATAAATATTCATATATGTATGATCACAACACATCATCATACTACAACTTCACCTCCTGTATTCGCAATTAATATTTTTAAAACAATAATTTTACTATTTCAAGACACTTTTAAACATCGTCGAGATTTAACTTTAATTTTACGATAACCATCTCAATCCTTTCCTTTCCAATAGAGACATTTTGTCACAATATTTTTCTATTATTCATCGCCCTCCTGACTCAATGTTCCCATGATTAATCTGAACAAAAGCAAACAAACAGAATTCTCATCCTCTTTTATCCGCAATCTCGATCAAGCCGCCTTATCAGATCGAAACGAATGAACGCCTATTTTCTAGAGATGGTGTTTCTACTTCGAAACTGTTACATTCTCAAATATTACATAATACATAATGTATTAATTTTTTTTCAGTTGATTAATTACAACGGTTTAAAATCAAAAGAGCGGAGGGGACGGGATTATTAATGCATTTATTAACTAAGGAGAGATCAAGTTGTTGAAAGAGAGTTTTTTTTATGAAATGTCTATCAAGATTATCTGCATATATGCCTTTATTCATATGTAGGGTCGACTCTTCCAATTACATTTTTCAAAAGTTTCTCTCTTGCTTTGGCTTCTCCTATGAGGCTTCCACTGATCTTCCTTTCTTCAACTTTAACAACTAAACCTACGATTTCCCATTTTGGCATCCGTTGATGCCAATCTAGACTTCCCCTAATATGTTCATTATTAATTTTATTGTTTGTTGTCATCCGTCAAGCATTTTTATTTCTACCATATGCATTTGTTGTTTTTATTTTATTTTATCTGCCGTAGATTCAGTGCCATACAGTTGTGATCATGCTGGACAGCTTTACAAAGAATTCCTTTCCTACCACTTATATCCCTCCATTAAAATCATCTCCTTATATCCTTACTGTATGCATCTCGATCTGTTTTATCATTAAAAGTATCTATCCCGTTTGTAGGAACCCCATCAATAAACAAAAATTCTGAATGCTATATACATTACCCTTTTTTTTGCATATACCTTTGTCTTCAAAAAATCTTCACTCATCTAGTCTTTGCTGTAATTTCCTGTCAGTACTTCCTACTAACACTGCATCATCATCAGCATACATTCACAAATGAGAATCAAGAGATGAGTAAGGACTAAGCACTGAGCCCTGATCCAACTTTCCCATGAAAATTTTACCATCGTCACCAACGTTGGTTATTCACCATATATATACTTAATCTTTAGATTTTCACTAGGATCTCATTTCGTATTAAGTATTCACGACAGAACCTCTCGAGGTACCCTATCAACTGCCTTATAATGAAGAAAATTGCATCTGTCGTTGATCCACTTTGCATAACTCAAATCGATTTTCGGAGATTTGAGTTTACTCACGTATCGGTTTATTAATTACTCTCTCTCATAAATTAATGGTTAGTCTAAATACTTTTTTAAGTAGATAAGTAGATTTTACTTTGTTTTTTTTTTCATTTATCTTTATATCACCTATTTCTGAATATAATAACCCATGTAAATGCCTTAACATCTCATTATTTTAAGCCTTGCCAATATATTGCCTTTATCTTATTATCTATCTAATTATAGACTTCTTTTACTGTCTTTTACAACTTCAAAAACTTTTTGTCTTTTATAACTCCAAGAAGGCAATAATCAATTTTGTATTTTTCTTATTCATGTTTCCTTATCCATATTGCCATGATTCTAAAATGCTGTAAATGTTAGAATGTATTAGAAATTAAAATTTGCAGCAAAAATCCCACATGTTTTCTGTATAATTAGATATAGATAGTTTGCAGTAAAATTGGTGATCAGTAATATATTTGTTGAGTTCTATAACTTTTTAATTTACACGGAATTTTATTGGAAGACAGGGAAGAAAGGAGGGCATCTTAGAAAAGCATTTTGAAGAACTTAGTTGTCAAAGTTGAGAAGCAGTGAATTTTATTAGTTAACTTAATAGATTAGAAGGAAAAAGATTTTTTTTTATCAGAGGCCAGAGGTTGACTGTTTTCATTGGGAAGTTTGGTTTTAATTTATATTGAAAGGAACTTTTCGTATTAAAGAAGTGTAGCATTTGATTTATTTGCAAAGTCAGTTTTCGTATAAAAGTATATTTTGTTTTAAAAAAGAAATCCATTGCTTATTTATTGTGAACATTGTAAAAATCTATAACTATTATTATTATTTAAGTATCGAAAATAATACTGTCATTAGGTAGTTTTTTTTATATTTAATCAGATAATAATTATAAGGAATACATAGTCCTTTTGCATTTACAAAGTATTACTCTATTTTATATAAATTTAGCTTCGTGTATATTTCATATTTCTGCTTTTATGTCAATAAGTTGTTTTTTTGTACCTTATTTTTTTCATCGTATGACGTATCATGCAGAATATATTTTGTTTACTATTTTAAATTGTCTAAATTATATATCACAAGCGGCAACGTCCCATGGGAAAATAATTCATCCACCTCTAATTACAACAGAATTTTCGTAGTAAATTGCAGTCGTAGCATGCCGTTTTTCAAAAATTCATTGCAGTGTGCAATCTGGCCGCCTCATCTAGACAGCTGGGGACTGTCATTTGTCCACGTGATGCGTCTGGGAACACTTCACACCAGTCATCGGGCAAATGAAGTCATTCACTAAAAGATGAACCGGGAAAAGAGATTCGAAAAAAATAAGTAGTGTATACTACTCTTGTCATAATAAAATAATTTGATATTATAAGCAGTGGATATTGAAAATATGGCAGGAAATGAAGGTCGGTGTAACAAAGAGGTCAGTATCTAACCCTTATAAAGGTTAGAGGTCATATTTTTGAAGGTAAGAAGTACCAGATCTTATAAATAATAAATGATAAGTTAACAACCAACCATGACCGTAATTCTGGACGACAAATTAATAACGGATAATATAAAAGTTAAACGAGGAGTCCGACAAGGCGATATAATTTCACCTAAACTGTTTACCTTGACCCTCGAAGACATAATAAAATCAACAGATTGGGAAAACAGAGGAATATGTATTAACGGAAAATACCTAAATCACCTTAGATATGCGGATGATATACTCCTGATCTCCTCGGAACAACAAGAACTGGAATTAATGCTGAATGAACTTCACGAAAAATCACTGCAAAAAGACCTAAAAATTAACTTCAACAAAACAAAAGTAATGACAAACACGGAAGACCAAGAGGCAATAAAAACAAAAACAGAAAAAGTAGAACAGATAAATGAGTATATCTATCTAGGACAAGCAATCAGAGCTAACAGAGAAAATCAAACAGCCGAAATATCGAGACGAGTAAGAATGGGATGGGCAGCGTTCGGCAAACTTTCTTACGTTCTAAAAAATCAAACAATCCCTCTATACTTACGAAGCAAGGTATATAACTCCTGTATAATACCGGTGCTCACCTACGGAGCACAGACATGGACATTTACACAGGCCAATTTGGATAGGATAATGAAGGCACAAAGAGCGATAGAGAGACAAATGTTGGGTGTATCACTTAGAGATAGAAAACGTAAACAGTGGATCAGAACCAGAACAAAGACAGTAGTCGCGATAGAACATGCAGCAAAACTGAAATGGAAATGTGCTGGACACAATGAACGTCTCCAAGACGGACGATGGAACAATACCATCGGAAAGTGGCGTCCATACAATGCAAAGAGATCAAGAGGCAGACCACAGATGAGATGGAAAGATGACATCAGGAAACAAGGAGGTCCCACATGGCAGAGAACAGCTCAAGATAGGGAAAGATGGAGAGAACTGGGGGAGACCTATATCCAACAATGGAAGGATAGAGAATAGGTTCAAAAAAAAAAGTTAACAGAACAAAGAAGAGTTAATAGAAAATAAGCATTATCGCTGAAGAACATTCGTAGTGTTGATCAACTCTTCAAACTTTTGCCGAATCAAGTTCAGTTTACAAGAATGATTGCAAACGTCAGAGAAATTGGAAAAGGCACTAGAGCAGAATGTTTAGTTAATGAACATGACTGTCTAGGCAGGACGTTTCGTATCGGATTGTTATTTTTGCCATTTCTCCATTCAATTCTGTTGTATGCTTTACGTTTCTGGTCCGTCACCTTCACGTATTTTCCCTACACTTTATTAATCTACCTTGCTCTGAGCCTACCTCTTCTTCTGACACCGATTATTTTTCTGGTCATAACTAATTTAAAAATTCTGTTCACTGTCATTCTTTCTACATGTCCCAATCTACATCTAATCCTTTGCACCTTGACGTACCTGGTGATGGCAGGTTCTTTGTACAAAACTATTAATTGGTTGTTGGTTCTTCTCTCCCATTTTTCTTCTTTCTTCCTCCGATTATGCGTCATACTATTGTCCTTTCTAACCTTTCCAGAGTATCATCTTCCTTTTTATTTAATGTCCATGCCTCACAGGCAAATATTACTGTGGGTCTAATAACTGTTTTATATATTCGGAGTTTGCCTTGTCTAGAAATGTATTTTGAATTAATTTGGGCTCTTAAACTGCTTAATTTTTTATTCCCTTTTGCTAATCTGGTTTCGACTTCTTATTTCTTTTTCCATTTTCGTCGAATAATGCACCCAGGTATTCAAAATTGTGTATCCTTTAAAACTATAGCTTTTACCACCTTCAGACCTCACACTAAAATCTTCTTTTTTTTTTCGTCCGTGCTATCCATGATCACCATTTTTCATGATCGTTTCTTTATAACACTAAGTTGAATAATGTAGCGGATGAAGGGTCTCCTAGTCCCAAGCTTTTTGCCACTGTAAATTGATCTGAAATATGACCGTTCCAAGTAATTTAACAGGTAGAGATATTAAGTCTCATTTTTACTAGTCTGATAAATTTTTTGGTACACTCAAATGCTTCATTGCTCGATACATTTTGACACTATCGACAGTCTCATATGCTTGTCTAAAACCCACAAACAAAGCATACCAGAGTAACTTTATCTTTGTAACAAGTTGTTTGTATCTTCTTTAAGAAGAATATTTGGTCTGTAGTAGATCTGAGCGATATTTATCTTACTTAATTGTCTGAGATATGAATAATTAAGTTAACCAATAATAGAATTAATATTGAATGAGAAGAACCGGCAGCGCAGTTCTGTGTCCTATTATTAGCCCAAGTCAGCTAATCCTTATTTTTCACAAGTTGCACAATAAAACAGTTGCATCTCGAGACGACGATGATTTGTTCGAGAATCTTCTAGATGTATCGACCGATGGAGAGATCCGAGGCTCTTATGTAAGTAAATAGAGGTAAACTATTCCAGATTATTCTAGTTCATAATAACTTGTATATAAGCAGCGCTGATATTAGCTAAGTGAGTTGTTAAGATACTATCGTACTGTAAATTTATAAATAAATATATTTATATAAATTTGAACCGCTCGTTTTATTTAAAAACGCTACAGTTAATTTCACGGTGTAAAATTTAAAAATAAATTCAGTAGTGACTTTTGAAAAAGACATTTGGTCTTTTGAAAAGTATTGTTGGTCGGGACCATCCGCGTAGTTCGGTAGTGATCTTTATAAGAAAGAATATTTAAAAAGCACGTGTATGCTTGACCAAATATGCGACTTACAGAACTATCAGTAAAGCAGTTAGGTAAACAACTAGAAGAAAGGGACGCAGAAGACTGCAGCAAGTTCAAGAAGATTCTTCAATAACGACTGACGGATGTTTACAACAAGAATGGAGGTAACCCAGATTCCATTTTCAATCACCACAAGAAGCAGTTTTAACGGAGAATGAAGAAGCTTCTGGAAAAAAGGATAATGATAAATTTGCTGATGATAAATTCGAGATCGTTTTCAAAAGATTCGATCAAACGTCTTAAATTATTAAAGAAGTAGCTAGAAAAAACGACGAGAAATTCGAAAATGTTTCGAGAAGATTCAACGATACTTCTCGAATAATTAAAAAAGTATGTATTCAGAACAATAAGAAATTTGAAGAAGTTTCAAGAAGATTCGATAAGGTAGAAGAGACGATCAAACAGTTAGAGAGCATGATAACCAATGCCAAAGTGCTACCACCAGTCAATAAAGTAGCTTTAGATCCTGTAGTAAAAAAAGAATCACCTAAAGATGAAATGACACATCATACGAGATTTACATTGCCACCATTTGATGGAAAGTCTTCTTGGTACATATAAGTATATTAGACAATTTAAAGCTATATCCTTGTTTGCTGCTTTACGAGGTGATACTGCAGATATCCTAAGATCGATCCCTAAGGGTAAAGAAGAAAACTCATAAATGGGTTATGTTACCTAGACCTTGTTCACAAACGTTACAGAGATGCTCATTTACAACAAATCTACAAGGTACACCTAAGAAGTAGAATTCAAATTTGCAAGAGTTTAAAGCAGATGATGCTCGTATAGTGCGGTTGGCTTATCCAGAGGTACCAGACAATATTTTGGAAAAAATTGCTATAGATATCTTCGTCAATGGGTTGAAAAAAAGTGAATTACAGTAAACTTTACGACTAGCCAGACCGAGAGTTCTAGATGAAGCGCTCGCTATTGCCTTGGAACTTGAAACAGCTAGTCAAATCTCACGAAGCTATCGAGTAAGAACCATTGAAGAAGGCGATGAACCAAATGATGAACGTCTGGAATAAATGGTACAAAAAGTAGTTCGTAACACGATGCCGAAGAGACGTGAGCCCAAATAGAGTTGTGGTGGCGTAGATCACTTCCAACTCTAGTCGGAAAACTAGAACGGGTCGACATCCAGATGCAACTGCCTACATTGAGGCCATCTTAAATTATCGCCTGCAACAGTAAGGCTTCGAACTGCAACTGGTAAACTAATTAATACATATGGCGAGGCTAATATATCAGTATCCAGTGGTCATACTACAGTCAGAAACACAGAGTATTAATTGCAGAGATCTCCGACGAGTTCATATTGGGGATATATTTACTAAGGAAAGTTGGGGCTGTATTGAATGTCAAAGATTGAGTTCTCAAGATCAGTGGTAAAGATAAAGAAGATGTTATCAGCTTACTACTTGTGACGTGACAGTACCCGGTAATAGTAAGAAAATTCTGATGACAAGAGCTGATGGTTATTGCCGAGAGGGAAGTTTAAGGATGGTCGAAGATGTGGACAATGCCGAGTTTCTAACGGCAAAAGCTTTATTCTCGTTACGCTAATGCTTATTTTATTTAAAAACACTACAATAGTATCGTAAGTCTTGGGAACAATCACAGATGGGTGATGTACTTTATGTTTTTTCTCATTTTTGGAAATTGTGTCTTGGCTCAAGCAAGACAAATGTGTGTTTCTTTAATCAGTGTCTAATTTATATCATTTGAAACAAAAAACCTAAATTATTTTTTTTTGTGCAAATGACAGGAAATTTGGTATTAACAATTTACGGCAACATAAAAAAGAGGTATTGCAAATACTTTTCCTAGGCAAATTTAGTAAAAATAAACTTTTCTTGCCTCTAATAAATCAGGCCAAAAGATGGCAATTTCAAAAAATATTAGCTCCTACTAAAACAATGTCAGTACAGTCACAAGACCTATATAAAAATTGAATAATTTGTAGTATTTTCGTAACCACACTGTACATTCAAACACTGTTATCTTTGGCAACGAAGCAATAGCCGCCTACGAATATAATTTACAACAAACAGCGAAATATATTTAAAGTAAGTTATGGGAATTGGTTCCATAGAATCCACTTTGTAGTACCCGCTGAGAAAAACTAATCACCTGTTCAACTACCTATTGAAATAGTACCCATCTTAATGTTTACTTCATGGTTCACAGAAAACGCCGGAATCTTATGAAACTTCACTTCCATACCAACATCTAAACAATTTCCACAACTGTATCTGAATTGTGAACTTTTTCATGTATAATATATTCTAAGGATTTGTTTTTAATACTTGTAGTAGTGTTGTCTGTTTAGACGATACCTTTAAAGATGACATTCACCATTATTAAATGTTAAATTGCAATGAAGCAAACAGCGAATGAAATATTTCAGTTTTCAATATAAAGTATGTTCGTTAGTATCCCCGCTGTGGCGACAGAGGTCATTGGAGAGCTCGTGTTTACGATTTTTCACATTTCAAACATTAAATATGCATTGAATATGTCAAAGGCTTATTATAAATGTGTTAATATCGAAAAAAATGAGGCGATGGAATGGAAGGGTTGCAGTTGAGTAATTGCGATGAATCGGGTGGATTAGTGGGTTATTTCACGGTTCGATGGTGGAGTAACGTGCTCGTCAAATAATATCATCGATGATTGATTTTCCCGTTTTAGGTATGTGATCGAAAATCGCTAGGATAACTAAATACTTCATGTTAATTTTTTTAAGAAATATTAGAAACGCTTGGACAAAATTACTCAGTAGCCGTGAATTATGAAAAAGCTGGAAAACTTTAGTCAGTCACACTAAGATGATATAAGATAAGTGATCTGTAGTAGGGAATCGATGATAGATTGTAGAAAAGTTCGTGATAGTGGGAGAGAAATCGGCGTGACCTAGGTGATAAAAATGTGGTGGTACCACAATTCTATGAGTGGCAAAGGAATAATTTCAGATGAACTGAAGATATATACTATAGAATAATATAAATTTGTTTGCTTATATCTATTATCTTTTTATCTATCTGGTCTATCTTGACTAATATTGTTATTATTATTGTTACTATTATTATTGTTGTATCTGCAGCTTTCACTCCCTCAAAGGGATATTCAATCTTTTCAATTGTAATCTACCTATACCTCACTGTTATACATTGTTATTATTGTTGAGTCTAGTGCGAAGTGTTACTTAGTAGGATATACACATTTAGTTTATTACTATAAAATTTATATGAATATTTACTTTCAAATAAAAAAAATAAAAATTTATTTTTTAATAATTTTAATGGCCTTGTTAGATATAACGAGCCTTAGTGTAATTTTTTGTATATCAGAGAATAATATTTGTTTGCCAACCCTCCTGATGGCATGTGCCAAGGAGAACAAATGTCACTAAAAGTATTGTATTGTATTGTATTTTTTTTGATATTGAGAAATAAAAGGCATTATTGATTGATTATACTATAGAATAACAACCTAGGCAAATATATTATAAACAACAAGAGCCAAAATAAAAAACTCTTACACAGTGGATTATACAAACTTAAATGTGGCGACTATCCAAAAACTTACATCGGTCAAACTGGTGGAAACTTTAATAAACGAATAGCAGAACATAAAAGGGCTTTCAATAATAGAAAAACAGATTCTGCATACGCACTTCACCTTCTAGTTCATAATTATTCTTTTAATGACGATTTTAAAATTCTTCACATTCAAAATAAAGGCCTTAAGCTATCTTTGTTAGAATCTATGGAAACCAACAAATTAAAAAACACAGATATGTGTAAACGCATGCCAAAAATAGATCACATGAGTAAGTCAATCAGCCGAAACAGCTGTAGTGATAAGAGTTTAAAATAAGTTTTGTGGAAGTTTTGAAAACAAAGTTTTAAGTGTTTTATTGTTAAATAAATAACAAAAAGGTACAACTCTTTATAACGCTTGATAGAATGATTTTGAATCAAATTCCTAGTAGATAGAGAAATACAACAATATGTTATGACAAAGTTATTAAGAAAAATTTGTAGGTTCTTTGATGAGAGGAAAACGCATTTTTAACAGTGTAAAGGAACATCATCGTAAACAAACTATTCAATCTTCCAATTTGCATTGTAACCCCTTTAAAGCGACCTTATTTGACCCCAACAAACATAGCACCGTCTTCCACCTTCCAGTAAACGGGCTGGCGGCTCTAGTGATCCGTAAAAGCCGTGAATTTGCATACGTCAAAACAAGAGACAAATATCACGGAGACATTTTGAAGACTTCCGGCATTTGACACTTTAGTCGCAAATAATGCTATCGAGAGGGTCTGGAACTGAGTGCGACGGAGTGTGGAAAATGCGGTTTAAGAAAGATTAAAGTCCAAATAGTTGTCTATAGGTCGATGGAACTGAAAATATCTGTAAATTTTCTAAGGTTATAGAAAAAGTTCTCACTTATATATTTATATAAAAAACTTATATCTGTAAATTAATAAAATAGTGCGATAGTGGTCTGTAATATTAAGGATAGCACACTTTTACCATAACGTTATAGAGAGTCGTACAAAAAAGGTGTAAGCTATGTTAAAAAACTGTTTTTCTAAACTCTTTCAAAAATCACGTAGTTGACTTACTATACAGGAAACCCACAACGAAATAGAGAAGTAACTACAAAAAAGGAGTAACATACCGGGCTATGAACTATTGGGCGCAACTTACCATTGATCATACAGCACAGTCACGTATGTCATACAAGGCATTGAAAATATTTCGCCAATCTATACTTGCATTGATGATTATCAACTGGCAACATCTTGGCCAGTTTAGGTAATTTGCACAACCAGACTCTGTTATATACGCTGGTGATAATAACAGTCACCATGAACAGTCGTAGTAAAAAAAAACGTAAAACAAACGTGAATCTTTTAGTTACATGGATAGAAGATGATAGCTTGTACCCTTTTTTTGATCAAAAGTCGAACAACCAGAGAATCATTCTCTCTCCTGTTGCCGACAAGAATGTAGGACGTAGAATAATTTTAAACTGTTTGGCCTTTTGTTAATGTAGTGTTATGTACAATTTATGTCTAATTTCATGTTTAGTACATTCTGCGCTGGCTGGATAACCCAAATTTGACGAAATGCCCCTGAAGATGTTATATTAAGCGAAAATACTTGGGCAAGATTTGATTATTAAATTTGTGCTCGATATTTACCTTAATTTTTTAAAGTTAATTTATTCGAGCATTCAACCTTATATCAATCAAAGTCAGAATAGCCATGTTAGTGTCCAACATCCCTAACGGATAGGCACCATAAGAAGAAATCGCAGGTTCACTCTTTCTTCTTGGGTACTGTTTTTTTATATAAAATTTGCTTGCTCCTCTGGTATTTGGAATAAAAATTGAAGTATATCAGTCACTTAGCCAGTTTCCTGTATTCCGTATTGCTCTACCGATAAAGTGAAAGATCTGAATTCCTTTGCCACCTACTCATTGCAGTAATTTTCCTTGTATAACATAATGCCAGGAGATTTTTTTTCTTCGTCGACTTTATAACAGCTTTTACTTTCGAAAGTACTAATGTTGGCTTTTTCGAAAAGTTAGGTAGCAGTATATTTTCAAATGGGATTTTGTCGTTTTTTGTAGAACTCTTTAATATTTACATCACGTTTTTAGTATAAAGGAAAACTTGTTCCAGCTCAGATATACAAACATGTGTGGAAAACTAAACATATCATCATCATCAGTGGCATTACAGCTCGTCATGAGCCAAAGCCTTCTTCAGAACAATCTTCCATTTGCCCCTGTCTCTGTCAACTCTTCTCCATGCTGTACCTCCGATGGATTTTAGATCAACCTCTATGTTATCTTAATACCTTTTTAGGTACTTACTAGACTTTTTTTTTAAAACTAAGTTTAACTAAGACTAAGTTTTTTAAAATTTAATATATTTTACAACGACAGGTTTCCCAAAACTCAAAGTTGTAGCGCCTACGCTACAAACCCTGTTCTTGGACTCCTCCATATATTTTCCTTAGAATTTGTCTTTGGAAACGTTTAAGCAATTCTTGGTCGTTCTGTGTAAGTGACCACGTTTCTGACCCGTATGTTAACACTGGCCTAATTAGTGCTTTATAAAACTAAACATATAGTAAATTGAAAAGATTCAAGTATAATTTTGAAAGAACCTATTAGACACAAAGAAAAAGAAGCTGCTCTTATTTTACAACACGTCACTGAATCAAAAAAAGCATGATACATTAAAAATGTCGATAAAAAGTTAAATTATCGTTTCTAAATAAAATATTTCTGTAGTAAAAATATATTTGAACTTGACATCAGATCAAAAACATGATTTATTTAAAGTTACCAGAGCATACCAAACCATTTAGCGGATTTATCCCTCCTGAACGTTCTTCACGGATTTGAAACTTTTTCGACTATTCATAGGACGATAAGTAGAATAAGTTAAGATATTGTTGATGATATCTCGGCATCGCGTTTTGTCATTTCATGGCTGAAGAAGTTTTCATAGAGACGCTGCGCTATTCTGTGGCTGCCACAATCTTAAGGAATTAGCGGGATACATGGACGGAGATTGCGGTGTAGCGTATTTTGAGAAAATGTCAAGACAATCGTTATTAGAGATGAAAATTCAAGACGTGTATGGTCGTAGTATTTGTTTAGTCTATGACAAATGTAGTAAGACAAATAGATTAATTACTATTTATAACTGGGAATAAGCCACAATTAAAGATAAAAATACGTTTATTGACGTTTCAATTTCCAACGATTTCCGAATTGGAAATTGAAACGTCAATAAACGTATTTTTATCTTTAATTGTGGCTTATTCCCAGTTATAAATAGTAATTAATTTACAATGCCACAAGAAAATAGCTTTAGAACAATATTGACAAATAGATGTTTAAAAATTGTCTGAAACTTTATACGAAATGGATATAACAATTGTTTTTATGAACGTGTACGACGTGTATGATGTGTATCACTTTATAGCCCCCATAAAATTATTAGACCCTCCAAGATATGGTAAACTGATCACCGGTATCCTTTGGAGATAGGTAAACTCATCACCGCAGATAGGTGAACTTTAAAAATCACCTGTATTTTTGTCCCAATGCGGTTTCTAATGCAGAAGATTGCCAGTTATAAAGTGGTTAAAAAATTATTTAAAGCAAATTACTATAAAATGGATAGTAATATCGATTTTTTACGGTGTGGCCTTTTTGACGTATCCACCAATCTAAGCGGTTTTGATATCTGAAAATTCAGTTGCATAGGTTTTCGATAGTGACTGTACAATGAAAATATTTAGGAGCATGTGCTGTTTCCGTTTATATCGGAAATAGTCCTAAACTTATTAACCAATTAAAAATCTATTTATTTTGACAGAATAAATTAAAATGCTTAAGTACAGTGCCTTGGATTTTTATAGCAGTTTTATATACACCATTGTTTAGTACTGTAGAACCGTATATATAAAAGTGAGGATATTTGGATAAGAATGGTAAAAATGATTAGAAAAATTGGAATGAAAGGATTCGCATAGATTTGTGGTAAAATGTATATGGCTAAACTGGGATGCCCAAACAGTATGAAGGACAAGAGACTTATTACTTACGTAGTTTTTTTACCATATAATCGGACATTTTCATAAATAAAGGCAGGTTGGGGATATCCGCATGAAATCGTTGACAAAACAATAGCTAACTCATTCTAGGTCCAAAAATAAGTGGTGCAGCCGCTTGCCCTTGGAATCTCCCCTCTTGTAAGTGAATACCAAAACAAGTTTTTGGATTTTGCTAAACCAACTTTAAGTCAAGTGAAATAAACATATACTTGGATATAAAGTTTACTATGCTGGAAACAACACAAAACATCACAGAAACGGCACTGCAATAGTAGTTGCCCCACATATTAATTCGGCAGTAAAATCTTTCACTCCCCATTCAGATAGAATGATGCTTTTACAAATTAGAGCAACACCGGTGGACATTAATATATTACAGGTATACGCGCCAACGGCAGATAAAGATGAGGCAACCAGCGAAGAATTCTACGAACAACTGGGAAGCCTGATGAAAATGACAAAAAAACATGAAGTAACAATAGTGATGGGAGATTTCAATGCAAAGGTTGGCAAAGGCAAGGTGAATGAGATCGTGGGAAACTTCGGCCTAGGGGAGAGAAACGATAGAGGTGATAGACTTATATGCTTCTGCCAGGAATATAACCTGCTGTTAAGTAATACACTCTTCAAGCTCCCCAAACGTCGACTTTACACATGGAAATCCCCCGCTGACTCACCTGACAACATCATTAGAAATCAGATAGATTATATAGCAGTACCAACAAGATATAAAAACATGATAAAATCATCAAAAACGTACCCAGGTGCCGATGTTCCTACGGACCACAATGTGTTGGTATGCAGAATGGTCATGAGAGTAAAACGGCTCGAGAAAAGATCTAATTTAAACACAATCGATATTAAAAAACTCACTAACCCAGAAACCGAAATAAAAGTACGAGAACAACTAGGAAAGAAAATAAAGGACATTAACGAGAACACGTCGGACATAATAGAGAGATGGGATAAATCGAGGGAAGCAATCCAAACAACATGCGCGACTCTATTAAAGCGAGACCGACGAAAAAAGAAAGAATGGATGTCTGATGAGATAATGGATATGATGGATGAAAGACGTAAATTCAAGAATAAAAATGCAGAAAAATACCAGCAGATCCACAAAACCATAAGAACGAAAATTCGAGAAGCCAAAGAAAAATGGTTTTCCAACGAATGCAGGGAAATAGAACAATACGAACGAAAATACGACAGTTACAATATGCACAAAAAAATAAAATCGATGACAAACAAGAGGAAATTCAATAAGTCACCCAACAGCATAAAAGATAGCGATGGAAATCTTATCTCGGAGCCATCAACGATCTTAAAAACATGGAAATCATACATAGAAAAATTATTTGCATCTAACAGGACTGATGATCACCTATATGGAGAAGGAGAAACAGGACCTTCAATTCTTAAATCGGAGATAGAAGATGCCATTGCAGCACTAAAAAACAATAAGTCAGCAGGTCCGGACAATGTACCCTGCGAAATATTAAAGATCCTATGTAAATCAGACAAACAGTTCCTTGACAATCTAGTTGTACTTTTTAACAACATATATAATAGCGGTAAAATCCCGGAGAACTGGCTACAGTCAACATTTATTACAATCCCGAAGAAACCAAATGCCCAGATTTGTGATGACTACCGGCTCATAAGCTTGATCAATCATGTCACTAAAGCGTTCACTAAGATCATTCACAGAAGAATATATGATAAATGTGAGTCAAATATTGATAGATCGCAGTTTGGTTTTCGGAAAGCACTTGGAACTAGAGAAGCAATTTTCGCTCTCCAGGTGCTTATACAACGGTGTAGAGACGTTGATAAAGACGTGTATCTGTGCTTTGTAGATTTTAGAAAAGCATTTGACAATGTCAATCATGAACAATTGATAGGTATTCTGCGAAAGACAGGTATTGACGACAAGGACATTCGAATTGTGGCAAACCTATACTGGGGTCAAACAGCAAGAGCAAAAATTGGCAACGAACTCACTGAAAGCGTGCAGATCAAAAGGGGTGTCCGTCAGGGGTGTATATTATCCCCACTCCTATTCAATATGTATTCCGAGGAAATATTTAACAAATGTATGGAAAATGCAAATGAGGGCATTAAAATAAACGGCGAGTTAACGAACAATATAAGATACGCCGACGACACGGTGATCCTTGCCAGTACCATAGACGAATTACAACAAGTAATGGAAAGACTTTATTCAGTTAGTGAGGAATACGGCCTGAGCCTCAACTTCAAGAAGACAAAGTGGATGCTGATAAGCAAAAAGCAACAACCTGCTCGACAATTACGGATAAGTAACATATTAATTGACCATGTAGAATCTTATGTGTACCTTGGCACCAACGTAAATGCAAAATGGGAACAGACCATAGAAATTAAGGCGAGAATAGAACGAGCTAGAGCAGCATTTAGCAATATGAAAAAGCTCCTCATAAGCAAGGATTTGTCTCTTCCCCTAAAACTACGTATAGTTAAATGCTACATTTTTCCGATCTTGCTGTATGGCGTGGAGGCCTGGACGCTGACGGAGACGCTAACGAGAAAACTAGAAGCATTCGAAATGTGGGTGTACCGACGCATTCTTCGTATATCCTGGACCGAACATGTCACCAACATAGAGGTACTCCAAAGAATCGGAAAGGAGAAAGAAATCGTGAATACAATTAAACAAAGAAAGCTTGAATATCTAGGCCACATATTGAGACACGATAAGTACCGTCTGCTACAATTGATTGTCCAGGGAAAAATAGACAGTAAGCGAGGGCCAGGCAGGAGAAGACACTCGTGGCTCCAAAATCTGCGGAAGTGGTTCGGGCTCACATCGGTCGAACTATTCAGAAGCGCCGCAAACAAGATCAAAATTGCCATGTTAATAGCCAACGTTCGCAACGGACAGGGCACTTGAAGAAGAAGAAATAAACATCCAATTCGGTTCACGGATGGTCAAACGGTAATTGCGAAATTAGCCACATCTTAATGGACTTAAAACAACAACAACTTCTTCAGAGCATCGAGTTAATTGGGTAATGCCCTTTTAATAAGCTATGGATTGTAAATAATTGAAAGAAAAATTTTGGAGCGTATTGAAATGTACCATTTTTGAAAGAAGAAGTTGCAATCGTTTGGTGAATGATTTTTGATGGCCTTTCTTGAGCTTTTATCTTGCAGGAGTTGCTGATGACTTGACGTCTTGGTTTTTGAAGGATGCTTACCTGATTGTGTTCCAAGATGCAGCGCAGAATATTTTCCGCAACTAAAATAATTATAGAAATATAAACAAATACTGGTCATTTTCAGAAAACTGGACTATATTAAATAAAATAAAGTCTTCTTGAGTTTCAAAATTTCAAAAGTTTTTTGACATTTTTTAGGTTTCATGTGAAAAAATACTTACTGAATTATAAAAAATTATCCATTTTTGGTTAGTCAAAAAAAATATTTGGATCTTCAGCTGGTATTGCAAAATTTATTATAAGAATACAATTGGAATTGTACTCAGAAATTAGTTACTTATAATAAATGATTTTCCAATCTTGGCACTTTGAATTTTTATTAAAAATATCTAGCAAGAGAAATGTAGAGTATTTCTTAACAAACTTTAAAGAACAATATTAACATACATTTGTGTTTAGATTGAAACTTCTAAATTTGCAGGGTGTTTCACTCTACTACCATTCACGAAACATGAAAACTCTGTCAACTAAGAAAAATAGCGAAATTCCCTAGAAATAAGTGGTCGATCACCAAAAATTATTTTTGCATGATTAAGGTAGTTTTTATGATCGGATCCGATATGCGGATCCGATCATACTCTCCTCGTAGCTAAAGTAATGCTTAAACTTAAAGCACCCAACAATCAAAGAGAGATAAAGAAGATAGTACTAAGAAAGAAAGAAGACCTTCTACAGGAAGTACAGAAAAGTATGCCCTCTATTCGTAACGGAACATCACAAGAAATATGGGAGACTGTTAAACATTGCGTAACAACACCAGTGGATCGCTCAAAGAAAAATAATCCGGTGAAACGGAAACACTGGATAACAGATTAAACTCTTAAAATAATTGAGAATAAAAGAAATCTTTGTAAAAGTGGTGTACATAGTGAAAGAGAAAAAGATAGTTTAAGAAACCTCAATAAAGAAATAAAACGAAAATGTAAGGCACACAAAAAACAGTACTATCAAAGTATATGCAAAGAAATTGAGAGACATGGTCAGAATAATCAGCCGAGAGATCTATTTAGAAGAATACGCTACCTGACAAGAGACCAAGAGACTTCAGAGCCAGAACTTGGGCCATTGAAGATAATACTGGAACCCTGAGAACAAACAGAGAAGACATAGCAGAGACATTGAGATCGTATTTCAGGGACCTATATAAAGATGATCAACGCCAAGAGCTTGTTAGCCAAATCTCTGACGAGGTGGAAGAAGAACCTGATATAATCGATATAATCGATCTGATATAATCGAAAATGAAGTAAGACAGGCTATCAACAAGCTCAAATATAACAAAGCACCAGGTCAAGATAAGAGAACAGCAGAAATGCTTAAAGCCACAGAAGAAACCGGCGTAAAGTTACTTCATCTACTCTGTAACCAAATATGGCATTCCAAACAATGGCCTGAAGACTGGACAAAATCTACAATAACGACCATACATAAAAAAGGCAGCTTTCATAAATGCGACAATTATAGAACTATCTCTCTTATATCCCATGCCAGCAAGATAATGCTACATATAATCAATGAAAGACTGAAAACATTTCTTCAAAGAAAAATTCCACAAGAGCAAACTGGATTTACCAAAGGTAGAGGCACTCGAGAACACCTGCTAAATATAAGACAGATAATCGAGAAATCTAGGGAATTCAACATCCCACTATACATCTGTTTTATAGATTACCGTAAAGAGTTCAACAGGATCAAGTGGAGACACTTATGGCGAATACTAAAAGAAGTAGGCGTACCACAACATCTAATTACGCTTATAAACGAACTATATGAACACACTACTGGATCAGTTAAAGTACTTGACACACTTTCGAAAGAATTTCATCCAGAACGGGGTATCAGACAAGGATGTATACTATCTCCACAATTATTCAACATATATGGGAAGTATATTATGCGAAGAGCACTTAAAGGATGGGAAAAGGGCATCTCAATAAATTGTCATAAACCAAACAACCTACGTTTCGCAGATGACACAGCCCTTCTTGCTAATAGTCAAGCAGAGCTGATAGAATTTATACGACTGATCGAAAACGAAAGTCAAATATTTGGTCTGCAATTAAACATATCAAAGACAAAGATCATGATAGTGGATAGACTACACAACAATCATCCACACATAACCACAATTGACCGGTTCGAGGTTGTGAGCTCATACTTATATCTGGGATCATTAATCACAAACACAGGGTCATTACAAGAAGAGATTAAACGTAGATGTGATCTAGCAAAAGTTGCCACATCAAAAATGACCAAAATATAGAAGGACTGTCAAATTTCAAGAGCGATAAAGATGAGGTTGATCAACTGCTTAATATTCCCAATACTGACTTACGGATGTGAATCTTGGACTCTGAGACAATCGGAGAGAAAAAAGATAGACGCCACTGAAATGATCTGTTGCAGATGAATGTTACAAATTCCTTGGACCGACCGTAGAACAAATAATTCAATTTTAAGAGAGCTAAAAGTTAGCCAACGACTCTCTAGTAAAGTCTATCTCCAACAATTAAAATATTTTGGGCATGTTATGAGAGCAAACACAGAAAACATGGAAAGACTCACAATACAAGGAAAGGTAGAAGGCCGAAGATCACGAGGAAGATCCCCAACAAGATGGATAGATCAAATTACAGGAATATGCCAAAGACCTATGAATGAATTAAAAGAAATGACCAGAGACAGAGATCTCTGGAGACGGACGATACATGACATCACGTTGATCACTACACTCCCCCTGGGGGTCAGGATTGAAGAGAGAGAAGGTAGTTTTTAATAGAACACCATCTTCAATATTACGCCGATTCACACTTATTATTAATGTACTTTTCTGTATTGAATAATGCATAAGTAACATACATGTGTTATATATATACATATGCTCTGGTTTGTATCTAACAGTTTTGTAAATATTAATTTTCTTATTCTTATTGCAATTGTCCACAAACGCGATTCTTTCGCAATTGAAATTTGAAATTATTGATTATATCTATCATTTGTTAAAATTTCTTTGTCCTTTTATATGGATTTCTTTATAAATTCTCATAGTTCCGCCAATGTATTCTCTAGTCGAGTTTGGCGTTAATCCAAGCTCTCTCGATGGGAGACACCGAAAGGAACATGCATTATCTTGATCTCTTTGTCATCGTTTCTTATCACGGCATCGGTTCACTTTTGACAAATTTTCATTAAAACTGGACCAGGATGCAGTTTCCTGATTTTCTGATGGAAGTGACTACTACACCATTTTTAAGTGTCATATTTGCATAGAAATTTACCAACATTAAATATAATAGTTTGTTAGTAATTGTGTCAAAACGTTGGAGGAATAATAAGAAAGCAGATGAAATCAGTTGCAAATATATCTCTTGGACAAAGTTTGGAATTTTTAGCTATACCACAATACATACGATTAATAAATAAAGAACAAATGGTTAAATGATTGAAAATATCTAAAGAAATGTGAAAATTTCTTACATTTCCCCAAAGATCATACTTATGCTGGTATCGAATGTGCCGATAACTATGTTTCAGATACCTTAGTAAAGAGGGTGTAGTGGATGTAAGTTCAATATTATTTCAATTTCACGTTGTGTCTTCCTCTTCTTCTTGTGCGACTCCTATCGGAGATTGAAAATCATCAAGGCTACCCTGACCTTGTTTCCAGCTGACCTAAAAAGTTCATTAGTGGTACAGCCAAATCACTCTCTCAAATTACGCAACCATGATATTCTTCTACGGCCTGGATTTCGTTTTCCTTCTATTTTTCTTGCGTTATGTTTTGAAGTAATGCGTATTTATGTCTTCTCATCAGGTGACTTGGAGTTTTCTTCGTTTGATTGTTGACAAAATTTCTGGGTCCTTTCCTATACTTTATAATAATTCAAACCTTATGACTCTTTCAATCCAACTTGTCTTCAGCATTCAACGGTAGCACCACATCTCGAAACTTTCAATATTTTTTATGTTGTTCTGTTTGAGAGTCCAGGCGTTTACACCGTATAAATAGCGTGTTAAATACTTAGCCCTTAGCATTCTTAATCCTAGAGGGATGCTTATATCTCTGTTGCAGAAGAATTTCCTCATCTTTATGAAGGTGGCCCTGGCAATTTCGATGCACCTTTTCATTTCATTGTTTTGCTCTCCAGTTTCGTTTATTAAAGTCCCCAAGTATTTGTAACTTGATACTTTTTCACGACTTTTGCTTTTGAATGCCGTTTATATTAATATGTGCTGGTTGTGTTATGTTTTTACTGAAGACCATATACTTGTTTTTTTCATTATGTACCAACAAGTTAAACTAGAGCATCTACTGCTCCCTTAGAGGAATTGTAATCTAAAATATTGTCATTTCTGTCACAAATAGCCTTATCGTGATGCAAAATACTCATAAGAATAACATTTTTATTTCTTTTAGGAATATAGTTAACAACACTGGTATCCAGCGTGAAGAAAAAATACTTACTATGAACTTCTATATTCGCAATTTGTGCTGGAAGCTCTAGCTTATTTTTTCTTATAGTCCCCAGCATTGTATTTTTTTATGTAAAAAAGTTATCAGAAGTAATATTGTGGCCTTTCAAATCACTACACGTCGCAGACCACACGTATTCCCTGATTCCGTTCTGCCGCGGCATCTGCTTCCCTTCCTGTATAAATCTGCAATTTTAGAGCATACGAACTTTTACTATCACATATAGCCCAAATTTTTATGCCATATTTCACTGATTTGCTTGAAATGTACTATTCGAAGGGACAGCGGCCTCTAACAGCAACTTATTGCTCGTCGACGGTAACATTTTCATCAGGCTTAAAAAATTTTGGTAGATTTTCTACCCATTTTCCCAAATTTCACGTATTGCAGCAAGTTTATCAGTACGTCTCCTATCCTATCTAGTAGCCTTGTTATCAAAAGGCATCACATTCGAAATTTTTGTAAATACTTACCGGGACATTGTTGCTCGAAATACACAACGACCCTTTTCTTCATTCCACAAACTTTTAGTTGGTTCGCCATGGGACTTAAAAACTCCAGCAATAAAAAACCAATGTATGCTTAAAAAACAATTTTATCCAAGTTTTTCCAGTGGGTTCCAAAACACGATGTTGGTCATATTTATAATTTGGTTTGCAACTATGTCATAAAAGAGTGCATCAAATGAATTTTTGTTATCGAAAATTAGTGCACATGCGTACCTTGTAACTCCTGGAGTATTATTTATAAAATTGGCCGTGAAAAACGACCGCGTTGATAAGGAGGATCGAGAGATCACTAGATATTACCATCTGTTAAAGGAATTGTTACAAAAGGTCCTACAGGAAGTTTTACGTAGAATGGAACAGCAGAATCATCACTACTTTCTTCCTTACAGTCACTGCTTGTATTGTTTTTTGTTTCTGATATGCACTCATCGCTCTCTGACACATTCGCGAGCTCGCGAAGCTAATTTTCGGTTAGCGTTCTTCGATGCGACATTATCAACATGCAAACATAGACTGAAATTTGAAATGTAAATGAATGAGCTTGGGATGTCAGTGTTTTACCAGCCTACCACTTGTCTATCACCCCCACTTCCTTCTACGTAGCATGCCTTTCTAAACGAAATCGTCTAGCTACACTACACATTTTTTACAAGTTCTAACTTGCAGAAACTTGTTTTTATTTATAGACGTACCTGACTGACAAATTGTTAGAAAATGGATAAAATACTGGCAAATAAATATACGTACACAGGTAATTTTTAACGGTTTAAATACATGGGACATATTGACCTGAACTTTTTATAGGTAACAGTTTATTTTTTATAAAAAAAATCAGGAAGTTGATTTTTTATATCGTATGCAATTGAAAAACCTCATATTAGGTAATAAAGTCTTTAAACACCAAAACTTTATGCAGCGTAATAATTTGCAAAATAAGAAATAATTTTTTTTTGGTCAAATAGACCCAAAGAGGGCATCATCATCATCATCATCCTCAACCTCTTGCATCCACTGTTGGATATAGGTCTCCTCCATGTTCTTCCACTGTTCTCTATCTTGTGCCTTCTGTATCCAATTTCCGACTGTTTTTCTCAAGTCGTCCATCCATCTTTTTGGTGGTCTGCCTCGGTGTCTTTTGTTTTCTCTAGGTCTCCATTCTATGAGTCTTTTGGACCACCTATTATCATTTAAACGTGCTATATGTCCAGCCCATCTCCATGTGGCTTGTGCAATTTTTTCTATGACATCTGTCACTTTAGTCCTCTCTCTCACTATCATATTTGGTACCATATCTCTTCTAGTTATTCCCAACATTGCTCTTTCCATTTTTCTTTGGGTTGCTCTCAATTTATTTGCAGAATGTTTGGTTAAAGTTATTGTTTCGGAACCATATGTTATTACTGGCAGTATGCATTGGTTGTAAACCTTTTTCTTCAAGCAAATCGGTAGTGTTCCTTTTAGAATATCTCGCATCTTGCCAAATGCTGCCCATCCCAAGCCTATGCGACGCTGGATCTCACAAGTTTGATTGTGTTTTCCTATTCTAATTTCATGCCCTAAATAGATATAGCTAAAGACCTGGCGTACTTCGTTCCCATCTACCCTCATAACATCACTTGGAACTAAATTGGTCATGTATTTTGTTTTTTCAAAGTTTATGTTCAGGCCTATTTGTTCTATTACCTGTTTTAGTTCTTCCATCATTTTGTGAGCTTCATTTAAACTCTCGGCTATAATGACAATATCATCTGCAAAACGCAAGTGGCTTAAGTATTCACCATCAATATTTATTCCCCTTTTAGCCCAATCTAGTTTTTTAAAGGCATATTCCAGAGCTGCAGTGAATAGTTGGGGGGAGATGGTGTCGCCCTGTCTAATTCCTCGCTCAATTCTATATTTATCTGTAAAGTCAAGGAGTTTAACAGATGCTGTTGCGTTGTTGTATATATGTTTTATCAAATTTGTATATCTATAGTCTACTCGGCTTTGTTCTAATGCTCCTAATACTGCCGGTAATTCCACGGTATCAAAAGCTTTCTTGAAGTCTATGAAAATCAACGTGAGTGGTTTATTATATTCAACACATTTTTCAATTAGTATTTTAAGTGCTTGTAGGAGGTCATTTGTTCCATAACCTTTCCTAAACCCAGCTTGCTCCTTAGACTGATAGAAATCTAATTTTCGTTCTAAACGTTATGTGGTGATCTTAGTAAACCATTTGTAGAGATGTGACAACAGACTTATCGGTCTATAATTCTCTAGGTCTGATATATCTCGTTTTTTGTGTATTAGGATAGTAATTGCATTGTTCCATTTTAAAGGGACAATACCTTGGTTTAGACATAGGTTGAATAGTTCAGTTACTACTTCCAGCAGTTTCTTGCCTCCTACTTTAACAGCTTCTATTACTATTTGGTCATCTCCCGGAGTCTTGTTGTTTTTCATTTTCTTTAGAGCTCATTTCACTTCTTCTATCGTTATGGTAGGCAGAAGTTCGGATCCTTGGTTCATTACTCTGCGTTCTCTAATTTGTGTTTTGTCTTCTTCTGTTAACTGGCTTTTGTATAATTCTTCATAGAAGCTTTTTGCTATCTCTACTATTCTCTCTCTATTTGTTGTTATATTACCTTCCTTGTCCTTTAGTTTAACAATTTCCTTTTTACCATCACAAAGCGTTCTTCTGAGTATTTTCATAGCAGAGGACAGCAGGGTTAAAATATGATTTCTCAAAAATGCCAAATAAAATTTCTATATACGTATGTGTATTTTATTTTTAAACTTCCGATATCCATTTAACCTATACAGCTCTAGAAACTGCGTTTTTCCCAATAAAGTTTTATAACAGCGTCATTTCTCTAACAAAACTCTTAATACCTCGGGCAATTATGATTCAAATTTTCAATAAAAAAAAAAGATACAGTAAATAATCGTAGCCTAAAGCACTTCGGACGAACTCCCCATCTTTTTCCTTGTGTTCTAATTGCGCCACATGCATTCAGACTATCCGAAACGAACGAACGACATGTTTAAATAGAATTGGGCTAATTTATGAAGTGACAATTATTTGTAAGCCTTTTAAGCGTCAGCGCCACGACGGCGGCTCTTTGGAAGTGGGGGGACGCGTAGCGTACATATATGACAGACGACTCATGTCGCGTGGTCGTTGCAATAAATACAGGGTGAATTCATCAAGTCTTACAATCAAACCATGGGTCCTTCTCATTGCAAACATTTTGTTTGTTCTATTGCTCTTAGGTTTTTTTACTTTAACAACGTTAATAATACAAATTGTCACAATATAATCTTCATCATTCAGCCTTTATTTATCACGTCTACTGCTAGACATAGGCCTCCCTTAAACTCCTCTATTCTTTACGATTTTGTGCTCTTTGTTGCAATTTTTGGTGATACGCCTGATGTCGTCAGCCCAACGTGAAGGTAGTCTTCCTCTACTACAACGGTCGGGGAACTTTTTTAATCATTACCCCAAATCATTTTTGTGTAAGTTGATATTACCCAAGACAAAAAACAAAAAAGCAAAAAAAGGCTTTTTTTTAGCATCATTCATATTATAGCCCCCAAGATAGTTTTGAACAGAAAACAATAACTAAAACATAAAATAAACATCATTTATTCAATTTCTATGATACCTAGAAATACATAACATAATAATAGATAACAATAATAAGATATAAAAAATAAAAACCCATTGCGGTACTGTAACAAATTATAATAATAATAATGGTTGTACTAACAAAAATTAGAATTGACAAAAATTATAAAAAAAGAATAATTGAAAACATTCTTCCTTCACCTTTTGGAGAAATGATGTTTCATGTTCGATACAATTGCTTCAAAATTGCGACTTTTTCATGTAAGAGCGATTTGAATACAGTCTTCGGCGTTTAATCGATTTCTGTTCTTCGTTTTTATGTTCACTAGAGTGGAAAAGCCTTGTTCGCACAAATATGTTGTTCCAAATGCCAGCAATTTTTTAACCGCCTCTTCATGTGCAATTTTGAAAGCCTTTGCAGCTTTTGATATCCAAAAAGACGACAGATTTGGTTTACTCTCAAATTGAATACGTGTTTCAGTATTAGATCGAAGTTCAAGAATTGCTTCTGCCAAACCTGAAGGTTCTTCTGGTATCATATCAATTTCATATTTAAAAGGATCTACAATCCAACTGACAGTATGTATATCAAGATCTGGAAAGTAATCTGAAAATTGCTTTCTGAGTTTGATAAGATGTCTTACAATTGTATCCTTGATGTCAGCAAAAGTAATATTCTCGCAATCTTCCAAAAACAAAGCTAACCTTGAAAAAGAAGCTATCTTGTTCTGTTCTATTTTCTGACTCCAATATTGAAGCTTTAACCCAAACGCTGACACTATTTCTCTCGCTGAAATGATATTAATATTCTTTCTTTGCAATTCTTTAATTACTATTTAACTGGGAATAAGCCACAATTAAAGATAAAAATACGTTTATTGACGTTTCAATTTCCACTTCGGAAATCGTTCTCAAAATACAAACAGTAAATTTACTGTTAGTTTACTGTGGAGTTATTTGGACAGCATTATGTGTCTTGTAGGAATTAGCAGTGTTTGGAGAGATATAGCACATTTTTCCCATCTATCGACTAATTCGTTATTTTAACTTTGATGGTACACAAGGCAAATATCGAACACAGTATTTAATCAAATCTTGCCCAAGTACTTTCGATCACAAGATCATCTTCAGGGGCATCTGAAATAAGCCAAGAAACGTTTTTTTAAAAAGGAAAATTAATTCACTTGGATAAAAACTCCAAGTTTATAGTTGAAAAAAGTTTTTTTTATATGTGATTAACGTTTATAGACTTACTTCGTCAGTTGTGGTCTATCCAGCAGTAACAGAATGTCATAAATGTAAATTGGGACATAACAAATACACTAAACAAAGACAAACAAACACTTTAAAATTTAAAATTGGAGAAGCTACATTTTATATAGAAGCCGGAGACAGAATGGCTCCCAGCCTGGCGGAGGCGGAAATATTGAGATGACATGTGACAAATGACAGCTTGTGAAGGGCAGTTACAATAGCTAAGTGATCTGCGCCTTTCAAGATTCTATGAAACTAAGTATTGACCAAAGGTCCAACTGACACCACTATAGGGAATCAACTGAAGAAATATAAAATTATATCTAATATTTTTATGTAGATTGAATAATCCAGATCTCACATTTAAACCTGTCTATAATAATTAGGATGTTAGTTTGAGAGCAATTGAAGTTGACATAAAGTATGAATGTAAGAAATAGACTAAACAATATATTAGACAGTGGATAGTTGACTACAATAAAATGGTCCACTAAGCGCTATCAGTACTGTAAAAAGAAAATCTGAATATTCAGTTGAATTGCTAAAAATTAAAATCAAAATTAAAAGCAAACTATATAAATGGATTGTAATCCAAGTAGTTTAGTTGAATCCACAGTCAATGGAAGAACTTTCAAATTAATATGTAAATACTCAGTGCATGAAGTCTAAACAGTCGAGCTGGGCCCTCTACGAGGTGAAGCTGTAATAAAGTTTTTAAATATAGGATTAAATTTAGTACAATTTAAATTAATTTGAGTATTAAGACAGTGAGAGTTTTCATTTGTTTCCCTTGTAATCTCCAAATCTTCCAATAAATCCAACTCAAGATAGTTTTTCTTTCTGCTAATGTCATGTAAGATAGATGAACAAGAATTGATGTTAAAATTGTGGTTGCTGGATACTAAGTGTTGACCAAAACTTGAAGAATTTGGTCTTTTCAAATGTTCAGAGACTCTAGTGGATAACTTTCTGATGGTTCTACCTACATAAGAGGTATCACAATCATCACATTTTAATTTGTAAATACCACTTTTATCAAGTGTATTCATCCTATCTTTGGTATTGATTAAGAAGGAACCTAAAGTGTTATGTGATTTAAAGGAAATTTTGATGTTATCAATTGTAGAAGTAAAAAGTTTAGATATTTTATTGGAAATGCAACTAATATAAGTGAAGGAGAAATATCTGATGTTATCTGAAGCATTCGGTTGGAAAAACTGTGAAGAATATGCAAGCTTTTCTGCAATTTTTAGTTTAGCTCTATTTAGAAGTTTGTATATAATGTTGGGATCATAGCCATTATTGAAAGCAATCTGCTTAAGAGTATTAAGTTCTGTATTAAAATTACGTTTCTTGGCTTATTTCAGATGCCCCTGAAGATGATCGATTGATCGAAAGTACTTGGGCAAGATTAAATTAATCACCCTGTTCGATAGTTGCCTTGTATACCCTCAAAGTTTAATTATTCGAACATTCAACCTTATATTGAAATGTATTATAGTTTTGCAAAAATTTTTAACATCCTTGTTAACATGTTCTATTTATTGTGAACGATCCCAATTAATTCAACTTAACATCAAAAACAAATATGTAGACATAAAAGATAATATAATTATTAAAAGTTGGCCACATCTTCTCGATTCTGGAGTTGATCACTGTTGCCAAAGAAGTAAAAAAACAAGAGAAGTAAATTAACGTTTAATTTGCTTTGGACTTTTAGATATCCCTGTATTTCCCTTGACAGGCGACTGGCGCGTGTCATATTTTAGAGGGCTGACTTTTATCGGACCCAGTCGTGCATTACTTGTCAACTCAGCTAGGAAGCTGTTATTACAGTACAAAGAATTGGTCTACAATATGCTTAATTTTATAAAGCTATCTATCACGAGTTGAGGACGTGTGTGAATTCTTAAATTATACACTCGTGATTATTCACTTGTGGGTAATTTTTCTGAATTAAAAGGCAGAAAATGTTACTCAGTCCCTTCTGATGGTAATCAGTCAATGAAGGAGTATGTGAAACTTATTTGTGTTGAGATACGTCAAGATTAAGCTTATAGTAGCAGCGATGTTTATCTAGTTAGCGGTTTTACAATTTATTATATAGATAGACCTATAAACAAAACTGCAGTACCAGTTATATACGCAAAAGAAATCCGACACAATTGGGTTACATATAAAATAAAACGAGATTTTTAAATAAAAATTAGTATGTTACAGATATATCTGTCGTTCGTTGTAGATGTGTACAATTTTAAAATGACGAACATTTTGTACAATCACCATTCAATGTTTTCTATTCTAATACAATTCAATTCAATAATTCGTGGTAATCTAGAAGGAAAAGCAGAAATATATATGTATTTCTGGGATTCTAAACTATTTAATGTCTTCCTTCGCTTGCCATCTCTCTCTGTTGTACCATTCTCCATCGTTTAGGCCTGTCTTACTCATGGCGTCGTCTGCTATGTTCGTCCAGGATCTTCGTGTCATTCTCTTTTCCTCCTTTCTATGGGGCTCCATTCGGTTATTCTATTTATCCATCCTCTGTCGCTAGTTCTTCTTACATGTCCATACTACTTTAGTATTTTTTGTTCTATATATGTTAGTATCTCTTTTTCTATTGATGTTTTTTGTTTTATTTTGTCATTACTTCTCCTATCCATTCTTGTTCGCATTCATTCCATCTCTGTTGCTACTATCTTACTGCTGTTTTCTTCTTTATAATCAAATTTCAGCCCCATATGTCATAATACTTCGGATGTTTTATAAATCTGTGTTTTTGTCTTCATATTTAGGTATTTATCCCACGATACTGGGTTGAGTTGTCGGATTACTGTTCTTGTTTGTCCTAATCTTTGCTTAGTTTCTTCCTCTGTTGTTGACTTTTTCTTGATTATAAACCCCAAGTATTTAAATTTATCCTTTTCCTTGATTGGTACGTTGTCGCCAGACCTTCTATGTCTTCTCCACTTGTAGATTGGTACTCTATTTTCGAGGTTAATATCTAGGCCAGCCTTGATATATTCTTCTTGTAAAATCCACAAGGAAAAATTCCTGTAGCTGGCTGTATACCACGTATAACAAAAAGAGGTTAATCTTTGTAAGTGGGTATATTTATTTAAAAAACCCTTAAAAGGGCCACATCAATAGAACAAACGTTTTCGGACTAAACAGTCCATCATCAGGTTATTAAAATCGAAAATGCTAGGTCATAATGCCTGAGCCACCAAAATATTAGGGTAAAAACCCTTTAAATTACATTTAGTTATGAAATTATTTACATTGTGTTATAAAATAACTGTGATGTTCTATATTAAATTAAATTTGACCAAAGGTAACACATGGCTCAAATGGGTTCCAGAGCCGGGCGAGAGACAACCTCTGCGCTCGGAGAACAACGTGGAACTCGACCAAAGGTAACACATGGCTCAAATGGGTTCCAGAGCCGGGCGAGAGACAACCTCTGCGCTCGGAGAACAACGTGGAACTCACGTTGTTCTCCGAGCGCAGAGGTTGTCTCTCGCCCGGCTCTGGAACCCATTTGAGCCATGTGTTACCTTTGGTCAAATTTAATTTAATATAGAACATCACAGTTATTTTATAACACAATGTAAATAATTTCATAACTAAATGTAATTTAAAGGGTTTTTACCCTAATATTTTGGTGGCTCAGGCATTATGACCTAGCATTTTCGATTTTAATAACCTGATGATGGACTGTTTAGTCCGAAAACGTTTGTTCTATTGATGTGGCCCTTTTAAGGGTTTTTTAAATAAATATACCCACTTACAAAGATTAACCTCTTCTTATTCTTCTTGTAGTTTCTTTATCATGTAATCTAGGTTACAGAAGCAGAAATTAGTATAATAATAAATGGATTAAGAATTTTTTACTGACGCTATTTTATTGTAAGTATAGTGTTTTATTATTCAGTGGTTAAAAATTGGGAATGAGTTTTGAATGCAGGGTGGGTTATCGATGCTGATTCTGCAACAACTCATAAGTAAAATGTAAATTTCCAGCACCTTACAATAACTTGACACCAGCGGTTGGTGTAGACTGTCCAGAATACCAGCTACTGTCAGAATACTAATATTTTCTGGTAAATTGTATATAAAATCTTTTAAATATGGTGATCCATACAGACTATTTATGTACCATACAAGCGATCCAAGCACTATTTTTGAACTCATCATATGCTTAAGTAATACAAATATAGCAAAATTTATACAAAATATCAATTATTCCGAAGAAAGTTCGTTTGGATAATATCTCACATTGAGATTTTAGAAAATAAAAAGCAGACAGAGCAGCAAATCTTTAAAAGCTGGCAGATACCAGTTACCAGCTGAAGTCCGTTTGAAGGGGTCTACCCTCAGGACGCTGGTACTCGCGTGAGGCATGGTTATATGTTGCCTGTAGTTAAATCTAATAAAATATTAAACATCATTTCGTTTTAACAACAATATGCACATTTTTGGTAACTTTAACTTCTGTAAAGGGTTTTACCCTAATATTTTGGTAGCTCAGGCATGCTAACCTGCTTTTAACCTGATGATGGAATTAGTATTCCAAAAACGTTTGTTATTTTGATGTAGCCCTTCTAAGGGTTTTTTAAATATACCAACTTACAAAGATTTAAACCTCTTATTTTAACAAGACTTAACTTGCATACGTGTAAGGCTCAGGAAACGCAACAATTACTGAAGAACGAAACAGCCCGATCCAAAATTATTGATAAGAAGACATGTGTTATACCGTTTGACTTGCAGTAAGCGTTACCGATTTCCAAATTAACCACTGGTCCTGAATTTAATTGCAGGAAAATATAGATGTATAATCTAGGAACCCATGACTGTACGGAAGACGCTAGTCATATTTTTGAATGGAAAACGTTGCAAAAAGAGGAAGTAATGAAATTGCATCAATACTCATAGAATTTCCTCGTAGAACATCCCGGTTTCTTCACTTATAATTGCCCCGGGCAAAATAAAAACTTCCTCTTTATGGTTCTAGCTAGTGAAGGATTACAAGTTTAAGTCTATTACACACCATTTTTTAGTCAGCGGACACACTCACCTTCCCTTCAACAAGGATGTTGCTCTTATAGAAAAACGACATAGTAAGTATGCTCCGCTTATGCACTTTTCTGAGGAGTGACATAACATTATAAAATAATCTAATGGAAGGAAATCCTTCAACTTAACTGTTATAAAGCAGGAACATTTTCTTAATATACAACCACTCTTAGTCAACATTAAAAAAAGTACTCGTACTGATGAGCAGTACGAGTATGTCTTTTCCTTTTTATTCAAGAATGGTAACAGAACAGTATTTTACGTTAAGCATTCTGTGAATGGTACCTACAACCTCGTTACTGTTGTCAAAAAGGGGCGTCCAAATGTGCCCAAAGATCATTATTACCATTCAGTGCATCATCCCATCTACAATTTTTAGTTTACGAGAGGATGTCAGCCCTGATGAGGTCGCCGAACTATTTATTATTAATGTAATAATGTTACAAGCCACATTTTTTTTTAATAAAGACTTAGTTTCTTCCTAAGTGTGGAGTAATTTTATTAATATTGTTGTAACTATAGTTCTATATATCATGATGCATCGACATATCTAAACTGTAGCATGTATAAATTCCTTATAACCATGGAATATTAAAAGTATAAAGTTTATCTAGTACGCTCCTGGGCTATACATAAAATTTCGTGGGTCTTTGTTTACAATCCAGATTCCACAAGAAAGTAATAGAAATATGGTTATATTTGTATGTGTTATTTCAGCAATTTTTAGTGCTAGGGATGATCAAGGTCATACGATACTCTGTGAAGGCGTGTTTGAAAATAATAAGAGATAACTAAGAGATAACAACAATGATTTACAGAACCTAATGCAACGCCTTAATGAACGCTGTCATGAGTACGGACTGAAGATAAATTTTAAGAAAACTAAATGCATGATCATGACTAAATCTGCACATGCAAATATCCAATTGACTATTGAAGATACTGCAATTGAGAATATTAATAACTATAAATATTTAGGAACGTGGATAACATCAGATGTAGACCAAACCAAAGAAATTAAAACACGTACTGAAATAGCACGTACATCATTTATTAAACTTTAAAAGTTTCTTTGTTGTCGGGATATAAGGTTAGAACTACGCCTGAGAATGCTTCGATGTTACGTGTTCTCTACTCTTCTTTATGGTCTGGAAACTTGGACACTTAAACAAGTTCATCTGATCTAGCTGGCCGCCTTTGAATTTTGGTGTTACAGAAGAATCCTACGAATATCATGGATTCAAAGAATGTCAAACATGGAAGTAACTAGAAGGATAGGAAATGAGGCGGAAATAATATTAACTATTAAAAGACGAAAACTTGAGTACTTGGGACATGTGATGAGAGGGCAAAAATACGCATTATTACAACTTATTATGCAGGGCAAAATCCGAGGAAAGCGAAATGTGGGAAGACGAAGAATATCCTGGCTTAAGAACTTAAGGGAATGGTTTGAATGCAGTAGTGCAGAACTTTTTAGAGCGGCAGTCAACAGAGTCCGCATAGCCATGATGATTTCCAACCTTCGATAGAAGATGGAACTTAAAGAAGAAGAACTCTCTAAGACTGGTACGTGTGATGAGACGCAGGAGAGGGAGGGGGCGAGAGAGTCAGGTCGAAGTGAATTCAAGTTTTAGGTTTGGGAGAGATTTTATTGAGACAACATGCGGCGAGTATCTGTGTTAAAAAACTGGCAGATTTTGTTGTGAAACAGCTGTGAAGGATAACCACATGTTTCCATTGTGTCCAGTTGCGTTCCAGTTGTGTTTGGTTTTTTAAAGAAGCCGAATTTTCAAAGTTTGCATCTCAGGGCCCAGCTTCTATCCCCATTTTGTTTACACTAAGCTATTCCCGGCTATTGCGCAGTGCGAGTTACAGTTTTTTGCGTGGCAGTGAATTGCAGCCTCAGAAATTTTAAAGAAATAAAATTATCCTTTAGTGGAATCCAGGAAGGAAGAGCCTTTCTTTCATACAGCAGGAAGCTTCTTCTAAGCGGCGTCCATTTTAAATAGCTTGAGAACCTTCTTGTGTTTTGTTTGTCCAGGAGATTCATGCTTTTTGTAGTTGTCCCAATCCCATCCCATCTAATTATTCACTTATCCAAGATCCAGCTCTCCAGAGAAATCCTGAGTAGCCGTTCGCAACGTTTAGTTTGTTTTGCTTACCCTATCTCTAGCCCCAGTAATTTCTGTCCACATTTTTCACCCCCTTATAGTAATACCCTATGTGGTAGGCAAAATAATCGTTATAAAACTAAAATAACAAAAGTTGTTACTGGATTTTATAACATTCAAAGTCAAATATCTTACTTTTTTCTTTTTGAGGCTTGTCATTGTTTCATATTAAGCCCTTCAATTGTGGTTTCCATGTATAATAATATTTAAGTTAATTATGTCACGAGAAAACAGTTTCAGTATCTCTTTAAACTCCATATTACATTAATCTATCCTCCAGACATAAGCAAACTAAAGAATCGCATTTCAGGGGTAGATTTCAGTTATAAAAACTTTAAACAAAATGTATTGAACTAAAATGGAAAAACAGAAGCAACACATATAGTAAAATAAAATTTTCTTTATTAAAATCCCTGTATTTTTTACCTTGCCATATATCCGTGAAATAGGACAAAGCGATATTCATGAATAGTTATAAACTGATTGGAACTTCATTCAGTGAAATATCATTTTCACTTTTTCAGACACAAACAAGATTAAAACTTTCCCTGTAAATACGCGAACCAAAAAGGAACCGAAGAAGTGACAATCGCATATGTGTACATCGAATTTTTTGGTAAAATGTTCAATTTGTAGTCCTGTCAATCTCAAGCCATTTCGTATATAGCCAGTAACAGGATAGAAGGAGAAGGATATGAGACAGGAAGGAGACGCGTTGTAGATTTAGTCATATTATCGAATACTGCAGTTGACAGCTCACAATAATTCTGGATGTTGGGAGTTAGGTGTGAATCGTGGGGTGACGATGTAGGCATTCGGAGTCTTAGCACTTTTAACGATATACTCTTACGTGTACACAGTAAAAAAAACTCCAAAACCACGTTCAATAAAATAAAAGTTAAATAAAAGTTTTACTTAAAACGTATAAACAATATTAATATAATAAGTTTCTATTTTAAACAAAAGTTAGCTGACTGTTATGTAGCTATATTAGATCTAGTTTTGGTCCATTATGATCCATATCTACAAATAGATTTGACAGTTGACAGTTTAGATTTTGAGATCAGAGCTGTTCTTTTGCGCAGTTTTAAAGATCTATCTATATAAGGATTTTTACAGCTGTGGCCGCCTTGCTTCTTTCAGCCAACATTTCTAGTCCTTTCTGTTTTGACATTTTTTATCTCTAAGGTATCGTCTTTCTATGGCCTCGTCAACTTTATCCCTACATGATCTTCGGGGTCTACCTTTTTTTCCTTCTTCCTATTGGGCTCCAATCAAAGTTCCTCCCAATCCAAAATGGGGTTCCGGTTTTAAAGATGGTAGTGAAAAAACAATCTATTTTGCCAGTAGAACGTTTAATGATGCCGAAAAGGCATATTTACCTTTAGATTAGTAAAAAACGGTTATATTATGAGGAATTAAACGTTACTACTAAATTTTATACCGAAAAAAGGTCAATTTAATTACAGATAACAAGGCATTAGTGTCAATTTTTGGCCCTAAAAATGATTCGGTTAAGAAAGTAGGGTTTAATTTCTAATTCAACTTTTGTTAGCCATTTGGCAATAATATATTTGGGAAGACGAGACAAAATCGGATCCAAGTCTGTTTCTTCTCTTGTATCACTTATGGTATGTTCACAGAGAGTTTCTTCCCTTTCTACTTAATAATTTAAATGTACAGTTTTCTGTATGATAAACTTGTAGAACTAGAAGAATCTAGCCTTATCGACTTATTTGAAGGCAATTTACTTAAAAAGTCGATACCGTTATAATATAAAGCATGTGCCTACACAAAAAATATAGCAGACTCTTTAGTTTTCTAAGCATGCCTACCTCATCGTTCGCTACGACCACCTGGTCATCTGCGAAAAATAAAGTTGTTAGACAATTACCACCGCCTATGTCTATTTCCATTCCGGATACTTGTTTCCATTACTGCTCTAGGGATGATTGAATATATGTTTTAAATAAGGTCGGAGATACACAACATCCTTGTTTAAGCCCCTATGTTATTGGAAATTATTTAAAGTGAAGATATAAATTTTCTCTCTTTAACGACACTTCTTGCATTTTTGTATATATTTGCGATAGCATCCCTATACTCTCTATTGAGACCTACTTTCGTCAATGTTTGAAACAGTTTTTCAATGGTACCGTATAGTATACCTTCTGTAAATCTAAAAACAATAGGTGGGTAGACAGATTCCTTGCCTTCCGTTTTTCAATTACCTGCTGCAAAACGAATATACCATCAGTGCACGAACTTCCTGCACGAAATCCATTTTGTTTTTCTATGTCTTCATATTCTGATTCTATTTTTTTTTATTATTCAACAGTACAACCTCGCCATTGAGCTGATAACAGTTATTCCCCTATAATTAGAGCATTTGCGTTTATCCCATTTCTTTAATATTGAGCTGATGTATCCAACATTCCAATTATCAGGGATATTTTGTCCTTTTAAGCATTTGTTAAATAGTTGAACCAACATCTCATGTAATATTTTTGGTTCATACTTTACCAACTCAATTGGGATGTCTCTAGGTCCTACTGCTTTACCGTTTTTCGATATTTTGAGGGCATCGCTTAACTCTCCGGTTGTTATCTCAATTATTTGTATTACTGATGTAATTTCTGTACAGAGGTTCCTGTACAGAAGGATATATAAATCATTTATAAAAGGTATATATTAAAATGCCCAAACGGGCTATCACTATTACATTACAGAACGTTTTCGGAATGTTAATTCCATCATCAGTGTAAACGGGGTATACATGCTATGAGCCATCACCAGTTTACACTGATGATGGAATTAACATTCAGAAAACATTCTGTAATGTAATTGTGATAGCCCATTTGGGCATTTTATTATATACCTTTTATACAGGATTTGAAATTAAATTTTTTGTGATACACGGTATACAGCCAGCTACAGGAACTTAGTATCCTAGTAGATATCAACAGGAAATCTAAGTGGGTCTCAGGTACTCTCTCAAAATGATAATGGTGTTATCCCATAAAGACGTTCAATGAAATTTCTGAAAAAACCAAAACGAAATATTTTGAAGTTTTCTTTTTGTTATACTACTAAATTTAGTTACAATAGTAGTTTTGTGTCCTAGTTTTATAGGTAAATTTTATTAAGGATTATTGGAGTTTATCACTCCAAGTGATAAAAGATCGGGAAAGAAATGAAGGGCAGAATTTACAAAACAGTCTTCAGGACAATAACCACATACGTGTCAGAAACACGACCTGATACAGAGAGGGCAAAAATAATGTTAGAAACAGCAGCAATGAAAGCACTTAGAAAAATTGATGGTAAAATACTGTGGAACAGAACTTTAAGTACAGATATACAACGTTGATGAAAGGTGAAGAAGAAAGGTTGGATAATAAATAGAAGAGTAGAATGGAACTATCATATAAGCCTAATGACAACAAATAGAGTAGTAAAAACAGCAATAGATGTTTTCTAATAGCAAGACGATCAGTAGGAAGATCACAAAAACGATAGAACTTACTAGAGGCATATTGAAAATATGCACAGGAGACAGAGTTATGTCAACATAAAAACAAGAAGTGTTTTTGTATCAAATTTTTCAGTTATATTGTTATGAAAGCTGAGTAATAACATAAAGAAATAACTCTAGAATCAAAATTAATAAAATGAAATATTTCAGAAGAGTCTTAGTCAAGACTTGACAAACATAGAAATGAAGACATAAGAATAGAACTAAATATCTAGAAAAGGTATTCTTCTTTGTTATAATCTGAAAATGTTTCAGAAATTTGATGCCTGAATGCTTTTTTTGTTAGCATTCACCATTATTTGGTCAACATACTACCAATGCAATGCAAGCAAAGCCGCTATTACTCCTAACGTACCTACATTTTTCAGTAGCCGATACCCCTACTATAATGACTGTCCTGTCAGCCAATGTATTGTTTCCCCCATATCCCGCCACTAGGAGGCAAGTAATAAACAAATAGTTTTGGCCATTCTTTACTTTCCAGAATAAAAAATATAAAAAAAACAACAAAAACTGTTGTAACGATCTTTAGAGGATTAGATCAGAAGAACATATGATATAAGGTTGTTAAAAGAAACTAAAAACAAAAGAAACATTTATAGATTTTAACAAACTACCCTATTAAATGGCGTGCTTTTCAACTCTTCACCGACCCTTGTGACAATACGACACATTCTTCCAAATTTGTCAACGTGTTCGCATGGCGTCGCTGGCGAATTTCCAGCGTGGACGCTGCTAGCGTCATTTCTGCAGCGTCGTGGCGGCCGTCACATTAGAATTTCCTATTTGGCCAGCGCTTTAATCTTTCATCGTACGATTTATCATTTTCTGGGGCGATTTATTAAATGTTTGGATGTGTTTAGTCTTTGGCTGTGAGATCGGTATGTTTATGGGGCGTGACAGATATTTATGGGAAAGATGGAAGGTAGGCGATATGGAAAAAGGTGTTAATTATGAAAAGTGAAGTCAAATTGATGTTTACGGCGATTCATTTTTGATGGAATGTAGCTGTCCTAGGTTTTAATGCGTTTGAAATGGAGGACAATTTATACGCTTTTATTTTGTTTGTTTTAATTGGCAGTTGTAAATAGTAAGGCAAATTTATCAAGATTCTTTAGATGTTAGTTAAAAAGTTGTGTGTAGGTGTAACCATGTTAAGATATTTATTAATTTCAGTAAATTTTAGAATATTAGTATTATATTCAGTGTGCGCACCAGTTTTATAACATGAAAGGTCGGACGAGGACTCTGAGTCCCCATTTAGTTATGAAATGATTTTGTTTGAACTAAAAATAATTACCTGAAGATAATATTATTTTTCTTTTAATTGACATTATAGAAAATGAGTCAATAATAGAAACGTAAGACAAAAAATATTAGAAAAATGAACAAACTTTTAACACACTTTATTTTTAAACAAAAAATTTAAAAAACAGTAGTTTTAAAAAAAATTACTGAAAACAATTTATTTTTCATAGCAATCATTGCATAGAAAATTGACATGTTCTGTCGCTGGCCCGAACCCTCAGGAATGAGAGAAGGTGGTCCAGTCGCACTATCCATAGCTTGATTGGACCGGAACAGGTAAGAGTCACGGACCGCTGACATATAGATCGTATACAGATTGAACGAAATAAATTCGGAACATACGAAATATTATGTATTTCGGCTCAATTCCGTTCTAGGTGGTTAGCCAACAAAAGGTTGTCAAATAATTATATTATAAAAATCCAATACTTCAGCGGGCTGCTGGATTTTGAAATCATTCAAGAACAATTCAAAACTCTACCCAAATAGGTTGCCCCGCCCATCACGTATAAAAATTGAAAGCTACACATAAATCTAAGATTTTATTATGCTGTCAAACCACTTATCGCTTCACATAGATGGATATTTTGAGCGCTGTTGCCAAAATCATTCTTCTAGATTTTTTTCAAATAAGTTGTTAACCATAAAATATTTACAGGAAAGAAACGAAATAACTACAAACCATTAAGTTTATTTTTTTTATTAGTCTGTTGTAGTAGATTGGTAAATACAATGAAAAATATAGGCAAATATCCGATTTATTTAAAGATACGAAGAAGATATAACTCTAAAAAAGATCCGTAAATCGGATTATTCCACGGCGATTGGCAACATTGTTACGCAAACAACATTGTTGTGAGACAGACAGTTGAACGATTTTAATGTCTATCGCCAGGTATGGCTTTATTTTTGTCCAAGTTTTATATTGGTCTACTATTTCAAATAGAGTTCAAACAGACATATATTAAATTGTATGATCCGTTTTAAATTCGTTCAATCTGTATGTCCAAAGCTAAATATGATTACCTTTTTAAAACAAAATGCAATAAATGTTAACTAATGCTAAGAATGCTAATGCTAAGGTACTCAAAACGAGGGATATAAACAGATTAGAAGCTTTCAAAATGTGGCTTTATCGCCGTATCCTAAAAATACCATGGACAGCAAAAATCACAAATATAGATGTCCTTAAAAGAATAAACCAAGAACGCCAACTTTTCGAAACCATCAAGAAAAGGAAAACGGCGTATCTAGGTCACATCATGCGAAATGAAAAATACCAGTTCCTCCAACTTATAATCAAGGGTAAAATTAAAGGCAAGAGAGGAATGGAACGCAAGAAAATGTCCTGGCTCCGAAACATAAGGCAATGGACAGGGATTAACGACATACAATCTCTGATACATATTGCAATAAATAGAGAATTAATGGAAAATGTGATCGCTAACATCCATTAGTGGATTTGCATCTGAAGAAGAAGAAGAATGCTAAGAATCTGTAAGAATAATGTGTTTATTAGTCTTAGAACTAAAAATCTGCAAGAGAAGTGGTTAGCTAAGACTAATGACAAAAAATAGAGAAATAAAATATGAAAAACTTTTTGTTTTTCATTTTTTTGAATTTACAGTTGAAAAAATGAAAAAGTCGCTGAGATTTCAGAAATGTTGACAAAAAAAAGACGATTTCTTCGAAAAATAGATATTATTGTTTATCGTGGGTACTTCGGTGATTGGAAAATTTCAGAGATTGAGATTGGAAAGTCGATGAGACCTATGAAAAAAATGTAAAAATATATTAATGTAGTATATATACTATATAATATAAGTTATTTTATATACAAAAATATTTTAAAGTGCCTAAAGAAAATAAAATATTAGAAAAATAAGTCCGCTTAGAAGTCAGCGACTTCTAAGTCGCTGAAAATAAAATATAAAAATTCTATAAAAGTCCGCTTAAGGAGAATCTTAAAGAGAAATAAAATAATTATAAACATTATTCACGTCGCTGGGCGAAAAATAAACATCAATTAATATCGCTAAAATTCTTCTAAGTCCGTTTAGAGACTTAGAAGAATAAACTTATAAAAAATTTTTTGAAATTATTCTAAGTTAAAAATCTGTAATAAATCGAAATAAAATATTTGAAGAAAAGGTTCTAAGTCGAAAAATACCTTTAAAATAACGATAACATATAATTTATTCCAAGTCCAGCTAGAGGACTTAGAAAAGTCGTGTAATAAAAAGGATAGCGGTTTGGTACAAAGTAAACGTCAAGTTTCTGGGAACTAAATCAACCAAAAGGTCTCTAATGCCAAGAAGGTTGGTTCTGTGGATCCCTGTCTAGACCAGAAGGAACTTTTAGCGGTTGTGCACCTATATTTATATGAAATTAGTTAGGTCAACTGCCAAATACATAAATTTCTGATCAAGACATCTGATTGTACCGTATCTGAAGAAATAGGGAATGCTTGTTGCCCTACATTTGAATAATTGTAGTCTTCTTGATTTCCAGTGGCTATACCAAGACTTGCATCTGGTTGTAGTGCTGCTAAAGATGTAGTCTTACTGTCTTCAGATTGTACTGTGGCTAAGAAAGGGATAGTTAGTGAGTGTTGGACATTTAAAGAAGCAGTAGTTTTTAAGTGTACTGTAGTGGGATTGGGAAGATTATTTTTATACCTAAGCAAATCATCTTTTTTGAATATTGATGTAGGAATTGCATCTCTGTTAGGACCTTGTTTATCGGCATTATAAATTCCTGTGGCTTTAAATCTGTTAATAATATTAATACTAGGGATTTCATGTAACAGCTTGGTTATAATTTGTTCAAATATTTTTTAGGAATTTTTTGCGATAATTTTTCCTCTGCCACTTACTAAGTGCCTTGTCTCAACTATTTTTCAGACCTCTAAAGACTGACACATCTAATGGTTGTGATAAATGTGTCATGTATGGAGATAACTTCATAATAGTAATTTTATTTTTCGTGCTAACCTAATCAAATCTGTGGACACACGGGTAGCATGGCTATCATAAATTAATAAAACTGGTCTTTCTTTTGTAATATTAGATAAAAAACATCTCTGAACCAAATAAAAACAAAGTAGTTTCCATCCAACATCGAGACGTTGTACAATCTGAAGTTTGGAATGTTGTATTCTAATTAATCCAATTATCCATTACGTATTTACCTTTAAATACACAGAGAAGAAGTATCATTTGACCATCAGCAAAACAATACAACAAAACAGATGTGTTTTCTCAGCCATACGAACTGGTCTTTCGTATTCTTTTTGTACCAACTGCACCAACGGCTTTTGCTTTATTACGGTTATGACAAAATGATGTCTCGACGCAATTAAATATCTGTTCTGGTTTCGCCTCAAGGTTTAATTCTTCCACAGTTTTTGTTAATACTTCAGAAAAATTATAGACGACCCAAGGGTTCACCTGATCATATCTAACATGTTTAATACTCCTTGGTTTCTTTTTTGAAAGATAGTGCCTAGTTTTAAATGATTTAAACCAGTCAGGGCCTTGCGTCTGGTCTTTAAATCCACTCTTGATATTATTCCGTCTTATATAAAATTGTACTAAGTCTAGTACTTCCTCTGTGGATACGCCAAACCCATTTTTGTCCATAATTTTTATGCAATCTGCAATTTCTATTTTCTCAAGAGACGACAGATATGATTGAACTCTTCCACCATCGTTACCTTCTTTTGAAGTCAGTCCAGTCGACACGTTCCTTTGATTCGATGCTTCAGTGTAAGATCGTAGTATATTGTAAAATAATGATGTAACCCGTGTCGCCTAATTTCTCCCCGTGCTATTTCTAATATCCTCAATTGCCCTATATCCAAGGTCTTCCGTGGTATATGAGGAATCAGTACCTTTCTGAGTTTTTCTTATGTACGTTCGTACCATTTTCTGAAACAAAAACAATCTGATATAACCTAAGCTTTGAAAAAGTAAAGGATGGAAAAAAAATTTAGGTCCTGATGTCCTGACAGGTATTTGGACCAGGCCCTTGTCCAGTTACTCCCGATATGGATCTCAGTTACCCCCAAAAGAGCAAAAGCTCTCAGGGTAACTAGACCACCCATTCTAACCTCAAAACTATTAAAATAAGCATACAAAACTAATTTAAACATTGTTAATAGAATATTAATCAACACTTTTACACTAAAATACATGTTAAAAACACTTACCTTGATAATCAAAAGCCGTTTTGGAGGAAAGGCACATCCTTGCAGTACAGCCAACAGCAAAAACTTAAATTCAATTACAGTTTAAGAACGAAAAAGGTATGGCCCCGAAAACCCCTGGGTCCAGTTGCCCCTCATCACCCTAATATATAATCAGTCAGATAAAATTAAATTCAAACGACAAAATAAATGTATTTTTGAAACGAAGCTTCCATACTTAGTATTGCATTAAAACATAGTATGAAGCTTCCCGCTAGTATACAGTACCTTTCATTGTACTAATTTTTTTTTGGTGTTAATTTAAAATAAAAATAGTAAATAATACTAAAATGCTCCAATAATATAACTTCAGAACAATATTATGATATATTGAAAAATTGTTTATATTAGGTATATCCATTTATCGTTTTTCACAAAAAAATCCTTGAACTTGAAAAAGTTTATTTTGCAACTTGTATATTTTATTTGTCTTGGTTTCACCGCCGTCCCTAAAAACCCCAGGAGAATTTCTGCAAAGGTCAGCGAGGTTTTAATGATGTAAATCTGAATCATCAAATTTTTTGCAGTTATTACGAGGACTGGCTGTTATACTTTTAGGCCTGTATATATTTTTATAAGCGAGTTTTCGATAGTCGCAAAAGTAAATAAATGGGTTATAGGGAGACATGTAAAGCGACGAAGTTTCGATAATTTTTTTACTATATAGTTTGAAGAAAATATTGTAAAATTTTTTTACGAGTTTTACGAAAAACTGGAGACCACAATCGCTAACATACCAAATAAAGAACTTACTATAATATGTGGCGACTTTAATGCAAAAGTTGGCAACACTACACAAAATGACGACTTAAAGAATGTACTGTGAAAGTTTGGCATAGGGCAGAGAAACGAAAGAGAAGACCGTTTAATCGAGTTTGCTATTACAAACAACTACTCTATCATGAATACTCGATTTAAACACCATGTACGTCGACTTTATACTTGAAAAAGTCCTGGAGATAGATTTAGAAATCAAATAGATTACGTCCTAACCAATATTCGCTGGAGATCGTCCATTCAAACAGTCAGATCATATCCAGGGGCGATACGCGGATCCGATCATACTCTCCTCGTAGCTAAAGTAATGCTTAAACTTAAAGCCCCCAACAAACAAAGAGAGATAAAGAGGATAGAACTAAGAAAAAAAGACGACCTTCTACAGGAAGTACAGAAAAGTATGCCCTCTATTCGTAACGGAACATCACAAGAAATATGGGAGACTGTTAAACATTGCGTAACAACAGTAGTGGATCGCTCAAAGAAAAATAATCCGGTGAAACGGAAACACTGGATAACACATGAAACTCTTAAAATAATTGAGAATAGAAGAAATCTTTGAAAAAGTGGTGTACATAGTGAAAGGGAGAAAGCTAGTTTAAGAAACCTCAATAAAGAAATAAAACGAAGATGTAAGGCCGACAAAAAACAGTACTATCAAAGTATATGCAAAGAAATTGAGAGACATGGTCAGAATAATCAGCCGAGAGATCTATTTAGAAAAATACGCTACCTGACAAGAGACTTCAGAGCCAGAACTTGGGCCATTGAAGATAACACTGGAACCCTGAGAACAAACAGAGAAGACATAGCAGCGACATGGAGATCGTATTGCAGGGACCTATATAAAGATGATCAACGCCAAGAGCTTGTTAGCCAAATCTCTGACGAGGTGGAAGAAGAACCTAATATACTCGAAAATGAAGTAAGACTGGCTATTAACAAGCTCAAATATAACAAAGCACCAGATCCAGATATAATAACAGCAGAAATGCTTAAAGCCACAGAAGAAACCGGCGTAAAGTTACTTCATCTACTCTGTTACCAAATATGGCATTCCAAACAATGGCCTGAAGACTGGACAAAATCTACAATAACGACCATACATAAAAAAGGTAGCTTCCATAAATGCGACAATTATAGAACTATCTCTCTTATATCCCATGCCAGCAAGATAATGCTACATATAATCAATGAGAGACTGAAAACATTCCTTCAAAGAGAAATTCCACAAGAGCAAACTGGATTTACCAAAGGTAGAGGCACTCGAGAACACCTTCTGAATATAAGACAACTAATCGAGAAATCTAGGGAATTCAACATCCCACTATACATCTGTTTTATAGATTACCGTAAAGCGTTCGACAGGGTCAAGTGGAGACACTTATGGCGAATACTAAAAGAAGTAGGCGTACCACAACATCTAATTACGCTTATAACTGAACTATATGAACACACTACTGGATCAGTTAAAGTACTTGACACACTTTCGAATGAGTTTCATCCAGAACGGGGTGTCAGACAAGGATGTATACTATCTCCACAATTATTCAACATATATGGGGAGTAAATTATGCGAAGAGCACTTGAAGGATGAGAAAAGGGCATCTCAATAAATGGACATCAACTAAACAACCTACGTTTCGCAGATGACACAGCCCTTCTTGCAAATAGTCAAGCAGAGCTGATGGAACTTATACGAATGATCGAAAACGAAAGTCAAATATTTGGTCTGTAATTAAACATATCAAAGACGAAGATCATGATAGTGGAGAGACTACACAAAAATCATCCACACATAACCACAATTGACCGGTTCAAGGTTGTGAGCTCATGCTTATATCTGGGATCATTAATCACACACACAGGGTCATTACAAGAAGAGATTAAACGTAGATGTGTTCTAGCAAAAGTTGCCACAGCAAAAATGACCAAATATGGAAGGACTGTCAAATTTCAAGAGCGATAAAGATGAGGTTGATCAACTGCTTAATATTCCCAATACTGACCTACGGATGTGAATCTTGGACTCTGAGACAATCGGAAAGAAGAAAGATAGACGCCACTGAAATGTTCTGTTGGAGACGAATGTTACGAATTCCTTGGACCGACCGTAGAACAAATAATTCAATTTTAAGAGAGCTAAAAGTTAGCCAACGACTCTCTAGTAAAGTCCATCTCCAACAATTAAAATATTTTGGGCATGTTATGAGAGCAAACACAGAAAACATGGAAAGACTCATAATAAAAGGAAAGGTAGAAGGCCGAAGATCACGAGGAAGATCACCAACAAGATGGATAGATCAAATTACAGGAATATGCCAAAGACCTATGCATGAATTAAAAGAAATGACCAGCGACAGAGATCTCTGGAGACGGACAATACACGACATCACGTCGACCACTACACTCCCCCTGGGGGGTCAGGATTGAAGAGAGAGAGCTCGAAAGTTTTAACAGCAAATTAATTTGACTCTAAAAAAAGGAACCAAGGCATATTTTGACATGAAACGAAAAACACAATACTTAAGACACATGGTTGCAACCTAAAAATAAGGATTTACGAAAATTCGCTAACGAAATTATTCCACAGGATGTTTCAAAGTTAGGATAATACAACCACGTTTTATTTAATCCCGTACAATAAGTCAAATATAAAATTATATCAAAAAAACTGGCTATATCAAATTAAAATTTATAAATTTGCCCTAGTTATAGTTGGAATTCATTCATTTTAGTTAAAATGTAATTCTATAAAGTAAATTTCTGCTCAGCTTTATGTTTACGTGAACGAGTACGACTGACGTATACCGATTCTAAATTGATATTAATTTAAATACATAAACTTAAATTGTTCTGTATTTTCGGTTGTGAATTTAATCAAAGATATATATCATTTATCATGTTCATTAACAATATATGCAGAATGTAATCTATTCGTAGCCTCAGGATAACGAACTGCTGAAATCACAGCATTGGCGGAAAGATGTTTCCGAACATCGAAAACGTTTGTGTAGCTAATATTTAAACAAAATAACATTTATGTTAAATGAATATAGAAGTGTTGAATAGAACGGTCACTTATTATTCAACTTAAAACTACCAATTGATCTTGATATAGGTCTAAATTGAGGAAGTAAAAGGTGATCTATAGAAAGAAATAGGTTCCAAACAGCAAAAAAGTATTCTATAAAATACTAGCAGATTTAATACAAAAAAGCTTAAGCAAATATGGTGAACCCGTCGAAGTGTGAACTAGTTTTCAATTAGTATGACACATTTTGCATGATTTAGGAGATGTTTTAAGTCATGATATTTTTTTCCTATAATTCTTACAGACTTTACTACATATACTTAAATTTGGGCACGTTTTTAACATCAGATGTGGAAATTATGTTAATTTTTTTTAAGTATCCATGTTTCACACTTTCCCGACAATTTAGAGTAAGTGTGACAATGGACTTTAGCTTACAATAGCGTGTGTTATTTTTGGGGCAAGTGGAAATAATTTAAAAGTGATAGAAAAACAAATTTTTAGTGTTTGAAAAATTTAAGCAAGTTACAAACCTTTTAAGATTTAAAGGTTCAACCCAATAAAATTTACGTCAAAAATAAAAGGATCCCTTCTGTCTTTAATGGGTTCTTCTTCTTCTGGCAGCGTTAGCAGCTGTTCAAAATAGGTCTGTGACAGTCATACATAACATACAGGTGGTCATAACGGGTTCTGGTAAAGTTTTTACGATATCGTCTTCAACTATCATATCCGTATCTTCTATATCAGGCCAAAAAAGGTGTTACTACTCTTTTTATATCTTAAGAAGCAAATTTTCCATTTATTTTCAATCTTGTTATCAATTCCTCCAATAAAATTTTTAATATGTTTTTTAGATGTGTACTCTACAACAACCCAAATACCCAAAATTTGGGTCTTTCCCAACTCTCCAACTGTTGGCACTTCGTTCTCAATTATTTGATCGTTTTCTCTAAATATTTCAGTATCTAAATAATCTTAAGAGTCAACATATTCTACCAAATCTTCTTCCAATTCTAAACTACTGCAGGTTTCTTCCAGTTTCATAAACCCCTTCGGTTTTTGATTTTTTGATTCTTTTTTCCTTCTGTGCTCTTCTTCTTTTGTTTATTTTTTTATTTCTGTTATGTTCTTCAATCTATTTTCTTCTGTAAGTTTATTCAGAACTTCTTCGGAAGTAACGACTTGTAAAGTAGTGGTGCCTTCGTCCCTGAAGCAGACACTGCTGAAAGAACCGTGATGTTTTCTCTTCCTGGATCAGAAATAGTTTTAGAACTTGGTTTACCTTTAGCTCCCACGACTTTGGTTTTTTTGGGGTCGTGGGAAATGGATGTTTGGTTCATATTTTACACGAGTTGCGGCTTATCCTCTAATTTTAGCTAAACTTAAGTTTTTTTGAGAATATCAAAATATTCTTGGATGATGAAAGGATATCTCTTTTTTTTTGAGACCTTCATAGCTTGGGGTTTTTTATGCTAAGTTGGTGACGTATTTTAAAACTCGCGAATAATCTCTAGTAGTTCCAATCTGAATATTCCAAATCCCCACTGCTCCATAGTTTTTAGTCCTTGGGCCAATCTAGTCTCATCTTTGAGTAGAATCGCTGGAGCCCTCCTTTGCAACTCCTTGAGCACCAGTCAATTGGTAGAATAATGTTATTTTACGAATAATATACAATTTATTTGCCCGGTATATCGAAAAAAAAACCCTCTTTTTATCTCTGACACTGAGTGATTTAAATCATCTTGGGTATATTTGGTTGCTCGATCCGATTTCCGCTTATAGTTTCTTACCATGTTCAACCTAGAATTAAAAATAGGTAAAAAGAAATGAAATAAGACTTACTCGGACTTACAAGATGACCGGTTTCGCTTTCTACAATTTGCAAAGCATCTTCAGGTCAGTCGGTACAAAGTAAATTAAATGCTGATATTATAAAAAGCCCATATTAGGGTGCTTTTTTATACTGATAAAGATAAAATTAGAGTAATTATGCCAATATTACATGTCTATGGTTTAATATGAATAAACTGTTTAAGCAGGCAAAGTAAAACCCACAAATTGGTATAAAATAATCTATTGAATTGTAATAAATTAGTAAATAAACACAAATCAACTAATACAAAACATGAAAAAATAGTCAATTGTATAAAAGCCCATATTTACTCATTTCCTGTCAAACTAGCACACTACACTGGATGCGAAGTGAAAAGATTTGAACGAAAAACTAAATATAAAAATAATGCATTCGTTATTTTCGGAAAAATTTCCGAATATTTCAGTTAAATATGGATTTTATAGGTCTATCTTCAGAGACTTTTATCAGTTACGCTTCGGCAGGCCTCAGATTGACACCTGCAGCAAATGCGAAGAACTAGATTTAGAAATAAAGTCCCAATATTTAAATGATAATGCTAAGAGGGTAGCAATAGCTGAAAAGATGGTGAATGTACGTCGATCAAAAAAGTTTTTTGTTAAAATGAATGAGTTAGAATGATACCAAAGTGAATCCATTGGTAGGAGGCAACACATGGGAGGAGGAAACCCTTTCACAGTTTCTGTGCTGGAGCTGGAAGTCAAAACAAAAACCACATAGTTTTAAGGTTCGCCAGAGCATTAACAGACCTCAAAAGATTTGAAACGGTCGACCAGTACTACCCTATTCGGGGTAATATCGTTCGTGGTATTCGTAAATCGTTCATGCCTTGTGGCCGTAACTTTGCTGTAGCAAAGAGAATAATGCAAAAGGCTGATAGGATTTACACATTTAAAGAGTATGTAGAAATTATTATAACTGCTAGTACTAAAATAAGTTTCACTGACCATCCGATCGAGAAAGATAATAGTATTATCAAAGATTATAAGTTGTAGTGGACTAGATATTACAAAAGAAATGTTTTATCACACCAGTCACTAGGAAGGCATATTCCCAAAGAACAAAAAGTTTCTTTTTCTATCAGCAAGTTCGTCCACTTTTCTTATAACAATCAGGCAAAAGATCAAATTATCCTAACAATAAAACGCGATCTAGTGGAGTGCCTGGTAGATAGTGCGAAAAGAAGTGAATTCGGAATCCCGAAGAATTTAAAAGAACTATTCTTAGAGTGTGGTGCCAAAGTAATTATTCAGTTTATAAAAGCAATAAACAAATTACACAAAATTTTATTCTTGTACTATTTTATGGATATTAATATTTTTCTTTTTCGCTAATATAGGCTGATGTGAGTTTCTAAATAGCTCTCCATATTGTTAAAACAAATTTCTTTCGCAATTTTTGTAGCTTACCCCCAAACTTGGAAACAAATTTTATCCGGATGACTTTATCATGCTGTAATTATTGTTTTTAAGTAAATGTGCCACGATTTATTAAGCTGGAAAATTTCCCCACCAGCGGGCTTAAATTCTTCGTGTTGATAAAGGCAAACTCTAAGCACTTCTAACGAACTCCGTGGACTGTGAATTTCTCCAAAATCTGAGGGATATCCTGAATGGTCATTCAGAAAACTTAATAAACGGCATTCATCAGGCAAATGTTGAAAGTTCCAAAGGAAAGCTCATGCGGAAATTTGTAGTGATTGAAATGCAATAAAACAATTTGAGGAAAATCGAGGATTATGAAATTTCTATAGAAAATGGAGAAATGAACGTGTAGTTGAGTTGTTTGTGGATATTAATTTTGTAAATGTCAGAGGTGTGGTTGATGTGCATGTTCGCTTAGGAAATGAAATTGAATTTGCATAAATTACTAGAAAAGGGCAACAAAACTTGTATTAGTTTTTAGTTTATTCCAGACTTACTAACATTGACGTAATAACGTATGAGACATACGCTCCTCTGTAGGAAAATTAACGGGATTTATCAGCAAATTAACTAAATTTTAGTGAAACTTATTAAATTATTAGTTAATATTAAACTTTTTGTAAATTAATACGCAATTGGGTCAAGACTTTTTTTGTGTTCTTTTGGATTGTGATCAGCTTTCCTTTCCGAATGTAAAAATTTGTATCCGCAATTGTTACTAATTTTGGATTTACAAATCGTTTTCATAAAAATTTTAACACAATAGAGATCAAAATTATTCTACTCGTCGATTTTGAGGTATATTATGGGGTCATCTGTTATCTTTTATTGGTATATAATTGATAATGTAATATATTTCTCCTAGCGTTTGCAAGAAGTGTTAAAAAAATTCGTATTTAATAATATTCTGCTCCATCCTTTCCTCCAGGAACAAAGAACAATGCCAAAATTATATTTTTGTTTTTCTGATGAGGATCTTAAGTTAATAATACTCGATGTTATACAAGTTACACATAATATAATAATATTGATATTATTGCTCAAGAATGGGGTTATAAGAATATTCCAATCACCGAATAATGTCGTTAAGAAATCATTTGCTTAAGTTGTTCCTAAAAATCATTCATATCCATGTTAACAGAAAGCTGGAACTTTATATTAGTGAGACACAATTGGGATTCAGAAAAAGGTTAGGCACTTGAGAAGCTTTGTTTGCCCTAAATGTTGTCACATGGTTATGCTTTGACGTCAATCAAGAGATACACGTGTGTTTCATAGATTTTGAAAAGGCTTTTGACAGAGTATGCCATGATTTGATTTCGGGTCGAAATCAAATCATGGCGTTTATTTAATTTTATCTTTTGTTTTATATGTGTTTAGTGCAGTGCAGTGCTACGTTTTTTGTACAGGGTATGTCCCTGTACAAAAGTTCCCTAAGTTTTTTTGTTTTTTTTTGGAATTATCTTTGTTAGGAAATGAAATCGGATTTGCATAAATTACTAGAAAAGGGCAACAAAACTTGTATTAGTTTTTAGTTTATTCCAGACTTACTAACATTGACGTAATAACGTATGAGACATACGCTCCTCTGTAGGAAAATTAACGGAATTTATCAGCAAATTAACTAAATTTTAGTGAAACTTATTAAATTATTAGTTAATATTAAACTTTTTGTAAATTAATACGCAATTGGGTCAAGACTTTTTTTGTGTTCTTTTGGATTGTGATCAGCTTTCCTTTCCGAATGTAAAAATTTGTATCCGCAATTGTTACTAATTTTGGATTTACAAAGCGTTTTCATAAAAATTTTAACACAATAGAGATCAAAATTATTTTACTCGTCGATTTTGAGGTATATTATGGGGTCATCTGTTATCTTTTATTGGTATATAATTGATAATGTAATATATTTCTCCTAGCGTTTGCAAGAAGTGTTAAAAAAATTCGTACTTAATAATATTCTGCTCCATTCTTTCCTCCAGGAACAAAGAACGATGCCAAAATTATATTTTTGTTTTTCTGATGAAGAACTTAAGTTAATAATACTCGATGTTATAAAAGTTACACATAATATAATAATATTGATATTATTGCTCAAGAATGGGGTTATAAGAATATTCCGATCACCGAATAATGTCGTTAAGAAATCATTTGCTTAAGGTGTTCCTAAAAATCATTCATATCCATGTTAACAGAAAGCTGGAATTTTATATTAGTGAGACACAATTGGGATTCAGAAAAAGATAAGGCACTTGAGAAGCTTTGTTTGCTCTAAATGTTGTCACATGGTTATGCTTGGACGTCAATCAAGAGATACACGTCTGTTTTATAGATTTTGAAAAGGCTTTTCACAGAGTATGCCATCGACCCGAAATCAAATCATGTACCAGTAAAAAACAAAAAAAAACAAAAAAATTATAGCAGAGTTAAATATACGTAGTCTCAGGAAACTGAGGAAATATACCTTATTTTATTTTTATCTTTTGTTTCATATGTATTTAGTGCAGTGCAGTGCTACGTTCTTTGTACAGAGTATGTCCCACAAGTTTTTTTGTATTTCAGAATAACCTTTGTTTTTTGTGTACAACCCAAAAATTTCTATGTACTGTACTATAGTAATCAAAAAATAATTAATATACTTTTTATTTGGCTAATTTCTATGTATATTTTATTGGAGAGTAAATTAGAATACCGATAACATCCATGATATGCTATAACCGAAAATAACAAGTTTTTTTGTATTTCAGAATAACCTTTGTTTTTTGTGTACAACCCAAAAATTTCTATGTACTGTACTATAGTAATCAAAAAATAATTAATATACTTTTTATTTGGCTAATTTCTATGTATATTTTATTGGAGAGTAAGTTAGAATACCAATAACATCCATGATATGCTATAACCGAGGTAATGTCATAATATCTTTGTTAACTTGTGGTATTTAAATTCACACTTCAGCTTGACCCAGTTATAAAGGTGTTCCATCTACTTCTAGGAATATTTGTTTAAAACGTGATTTGTTTAAATTTATAATTTCATTATCCTTAACTAATTTTTGATTTTTGTTTGCAAAATTCGGGCCGCAGAATTTTGATTTTAGAACTATAGATTATCTTGAAATAGTATGGTGTGCTTATAAATTAAATATCAAGATGATAGATGATAGAAAGGGCTAAGAAACATTTAGGAATTAATGAAGTAAAAGGAAGCGGGTGGTGTGTTATGTAACAGAAAGTTTCCAGTAAAATAGAAAGGAAATTATAATCTATAATTAATTTACAAGATCTATAAAACCAGCTTTTATGTAAGAAACTGAATGTTGGGTAGTCAAAAAAAAAGAGGAACAACTAATGCATGTGGATAAAATCAAATTCCTTAGATCGATGAATGAAGAGACAAAGAAGAATATTATTAATGATGATTATATTATAAATGATTATAAAGAAGGCGTGGACATAGACATGGAGGTGCGTAATGGGGATTAATATTGGTATAACCCAAGATAGAAACTTGGATGGAGAAACGTAATTAGAGAAACCGCCAATAGGGATAGAGGCAAAAAAATGATGATTGATGATGTTCTAATTCCTTTACCCTTTGCCAGGTTTTAAGGATTCATATTTTTATTTACTAAATTCATTTTTAAATCAATCTTTTTACTCAATAACACCCTTTTGGTAAACTTTATTTTCTGTAAAGATCCATCCACTTTATTATCATCATCATCATCATCATCATCATAACTTAGACCTTTGCATCCACTGGTGGACATAGATCTCCCTGTGATTACAAAGTGGTGTTTCTGTAGGCTTGAATTTCATTTCTGTTTTGGTGTTAAATGCACCACATATAAAAAAGTCCTTGATGCTCTTTAAGAGCAGTTTCGATATCATCATAGAATAGATCCACTTTTTCATCACGGTCTGTTGTTGGTGCATGAACCTGTATTATTTTCATATTATACCTTGTATTCAATCTAATAGTAAGACAAATTACTCTTGTGTAAAATTTCTTTAGTGATACTACACTTGTTTCTAGACCTACGTGGTAAAAACTATTCGTCCTCATTTTAAACTATAGCATCCCGATTTTAGTTTAATTAAGTGTTCGCCAGGTCTTCTGACTTCGCTGAGACCGGCTAAGTCCCACCTTATGTTTTCTAGTTCGCACTCAAGTTCAGAAGTCTTTCATCGGATACTAGGGTAAAAAGTCGTCTTATTCGGGTAACTTTTTTCTGTCTTTGTCGATTTTTTATCCCCCCCCCCCCAGAATACATGTTATTTATCACGGCAAGATTATCTGGAAATAATTTTCTACTTGCCTGGGGTATTTGCGTGTTTTCTCAACTGACATTTTCGTTCCAAAAAAATGTCACTTTATGAATGATACTAAATTATATGACAAAGCTTTTAAAAATATAAATTAAATTCATAAAATTCTTGTATATTAAATTACTTATTCTTTATAACTATTTTCTATAATATGTGTATTTTACATTAATTCGTATAATACACATATAACAACTAAAAAACTATATTCAAATACAATTACCGCATGATTTTAAGCTTCCTTTGAAAGTTCATGACGCTGTGAAACCACCAGCTGGTGGACTGTAGCCGAACAGCAAATACACTTAAACATAAAACCCTGTAATTTAAGCCTTCCACAAATTACATGTTTCATTTGAAATTCTTTCGATTTGTTTGCTTTGAAAACAACTTCCATTTGAAACGTTTGAATTTCGTCAGGGAGACGTAGAAATTGTAACCTAATTAATTATTTAAAGGGAGAAGAAGAGAAAGGCGACATTTGTGGCTCGTTTGTGACTAAGAATAGTATAAAAATCCTAAAAACTGATTTAAATTAAATATTGTATTTATATGCAAATAAGCAACAATTTGTTGTAATTATTAAAATTACATTTTTGATTAGCTAAACTTTGACGTTTCGATTTTTACTCCTGAAATCATTTTCAGATTATTGAAGAATTTTGTTGAAAAGAGTGTATATCTGCTGTAGATAAGGTTATGTATTTTCAAAAAATTTTAATTTCACTTATTTGGCACTTGGGCTCAGCTGACAGTATCATAGGCAACAGTCATACCTGGCTGGAAAGATATAAGGATGGATAATTATACTCTATGAAACTGCAAAATTCTAATTATTATATATGTTTTTGCATTATTTATTTTGTGTTTGTGTGTTGCATGTGTATTCTTCTTCTTTAAGTGCCATCTTCGTTCCGAAGGTTTGCGATCATCAGGGCTATACGTATTTTCGAAACTGCTGACCGAAACAATTCGTTGTTGCTACAGCTATACCATTTCCGTAGATTCTTTAGCCAGGAGTTTCGTCTTCTTCCTATCGTCCTTTTTTCTGCTATTTTCCCTTGCATAACAAGAAACAAATTCTGTATCCATTCTCTTATTTGAAAATAAAAAAATAGATCCAACGATATATAAAATAGACATGGTTTAAAAACCAAATCCAGAAAAGTATACCTGATAATGTAGGGTTTTTTAAAGAACTTACGATTAGAAACTAATATTACAGGTTACATTATAAGATATTCCACAGATATTCCAAATCGATTTTAATGACTTTATACTTTAGGAAACTGCAATTAAGATTAAAAAGTTTTAATTATTCGCTTGCATTGTAATGGAAAAAAGTAAGTGAAGGACAGAAGCCGCAAAAATACACTTGAAGCTCCTCTTGAAAGTAATCCTCTTTCAATGGACCCAGATGTGTTGTCAAAAAGGGCCTAGGGCATTTTCGTTTTTAAATTTAAATACCAGCACGAGACACGAGGGATGATTGATTGCATCGTTGCCGGATTTCCGTCGATGTAGCACGATGTAGGATGTACAGTAAAATAAATCAAAAAAACGTCTAAAAGAGTAAAGTTCTTTATGTCTCATTAAAACTTGTTGTGTAAAATTTTGAATGAGTTGCATATGTGAGTCCATTTTCATTTAAATAAAAAGAAATAGATAATAATCTTACTCACAATCAGTTTATTATACCTTCGTAGTAGGTATACTTCGAAATAGTAGACTGCGACTTAAGATATTTATTTTATTTGAGGACTGTTAATTTTACAAACACATTTAATATTACAATGTGTTTTAAAATAACAATTTATAAACTATTTTACTATGTACGTTTCATGCATAAAGAGAGGGGGTTGTATTAACTGGAAAGAAATATATAAGTCAACTGGGGAGTGCGATATGATGTTTGTTTGATATTGTATTTTTACATGCAGGTAAAGAGCTTTTCATAGAGATTTTTAGTCAAAGGTAGGTACGATCTTTTATGGCTTTCTAGTTTTGCAATTTAAAAAACCAATAAAACAGTTTACAATTATTGTCAACAACAATTGTAAGGTACAATTAAAAAAATACTTTTAGTGAAAACATAACAATAAAAAATGCAGATGTGTAGAAAGATTCGGTTAAAATTTTTTTTTTTCATATCCTTTTAGAACCGTAAGAGTTTCGATCTGGTTTTAATGGCGCCTCATATATTATGTTAATAATGTTTCTTAGAATATATGAATCGCTTATTTATGAAAGGCCTCTTGTCACAAAATGTAAATTTTGGAAAACAAGAAAACACTGTTTAGTTTTATAAAAAACGATTTTATGATTTTCTGATTTTTCTAAACGTTTGAAGGACCTTAAAACTCAAAATAATCATGTTAGATACACTTTTTCAAATCATTATTGTAATTTTTTTATTATTGAAAATAGCTGACAAAAGGCCTTTCATAAACAAAAGTGTTGTTTTATGGGAAAAGTTTTGATTGGTGGATGAATTTACACCGTGTTTATTTATAATTAATATTACTTTATTAAAACAGTTCTAAGACAATACAATTAGCTACAATTAATTGCCATTTTATACATTTTTGCTCATTTTTTGGTTGTAACTGTAGGCCATTGGGCAAGCTCATTGTAAAACCACTGTGTTCTTGAGGGACATACTGCAAAAGTTTCTTCAGGTCATTAATTTTTTCTCGATGAATTGGTACCTTTGATTCATGAGTTTTTCTTGCTAATGAAAAAGGGGAGGATGGCTCAGCAATAGACAGTGGATTAGATAATAATTTGAAGGTTTTGCTAATAAATCCACCTATAAAATCCGATACAACAACCACTCCTTTTTTAAATATTTCACAAGTAAATTCATGGTAGGAAGAAATAGTAAACATTTCCTTTTTTTTGTTTTTCCCAATTTTACTTTCTTCTGAAACAGTATTTTTCTTGGAAAATTTGGGCCACCAACTTGCATTTTCCACTAAATGCACCGTACATTTCCTCTGTTTTGTAGATGAAAGTATTATTTCTGTTATATCTTTCAAAGTAGATTTTCATCTATCATGTTTTCTTAGGTTTCGTTTTACAAGGCCGAAGACCCTGTCACATGGCAAATAGGAGTGACCCCTTATTGGAAGTTCATAGGCAACTTTTTTTAATTTTCCACTATCTGTAAGTTGCATTAAAAACCTAATCATCGTATAATTTTTATTTTGTCCTGTACAGTTGCCACTGTATAAGTACAATTCGTTTACATTAACTGGAACATTCTCGTCAATATACTTCTTCAAGAAAGAGCAAACTTCATTATTTCCCCATCCAGCAACTTCCTGGTGGTATAAATAAAATGTTACAGTGTCATTATTACTATTTTGTACGTCAAATGGATAGAGGGACAGTTGTCTAAGGTAGTATATTTCCTGCACTGGAATCGTGGGAAGCGATATGTTTGCCATATAATCAAAACATAAAAGCATCGCATTTTCATGTTCGGCACAGTATTCTTTCGTCTGTCGAAGGGACGAGTAAAACTTTTTGCTACGCCTCTTATACACTGCACTGCAACTGCAACAAGTAGCTGCGCAACTGCAACTCGTTTTACTGTTTCATTTAACTGAGGATTTTTTATTGTAGTATTAAGCAGTTTACATTCACAACAAGTGTCAATTTGGCGCCTTCCAAATCTATAATCGAAATGTTCTTTGAAAACTATACTTCACGTTTAACTAACACGCTATATTTCTCTTGAAACAAATTGAACATTTTTTTATGTCCAGCTTAGCATCTAGATATTTTATTTCCTTAGAAGAATAGTAACTTGTTTTCAGTGAAAATGACTGAATGTATTCTTTTACAGGATCCGTATAATCTTGTGGAAGGGTCTTCGGATTATTCTGTTGGCCTCTTAAATCTCTAGAAGACTTACGTTTCACAAGAAGATCTTGCAGTCTTCTTACTCTTTTTCCTTGCTTTTCTCACGAAGCAAGGCATATAATTTAAAAGAACTTTTATGCTGAACAGAATGTTTGGGCTTAAAAAAATACCTTCAGCTTCATCATCGGAAGTGTTTTGTTTTAATCTTGACCTCCTCTTTTGTACGGTCCCTGCTTCTATTAAAGACTGGTAAAAAAGGTCTTGCTCATTTTTGTTTGAAAAGTTTACCCCTCTGCATAAAATTTCAACTTGGTCCTCTTTACATAACTTCTCGAAACATCTCAATCTGCATCTGCAACATTTGAAAAAAGTTTCTATTGGGGAACTAAGCTAGGTTCTAAAACTGACTTCTAATTATCATCCTTTATTTCCTGTCTAGAATAGTACATTATAAGATAAAACGTAACTTACGAGCATGGTCCTGTTTTGCGTGGTTCAACATTTCCTCTGTAATTTATATATTCTTCACCACGACATCTAGCTTTCTTCAACGAACGAACACCCCTCTTTCGCTTCTTGCTATCTGCTTCTATTTCAACGACACTTTGACTCTCTGACATTATTTCAAAACATAAGTTAAATCACTTTAAAAATAACTGAAGAGAAATATTTTATTTTATTATTTAACAGTTGATTATAACATGCAACAACAAGAGGTTAATTATTATTAATCTCCAAACAGTGAATATTTGTCAACAATTAGCTGACCGCGCAATGTTGCCAACAGTGCTTTCATTTATGAAAAGCTTCTTGTCATTGACACGAGGCTTTTCATAAATAAACAATAATTTTAAACTAATATATCTGAAAAAAGAATAACAAGACATGAAGCTTTTCAGAAGCAAACGATATGCGAACATATGGATTATCATTTTCTAAGAAACGAAAATTTGAAAAAAAGTGACATGAGGTCTTTCATAAATAAGAGATTCATATATAAAAGGATCTGACTTATGAGATGATAAAAACTTAAAAAGACATTTAACGAAACTGTAAAACTGTAAAACTGTAAAACGAAAATTAAACTCTTTTTAAATAGTCGTAAAAGATGCTCTTTGGAGATTAGTATTATTACTAGCTACTGTAGACTTGCACGAGGACCTGAAGGAAACTAAACCTGTTCTATAGGTGTCCATCCTTCGCTTAATAGAGGTAGAAAGATCTTGGATCAGAATTCATCCAGTGAAGTTATACAAGGAGATATCTTTAAGGAATCTTCTGTGACGACAATATTTTATAGAAGAACTAGACATCTCAGGCAGTGTGATGGGCCCAGATTCTGAGCTCCTGCTGACCCTAGTAGATAATAGGAAATTTTAAATTGCTTGGTAACCTGACAAGTCAAAGACTAGGTTATCTCAGGCCTAGCTCGTATGATGCGGGGTAGTACAACAGATTTTCCATCTGAAGAGCTCAGAAATTAGCTCTACCCAGAGTCAACCACATACCATATTCTATATGCCATATAGACAAGAGTATAGGCTATATTTACCATCGAAAATATATGAGGACATCAAAAATCCAAGATAATGATGAACTTCTAATAATTAACGGTAATAGTTAGGTGGAAGTAGATAATTCATCATCATTAGCCATTTTGCGTCCACTGCTGAACATAGGAATCCCGTAAATAATTCCATTGCATCCGATCTTGAGCAACTTGAATCCAGTTAGACTGGATGCGCTTTAAATCGTCCGACCACCTTGTTGGAGGACGTCCTCGACTACGATAAGCATCGTGTCTAGGCCTCCACTCTAAAATTTTCTTTGTCCATCTTCCATCTCTGACCCTAGCAACATGTCCTGCCCAGTTCCATTTCAGGGTTGTAATTCTTTCAACTGCGTCCATCACACCAGTTTTCCTCCTTACTATCTGACTCGAAACTCTGTCCCTGAGTGATACGCCCAACATTGACCTCTTCATCGCTCTCTGTGCCACTTGTATCTTATTAATTACTTTTCTGGTAAGTGTCAATGTTTCTGCTCCATATGTCAGAACTGGAAGTACACACTGATCAAAAACTTTTCTCTTCAAGCACATGGGAATAGCTGATTTAAAGACTTCTCTCAGTTTTCCGTAAGCTGCCCATGCCAGTCCTATTCTCCTTTTTAACTCTGTTGTTTGATTGTCTCTTCCCAATTTAATCTCGTGGCCCAGATACTTATAGGAATACACTTGTTCAATTTGCGTGCCATTAGTGGAAATGTTTTTTGCCAGTACCAGGTTGGTCATGTATTGTGTTTTGTAAAAATTAATTTTAAGGCCAACTCGTGCACAAGAGCTCTGAAGGTCTTGAAGAAGTTGGCATGCATGATCTTCCTGATCTGCAATAAGGACTATGTCGTCTGCAAACCTCAAGTTGTTCAAAAATTTCCCATTTATATTTAATCCAATATTTTCCCAATTATTTTTTCTCATAGCACTCTGTAATAGGGCGATGAATAGTTTAGGAGAGATAGTGTCTCCTTGCCTAATACCTTTCTCCAAGGGAAATGTGTCTGTGTCACCATAGTACATTTTTACAGCAGCCGTTGCGCTATCATATATATTTCGAAGAAGAGTTGTGTACCTATGGTCAATACTGCACTCTGTAAGAGCTCTTAACATGGAGCTATGCTGGACTGAGTCAAATGCTTTCTCAAAGTCTACAAATATTAATATCAATGGCTTGTTGTATTCTATAACTTTCTCTATCAAGGATTTTATTACTTGTAGGTGGTCATTTGTTCCAAAGCCACTCCTAAATCCGGCCTGCTCTAGAGGTTGATGAAAATCTAGCTTAGGTCCCAGTCTGTTAGTAATTACTCTCATAAAGAGTTTATATAAATGAGATAATAAGTTGATAGGTCTGTAGTTGCCAATTTCTGTTACATCTCCTTTTTTATGCAATATTATCATAATGGCATATTTCCATTTGTTTTGTTGTTCTTCATACCTTTTAATGCTGACTTAATTTCCTCTTCGGTTATATCTGGAAGTTCCTCTGACCCTTGATTTAATATTGCTGGAATTTCTACTTCGGGAATGTGATCATCTCGACTATATAATGTTCTATAGTACTCTTCGATGATTTTTAGTATCTCTTGTTGTTCATGTATGACATGTCCTTGATTATTTTTTAACTTATAAATATCCCTCGTTCCTGTTTTCAACTTTCGTTTTAGAACTTTTAGGGTTTTGTTTTGTTCTACGGTATCAGTTATTTCCTTAGTGTTAAAGTTCCTTATGTCTTTCCTAATGGCTTTTGAAATGGTTTTGTTTAAATTCCTTAGCTCTGCAATGTTCGTTGTATGCTTTTCTTTCATTTCCCTTCTTTTTTGCATTAGGTTTCTTGTGTCTTCTGTGAGTTTTTCATTTTTTGTTGAGTGCTTGGCTTGGCACTTCTTCTGTGACTTCTTCAGGGCTTCTACCAATTTTTCGTTAAGCTGTTCAATACTGGTTTCATCTTGCAGGTCTTTCTATAGATGACTCTCTATTTCTTCCTGGTATGCCCTGGTGTTAGTAATCGCAGTGAATGTAACATTATTAGTCCTTGTTACCATATGTCTTCTTTCCTTCTGTATGTTTAAGACTATCTTCGCCCTAACCATTCAATGGTCACTTCCAGTTGAAAATTGATTTAATACAGTTACGTCTTGAACACCGTCTTTTTTAATAGTAGTAGATAATTACAGTTAATTTAATAAATATTTATATTTAGTAATTAATCATACAAACGATCACTCTAAAGAAATTAACTAAGAAATATGTACACTATGTGGCAACACCGCGTGAAGGTCTTTTTACATCATGAATGTTCAATGGTGGGTCTTGTATAATAGTCAGAGGGTGAGAACAGCTTTCTGCTTCTTAATCATTCAATGGGTTGTGTTAATACCCGATTTACACATCTGGAGTTTCACAGAAGTACTTAAATACCTTTTTTGTTGAATAACTTGTTTCAATCCCAGTTTTTCGTATCGACCGTTTTAAAAAATGAGAAGGGTAACAACGTGTGATGATGAAACTTTGTATACCAAGAAAAAGGATTGCTGCCAAAAAATATTTTTTAAAACTGATTAACATAATTATTATATGTTTAAAGTAATTTTACAAATTTACTTTTGAAATATTTAGAAACAATTGGAAGCAGTTTGGAAAACAAATGGCCCGTTTTATTAGAAGCATTGCAATTGAAAAATTTGGAAAAACAAAGGCAACTTTCTCTCTCAATTCCTAAAAAATATATAAATTAAAAAAAAAGAGGTTAATCTTCGTAAATGGGTATATTTATTTAAAAACCCTTAAAAGGGTTACATCAAAAAAACAAACGTTTGCCTAAAATAAGTATAAACCATTTAGTTAAAGCAAACGTGGTTTTAAAATTTTGACTAGGGTTAAAAAGCAAAAGTGGTTATACTTACTAGGTTAAAATGCCTGTACATTGATACATAAACTCGGTAAAAATCCGGACGAAGCCAATTCATACAGGCCAATATGTCTCTTAGACTGTCTAGGGAAATTATACGAAAATCTAGTCAAAAATCGCCCAGAAGACGAACTGAGTGAAAGAGAGACTATCTTAAACAGACAATACGGATTTAGAAAAGCTAAGTCTGCAATAGACGCGGTAAAAACTTGAACTGACACTGTAAAGAACACCAGGAAAAGATGGGCCATACTAGTTATGTTTGATGTGAAGAATGCCTTCAACTCTGCCAACTGGGCACATATCATAACAAAACTGGAATCAGCACGAGTGTCAGGATATCTTATCAATATCATTAAAAGGTATCTTACAAATAGATACGTTACAGTGGCAAAAAACACAGAACAGAAGTTGACAGCTGGCGTACCGCAAGGTTCCGTATTAGGTCCAACATTATGCAACATTATGGAATATATTATATAACGGGGTACTAGAAATTGACTATGGTAGAGATACTCTAGCTATCGCATACGCAGATGACCTGGCGATACTAGTGATGACTGACTTGAACTGGGAAATCGAAGATAAAGTAAACACATGCTGCAGAAAAGTCAACAGCTGGATGGCTAGAAATGATTTGGAACTAGCAGGAAACAATACGGAAGTGGTCATATTGAAAGGACCACGACAAAAACCCGAGCTGACTTTTCAAATTGGTAGTACTGCTATAATGCCAACAAACTGTGCAAAATACCTAGGCATATACGTCGACACAGGCCTAAGGTTCACAAAACACCTGACAAATGTAGTCCAGAGAGCGGAAGAAAGAACGGCAGTCTTACAAAGGATCATGCCGAATATAGGAGGCCCAGGCAGCCAAAAACGTAGAATGTATCTGCAAGTGGTACAGTCGACCCTCCTATATGGAACCCCTATTTGGGCTGATGTACTAAATTATAAAAAATATAGAGCCATGATAACCAGAGCCCAGCGAAAGCCCCTACTAAAAGTGACCAGTGCGTACCGGACTACTTCAACGACGGCCCTACAGGTGATAGCGGGTACGCTCCCCATTCACCTCCTAGCGAAAGAACGGCAGATGCTTTATAACTCTCGAGACGGACACCTACCTCAGGTGAGAGCCGCCATCAGAGAGCAATTACTAATAGAATGGCAAGCAGAATGGGAGGCACAGACAGACAAGGCACAATGGACCAAAAAACTAATACCCAACGTGATAGAGTGGTATGTAAGTTCAAACGAGTAAATTTTTATTTTACATCCACATAAAAAAAAGGTTAAAATGCCTGAGCCACCAAAATACCAGGGTAAAAACCCTTTTGAGGGTATGTTTATGTTATGCAAGATGATGTGAGAAGGTGGAAGTGTTATCTTTTTTAGTGTGTTCTAAGGAATGGAAAGTTAGTGATTTACAGGTTTTACCTATATATGTAGCATCACAATCAGAGCACTGTAATTTATAAACACCACTACGATCCATGTAGTTGATGGGACCTTTTGAATTGGTGAAACATTGTCCTAGATTGTTCGGGACTTTAAAAGAAATGTGGGTATTCTCAACAGATCCTTTTAGGATATATCTAATATCTCCAGAAAGACGTTCTTGAAGGTATGGTAAAGAAGCATAATGAGGTTTGATGGTCAAGTCTCTGGGGAACGCAGGTCTCTCAATAATTTGAGTTGTCTCTTACGTATTAGTTTATTAATGAGATTGGGGTCATACCCATTGTTGAATGCTATTTGCTTAAGAATGTTGAGTTCTGTATGGTAGTTGGATTGTGATAGTGGGATTGTTAATAGGCGATGAATGTAACTATGAAAGGCTGCATATTTGTGTGACATTGGATGGTTGGAAGATAAAGGTACGATATGGTCGGTTTGTGTAGGTTTTCTATAGGTACTAAAATCGAAATGGTCGTTTAATCTGGTAATGGTAAGGTCAAGAAAATTAATAGATTGAGACGACTCTAGTTCCATAGTGAAATTTATGTTTAGGTGGATTTGATTTATTTTAGAGAGTAACAGATCAGCTGAATTCGAGTTACCTGATATGATTCAAAATTAAAAATATATTTATAAATTAAAAAGTAAAATGTCACAAGAAAATAAGTCCACGGTCATATTAAAACAGAATCTGTGGTTGATCTTGATTTACCGAATCCATCACGTGATATCAGTATTATCAAGACATCTTTTTCCAATTATCCATACAATTGCCCGCCCCTGGTTTCAATAACCCATTTTATTAGAGGAAAAACGTCATCGAGTCTCAGAACATGTATTTTTTCTTGTTGTAAAGCTGGAAATCGCTGGCTTGCCGTTAGTTTTCTTTCTATTTGCAGTAATATAAGTGACATAGTGTTAAATTAAAGTGTCATTCGGAGAATAGATGTGTAGCCGGCGGTTGACAGCTCAAAGAAAATCTCGCAGAGGCTTCAAGAGGTTCGCAATGGAAAATCGTCTAGTCGAAGGAAAAAGGTCAAATACGTTACTGTTAAAATACATGGCGCAGTCGGGAGGATATACTGCTTCTAATGAAAGGTTCGGCTATTACGTTTTTTTAGGTGACGTTGGACAATATTGATTGAGAAAAATATATTGGGTTGTCGTGTTACATTTAGAGCGAAGAAATAAATTACAATACAAATAATTTCTTCAGTATCGTTCAATATGGGTTTTTTACTTTGATTTTCACAAAGAAAACCGATTTCTTTAAGTAATTTCCATATTTAATCTCGGTCAAAGTGAAAAAAACTATTATCCCATTGTGTCATATTATTTTGAGCAATGTTAAGATCATTTATTATTTAAATAGAATGAATTAATTTTTCTTCGATGTACGTTTTTGTTACAGTCATCAATTTCTATTGGTGTTTTTATTCATGGTTTTTTATCTCCTTTTTTTTTCTTGTTTTCTATCGCTTAAAAATCTGTAGGTGTGGTTTTTCACTGACACCTGTCATACCGGAGCACATTTGATGTGTATAGTTTGAAATAAGTTATTCTAAACTAAAACAATTTTTAATTGAAGGTGATTACTTGGCAACATCGGGTGATTACGAAATCATATTCCACTTATCAACGCTGCAGGGGCGTACCAAAGTAATATTTTAAATATTTATTTAAACAGTAAAATTGTATTGTTATTATCTTCTTATTCTTCTTCTTTTGGAGCCTATCTTCTGTGGATGTTAGCAATCATGTTGGTCTATACAACTTTATTGACAGTCTGATGTTCTTCAACTACGATGTCCTTTTGCGCCCTTGAAATCTTTTGCCTTCTACCTAGCCTTGTAAAATTAGTTGAATTAGGACTCTTTTATCCAAGAATAATTAAAAGATGTCAATTGGCTGCTAAAATTGGAATACCTTTCAAACATCTTCGAAATAATAAATAAAACCACCATTTCGTTTCAATGCAAAGGAGGAGTACAATTAGATAAAATCAAAACCTTGCGTAAAAAAATTGCAATTTTTAAAGCATGTGTTGAAAATAGGAACCTCAGAAATTTCTTTTGATTACAGGAATTGAATTTGTAATAACAAATGAAATCAATCCTCAAACGAACTTCTTTAAAATTGTTATTTGCAAGGTTTTTTAAGAAATTATTGTAAACTATGTTCCTGACATTGACTCAGATGACTTATTTAGCTAGATGATGGACCCGTTTTTGTGCGACCCAAAAAATAAACCTATCGGAATGACAAATGAAGTTTTTCAAAATCTACTTGAGATCAGCGAAGATAGCGGTTTAAACTTCCCAAGATTTAAAGATCCCCATAATTATAAAGGATATAATGAAAACATCATCGTAACAGTTTCATTTATCACATTAAGTAAATATTTTTGAATATCAAATGTACTGTATTTTATCGATCTGAAATAAAATTTATATTGTCAAATGAGCTTCAGAATTGTATTCTTTTCATTTTTTGTTGTTTCTCAAATCGCTTTAAGGGTTGGTGTGCCTCGAAATATGTTTAGCCCTACAAGGGTGCCGCGACTAAAAAATTTTGAGAACCACACTGCCCTATACATCAGTGTTGTGTCCTTGAATCTGCAAGATTTATGGTTTACCAACTCTCCTGATGGTATGTGGCAAGGAACCATGATATAAGGAAACAAGGTATGCTCACTAGGTGGACTCGTTTTTGCACATTTCTGCGCCGACCAAAATCCACCATCTTTTCAGTATGTCACATGCGTGTAGGGATGGTGACCTGATCCCGTACCAGTTACTTTGGAACATGTATTTTATTTATACTTGTGGAACTGATCCCTAACACCAATATATTATAATAAACGAGTACGGGTTTCATTGCATTTGTCCTTAATTTTTATCGTGCATTTCTCAACGTTTACAAAGCTTTAGATAAATATCAACAGATGACAATTGGCGTGAAGTAGACAAAACTATCGCCATTTTTTTATGAACTTTTTATACAATCTCTGAATAACAGTAATTTAAGTATTTGAAGTTTTACAGTCATTTAAATAACTATAAAGAAATCTAACAAAATACAAATAATGTTGTCGTTATGTTTAGATATCTATTAAACGAATAATAACAAACTGATTTCCAAACCAGTATTTTTTAACAGGTATATTTGTTTACGCGTATCAGTTTGACCTGATCCACAAAAATACTTGGATCAACCACCTCTACATGCTTGACGTATGCTTTGTTTTGCATTTTTTAACCTTACTTTGCAATGTATTGGAATTTAAAAGTAAATTTGTGTCGATTTTTTTAAAATTATTTTAGCAGGAGTCTGTTTAGATCATTTTAAATCTGAATTAATTGGATTATTGTAGAATATTAATTTTATTTTATTTAATTTAACTACGATATTTTTTATCAAATTTGTACATATTTGAATTGCCGCCTTCAAAATGGCGGATTTTGGTCGTAAACGCGATTGGCTGTTCAAAATAGATGCGCGTGAGCATACCATGTTTCGTTATATCATGCAAGGAACGCAAATGTTCCGAATAATTCTAATTGTATTTTTTTGTATAAATTTGCAATTATACGTATAAATACAACTAAAAATCCTTTTAACCTACAATGTAACAAAACCATTATTGAAATGAATATAAATTTGTAATGCTCTATAAACGCAAACTGGATTTTACAAAGGGAAAACCGTTTGTCGTGTTGCAGTACAAATTGTTACTTTTCAACTCTCAATAATTCATTGGCTGTCTCTGATATTTTCCATTACCCACTCTGGTTATTATTTCGTTTCGTTTTGAATATACTGACACGAACTTCGAAATCAATGGATTATTAGAAAATTGGAAGGAAATTACAAAGAGTTGAAAGCTGAATCTTCTATTAGATAGAAATTGTGGTGTTACTTCGTGATTTTAATTTTTATTATTTGCTTTGTTCGAGATACAGACAATGGAATCGATACGGTTTTTCTTTTTGTTTTTTTTTTAGCAGCAGGTCTGGTTATTATTTATTTGTGTGGTTTTTTTAAATAAACTAAAAATATTTTTGTATTATATAAATTATGCCTCCGTTAAAATCATAACTTAAACCGTGAAAACTGTCGCTATAAACAGAATATTTTGGAGGATATCAAAATTTATCCGTTTATTTTTGGCAGTCAATTTGGCGTTAAATTTGGTTTGATTGACTGGCCAGTTGGTTGTCAAACCCAGTGCCAATAAAACATACACACACACACACACAAATTTGGTTTGATGATTTGTGTTTGGTTATGTTTATATCATTAGTAGTTTGTTAGTTATATATTACAGTGAAGATAAACAATTAAAAAACCACCCTTAATGAAAGCGAATCTGCTGGCTTACGGTTCAAGCTAGCAGAATTAAAAAAAAACTTTGTACCGATGGCATATTTTTCATCCATTTTCACCCTCACCTTCAGGACTTTGAGGTCTTCCTCCGCTTTACTAATCCATCTCGTTCTGGGTCTACCTCTTCTGTTGGGGCCGATTAACTTTCTGGTTATTACTAGTTTAGGCATTCTGTTTGGTGCCATTCTTTCCACATGTCTCAAACCATCTGATTCTTTGTGCCTTGACGAACTTAGTAATGGTAGGTTCTTTGTATAAAGCCATTAATTCATTGTTTTTTCTTCTCTCCCAACCATCTTCTGTCTTCCGTTCTCCGAATATGCGTCTCAATATTTTCCTTTCCCATCTTTTCAGAGTATCCCTTTCCTTCTTATTTAATGTGCATGTCTCACCGGCATATGTTACTGTGGGTCGAATTACTGTTTTATATATTCTGAGTATTCAAAAACTCTTGTACACAGCTTAAAACACACTCAGGGACAGTACAGAGGCGCTACATTTGCATTTGCCAAAATTGAGTAATAGTGTCGTCACTATTATTTAATTTAATCAATCTAATATGCGATTAATACAGCAGCTGCCACTTCTTGATTGAAGGTACACTTTGGTCAGATCTATGGATGTACCTAATAAAGACAAATCTTTTTAATTTTTTAATAATAGGTGTGCAATATGTCCTGACCTTCCTTTACAATTAGGTAATTCATGTAATAGACATAATAAAACTATTTTAATTGGAATATTGTCTACCTGGTAATTATTCTGTGAAATATAATAATTTCATTGCATTTACTAAAATTCAACTTCAGTAATTTTATATTAATAAAAGGGACTCAGGATTCGATTTCGCTTAGCCATGTACTCACGACTCGAATCAGAGTCATTTTTTTAAAATAGTGCTAGCAGAGCACTTTTGTATTTCCAAAAAGATTTTGCTTTTAGATAGCGTTAATGCGTAGCTTATGGAATGTTTCCTATTAACTGTAGCTTAGGAAGTCAAAAATTATGATGGTAAATAAAATTCAGTAAAAATCTGGCAAGCAATGTATACTTTCAGTTACAAGAAGAGTAAGTAAAATTGTAAAAATAGATTTTATATCACCTTAAATAGAAAAAGAAATTATAAAGGGTAAATCTCAGTTCACTTTACAATCGACATATGACACCTATAATAAAATTTAAATTTGTTTATTTTTGTAGAGATGAGTTCAAATTACAACAAAGAATTACTGACTACAACATTTAGAAAACTTTGCAATGATTTTGATCGATGTGATTAGTCCATATATGCAAGAAGAGCGAAGAATATCTGAATTCCCAAAGAATTAAAGATTATAGCACCTTTGAACTTTTATGGTATTTCAAGCTATCATTATCCTCTGGACACACATACAATTTTGCTTTAAGTCAACCAAGCATGAGTCGTTACATTGATTAAGTTACTAAAATAGTTTCTAATAACTCATCTAATAAAAAATTGGATGAAATTTCCGAAATACTATTTCTAACGATTTCAGGAATAAATATAGCTTTCACAATGTTTGGGGGCTATAGATTGCACTTATACTCGTTGCAATTAAATCTCCTTTAGAAAACTACCCGCCATTCCATACTATTATAGAAACCGAATATCAACAAAGAACGGACACAAGTAACATACATATTATTTTCAGCGAACCACAAATTTCTCTTCTTCTTGTTTCCTAATTTTTTTTCTACTTAACTCGATTTTTAACTCAATTTCTACGTTACAAATAATTTAAGCACGATCATCCTGCGACATTGCCGTATTAATTAAGTAAAGTGTATTCCTCTACAAAATTTTTTTAACGGTCCTCTATAACATATTATAATATGTCTTAATAGAGTATCAGTGTTAAAAATTTATTAAATTTTATATTTTTTATTGAATATCGAATACATCTTACAGAATACACCCCTTACTCTTGAATCATTCAGCGTTTTAAATTTTAAACATAGCAATAATACAAAAATAAAACGATTTACACACAAAAGACAGTTGATTATGATTATAATTTAATTTTTGTACAACGTTAGATCTTTATGACAATGCACATAACCTTTTCCTTCGTTTTCGAACCACCTCAGTTTCTTACTTTTCTTTAGCTCCTTAGCACGTTTCGCCCATTTCAGTTTACTCTGTTTTCGTAAGCTCATTTTAAGCACATCTTCTTTCAAGATCAAATTATATGTATTATAGGCGTTAAACATGCTGCTTCTAAACTTCGGATGAATCTACAATAAATAATTATGTTTAATTTGATGGATTTTATTTATATCGAAACAGTCAATTTATTCGGTTTTTAATTTTTACTCGGTTATGATATTGTATGTATAGAGTGACCAACTAAGAATTCGGCCGTATCTTGGAAATGAATAAAAAAATATAATCGAATTGTATTCTACACAAAATTGTCTTTTTAGACAAGAGGTTGTAACGAGTCACTTCAATAATCCTTTAATCATTTTTAAATCAAATTTTTAAATCAATATCCCATTACTATTTCTTAATTTTTAATTTCTAAGTTGGTATTAAACACTGTTTGTAGAGGTGTGCTTATTAATTCTTTTAGACGAACTAGTTCAAGAGACTATTTCACAAAAATGAACTAGTTCGCGAAAGAACTATTTGTAGGATCGAAATCGAAATCCAGTCCTAATTATTAATAACCCTAATAACCCTGGTTATTAGCTGGTTATTAGGACATAACTGGTTGCCAGATGTCTCGTCTCAATCATCACAAGCTCTTTCACACCGTTTTCTTCGGTTTTCAGTCAGTCATTCACTACCGTAAGACGTACAAGTAGTTCGGATTCGGAACCATTTCTTTCGATCGTATGTTTAGGTTTAAATGTTTTAAATTATTATATGATTAGTTAGTTTTTCTTTATAATATATTTTCTTAATCAATCCTTACAGATAAGTAAGAGTCGAAATAGAAGTTTTTTTATGGGATCATTTCGAGAAAAACGATAAAAATCAAAAATCTGCAAAATGAAATTACTGTTCTTGTGATGTTAGTATTAAGTGGTTCACTGGGCAATTAATCAAGACATTTAAGAATGAAACACCCTGCTATCAATCTCAAATATTTCAATGTTGAAAGATTCATAGAAAAAGGACCCGAAAAACCAAAAGTATATTTCAAAAACCTCAACCTTCAACGTCAAAATCAGTTTCGCTAGTAGGACAAATAGGAGAAGAGGAAGAGAAAGCAGTTATAATTCTTAAGAAAAAGCCTGCTCCTACTCCCCTTATTTCTATAAGAGACTGTGTAATTTGACCCGTTTTATTCGAACTATATGATCTCATTGATTCATTATTTTCTTCTTTAGAAGTTGAGACACTATTTATAATGCAAATCGTTCGCAGTGAACTAGTTCTATGAAAATTAATAAACTAGTTCAATTAGTTAAGTTGAAAGAATCGTTCATTTGAACTATTTCGATGGTGAACTACACATCCCTATTAAACAGCGATTCCACCAGCAGTCGTTTTAGGTAGACCTGCTTATCCGACTAACAATTAACAATTAGCGCGCATTCTGGTTTGAACTTTGGACGAAATAAGTTCGGTCAACTAACTATATTTTGTACAAGTAAATGTAGGCGGCACGAGTATGGAAAGGTTTTAGTTTATTTTGTAGTGTGTACATTTGATTTATAGCCACTCGTAGCCGGTAAGTGGATTCAATTATCAATAAAAAGTATAAAAACCGTCACCCATTTTGATTCCTATATTGTGATGTTTCCCCATATAGTCGATATATCTATCTGTAATTTTTCACATCATTTCCTTAAGAAATATTCTACGTCTAAATTGAAATTTATAAGATAAAACCATATGTCAAATTTCTATTTTACCTTCCGGCCTTAAACAAACATATAATTATTAATCAATTAAGACTATGTAGAAAAATATTCTGTCTTATACCTTTCTTTTTTTTAATCCCCGTAGAAGACATCAGGGAGGATGGCATATGGGAGGCAAAATGGATATCGACGGGGATCAACCCGGAAGACTGGTGAGTTTATTATTAATTTTAATAATAGTATTCATCTTAGTTCTATACTACGTTCCACGTTTAGAAAATAACATTGCGGAGATATGGCCATGTATTTCTTATGGACGATAGCAACGCGGCGTTGCCACGACACACACAAGCACAATTTAGGGTTGTATAATTTGTATTTTTGTTTCCACAAACACGAATTAAATTAATGTTTTTTAACGTAATTGACCAAAAGTGCCCATTCGAAACAAGAGATGAAAAGTAGGGAAAATGATTTTAATTAGATAAATAGTATTTACAAAAGATAATTTTATTTTATCTTATTTTAATTATAGTAACGACAGTTTATTTGTTTTTCGGTGAGAATACGATATGCCATGAATCATATAAATCAGTAGAAAATATTGACCGCTTGGAATGCGTATATCTAATTACTAATTGCAACTTAAAATAATACGATGTGCGTATGTCAGCTATTTTATGTCGTCTCTGACTACATAATGATAATAAGGCTTTTATTTAGTAGTTATTCTGACTTTAGAGTTAAATATTAATTGAAAATGAAAATTCAAAAATTAAGCAAAGGGAATATCTTGGACATCCGTGCAAAAGAGAGTGTCTGAGAGTTTTGGCAACACTGATCTCCATAAGCGTAATGTTATTTTCTTAACGTGAAACAAAGTATAGGTCCAAGATGGAAATGGTTTCATCGATAGGAATATTGGTAAACAAAGAAACAATGTCAAAACTAGTATATCTGAGGGAGAAATAGAAATATTGTTCAGAAGACCAATAAAATGAAAAGAGTTTTTGACAAAAGACGAAGTTTTTTCGGCTAATGGTTGGAAAGATAAAGCGAGATGTTTTACCAAAAACATCGCAATAAATAGCTCTGATGTATATGTTTGCCACTCTTTTTTAAATCTTGTTCATCAATAATAATATTCTGGCTATGTTTAACTTGTACAAATGCAACTTTTTTTTTAACATTCGTTTTTAACATATCGTTAATTTTTTTATATATTTTTCTCTTTATATTTTTAATGTAAACGTGAAAGTTTTATAATCCGCACTAAAATCAAATAAAACCAATATATCGAACGCCAAACTACAGAAAAACACACTGTTACAAGAAACTGAAAAAAAAATGTGGATGATATCAATTGAAAGGTCTGTCGGAAGATAAATCCACGGCCATTCCGTACTTTTTGCGGGAAACTGCCGTAGTCGGAATCGAAGGAGGAAGTTTTCGGGAGTTTTCATATAGAAAGAAAAGAGAAACGTATTGGCTGATTGTATTGCCACCCCTCAGCGATTTGTTTCGGACGATAACCACGTCTAAGAAGCTTTTTAGACGGGATGTATAGTCTGGTTAGAATTGACAAAATGGATATCATGGTTAGATAGATGTTTATTTTTCCGTAGGGACTGCGATCTATGACGTTAGAATAATAATATTACGCGGGTGAATACAAAACAATGAAAATAAGATGAATTGTTTGAACAAATGTAATTTGTCAATTTTAACGGCCATATATAGTGATAAAAAAATATTTCCTGTTATTTTTTTTTTGGCATAATTGTCAATTATGAACCTAAAAAATTTAAATAAAGATAAAAAAGAACTAATTTAAAATATGAAGCCATGAACTTTTCAAAAATAGCTAATGGAGTAAATTCGAACCAGTCTTTCTAAATTATTCGAAATATGCTTAAACGGAGAAGTTCCAGAAGAATGGAGACAATCGTATATCTCTCCAATATACAAGAAAGGCACAAAGACGGATCCTAAAAACTATAGAGGGATCGCAGTGATTGCTACTATAGGCCGACTATACTCAAAAGTACTACGAAACCTGATAAAAAATTATATTAAAGACAAACAACCCGAAGAACAAGCGGGATTTAGGGCCGGACGCTCCACTATGAATAATATTTTCACATTAAAAATTGCAACGAAAAAACGAGTGCAGAGAAATAGAGAAACCCATATAGCTTTAATAGATTTGAAAAAAGCATATGGCAGTATACCGAATACCAAATAAATTACTCTCCTTTACTTTTGTCACAATCCAGAAGACGACTAACGCCAGAAAGTGTTCAGACCACAGAACTATAGCATTGATGAGCCACACACTAAAAGTATTTTTTAAAATAATTCACAAAACAATATTTAATAAATTAGAAGAGGACATAAGCACCACACAGTTTGGATTCAGAGGTGGACTGGAAACACGGGAAGCTTTGTTTGGTCTGAGTGTGTTAATGCAGATGTTTGGATGTAAACCAAGACCTCTACGTAGGTTTCACAGATTTTGAGAAGGCCTTCGATAAAGTCAGACAGCAAAAGCTGTATGAAATCCTAAGAAGCAAAAACATCGACAGTCGCGACATTAACATCATATCCAGGTTGTACTGGGGACAAACAGCAAAAATCAAAGTTGATAATGAGTTAACCGAGGAAATTAAGATTCGTCGAGGTGTGCGTCAGGGTTTTGTGCTTTCTCCACTACTATTCAATATATATAGCGAAACAATATGTCAGGAAACGCTCCTAGAGCAAAACATTGGTATGAACATTAACGGAGAGTTAATTAACAATATACGATACGCTGATGACACGCTAATAGTAACAGATAACGTAGCAAATTTACAGTTTTTGATGCAAAACATAAACACTTATACCAATAAGTATGGTCTAAAACTGAACATCAAAAAGACTAAATTCATGATTGTAACAAAGAAGCTATACAACAATATGAATTTAACCATAAACAATCAGCCAGTTGAAAGAATTACGTCCTACAAATATTTAGGGGTTTGCTTCACTGATACTAATGACCAGACAAGAGAAATCAAAGAAGGCAAATAGAGATAGCGAGACAATTGTTTGTCAAAATGAAAAAGTTCCTATGCAGCCGGGACATAAATATAAACTTAAGAACGAGATGTTAAGGTGCTATGTTTTCTCCGTTCTGCTGATCCAGGCATGAAAGCCTGGACACTGAAAAAGATAAACATCAAAAACATTGAGGCATTCGAGATGTGGTGTTACAGGAGAATATGGAAAATACCATGGACAGAAAGAGTAACAAATCAAGATGTTCTGCTGAAGATGGGGAAGGAATGCGAAGTCATAAAAACCATACAAATGAAAAAAACTGGAATATCTGGGCCACATAATGAGAGGAGAAAAGTACTCTCAGCTTAGACTCATAATCCAAGGAAAAATCTCGGGAAAGAGGAATGTGGGATGTAAGAGGATTTCCTGGTTTCGAAATTTAAGGGAGTGGTATGGGTGCAGTTCAATACAGTTGTTCAGAGCTGCAGCCAACAAAGTAAAGATTGCTGTGATAGTAGCCAACCTCCGATAGAAGACGGTACTGCAAGAAGAAGAAGTGTACCGATCTCCCAACTATGGATAAAAATGGCAAACTTGAAAATAAACCTAATTCTTATTAACACTGCTTAAAAATACTACGAACAAAACTTTGCAAGAATTAAAATGGGACAAGAAATCACCTCTCCTTTTCAAACAACAAAGGGACTAAGACAAGGTTGCTGTCTGTCACCCACCTTATTTAAAATCTATTTGGACAGATCTTTAGTGAAATGGGTAAAAAAATGTAGAAACATGGGAATAACGGTGGAAGAAAACACGCTATATACACTTTTCTTTGCGAATGACCAGGTAGTAATTGCCAAAGACAGCTATGATCTTAGCTATATGGTAAGAAAACTGCAAGAAGAATATAATGTGGCAGGCCTAAACATGAATATGACAAAATGTGAATATCTCTCAGTGGGAACAGCTGAAATATGTGACCTAGTCTTGGAAGACGACAAAATCAAAGGCGTGCAATCCTGCAAATAATTGAGGATCATTTTCAACAAGAAGGGAAATGACGCCGATGAAATCAGGGGAAGAATAAACAAGGGCAGAGAGACGACTTGTGCCTTAAACTCTCTTCTCTGACAAAAAACAATTCGACGAGAAACGAAAAAACACATTTACGGTAGTATAGTCCAAAGTATTACACTTTACGGTTCGGAAGTATGGGACGTCACCAAAGCTAATAGAAACAAACTTATGACGACAGAAATAGATTATCTGAGATGAAGCTGCGGTAGATCGAATCTAAAGAGAGTTAGAAACGAACAAATAAGAAACTAGTTAATAAACTAGAAAAGAGTTAAAGACTATAAAGTGTAAACACTTACCAAAAATAAATCACTTAAGAAGGCACTCTGGCCGAAACAGCTGTAGTGATAAGATGTTATAATAAATTTTGTGGAAGTTTTGAAAACAAAGTTTTCAGTGTTTTATTGGTATATAAAATAAATTTCCATCAAATAACGGTCAAATCCATCACTTATTAACAATTGTACATGAAAGACATCTATGTAGACTAAATGTAAATTCCCACTTTACAGTTAATACGATTTAACTCATATTCAAATAATTAAAGGTCAGATAAATATTTGTTGTATTTAAGAATTGTGCGATATTGCTTTCAATGATTCAAATATTCACTAAAGATTTCAGCTGCTGTCCCCATCATAACTCCTTAGTCTCCACTTTCATAAATTTTTAATTCCTGCAATTTGAAAGTCCCAGTCTCAAAAATTCAATAACGCTGGGGAAATCCAACCCGGTGAGGCCGAAGAGGGAAATAAAGAAACAGATCTTTTTCGTAACATGGTCCAAAAGTGGAGACTTATCAATTATTTAAGAGTCTAATTCAGAACCCGGCCTGATTATCCAGGACCTGAGTGGAAATGGGTAGTTTTTTATTCCGAAGAAATATTGTTGGTTTGTCGGTATTTATGGCACTGTGAAGTTTCAGTTGAATTAGTTTCTTTTCCTTTAGGGACTTGTTTCTTAAAAATAATTAGAACTAGACAGAAGTTAGACAACAAATATTTATTTTGTATTTTTTCTGCTACATATTTAATACATGTATTTTAGCCACATTCTCAACGAGGCATACCTTAATCAAATGCATTCTTCTTCTTAAGGTGCCGTGCATTTCTGCGTAGGCGTCCACCGTACATCGTCTTGTCAGGTGAGATGTTAAATATTCTGGATAAAAATGCATCAAATGCATGAAGGCATAAAAATTCAATACACGATTTTTTTCCATTTATTCCATATGGGACCAATAATTTCGTCAGTTATCCTATGGCCATCGTTTTTGTAGAGAAAATCGCTCTAATTTTCTTTGGGGGCAAATATTATTGGTGTTTGTTGTATGATCTGTTCTTTGAAAATGGAATATAAATTTAAAACCAAGTATCATAGGTCTTTGAAAAACTACTACTAGACAGATTACAGCCAATCCTCACAAACATCATGCTACCATTGAGCAAATTCACCGAATCTTCAATTCGATAAACAAAGCCTTAGAAGAGAAAAAAAAATACCGTTCTGCAGACTTTTTGGATATCTCGCAGTCTTTTGATAAAGTCTGGTACACTGGCCTGCTGTACAAAATAAGACAAGTCCTCCCTCTTAAATACTTTCTAATCCTCAAGTCTTATCTTTCCGACCGGCATTTCCTTGTAAAAGTAAAGGATCAGTCTTCTTCTTCAAGTGCCATTTTCGCGGCGGAGGTCGGCAATCATCACAGCTATTCGGACTTTTGAGACGTCTGCTTTGAAACGTTCATTTGATGTACATACGTACCACTCTCTCAGATTGCGCAGCCATGACATTCTACGCCTCCCTGTGCTTCTCTTTCCTAAGGATCATTGCACTAACGTATATCCAATTAAAGCTGGAGTACTACAGGGTAGTGTTCTTTTACCTGTTCTCTACCTACTTTAGACAGCAGATCTTCCTACAAGTCAAAACATGATGACAGTACTGTGGCAAACGGCTGGTCCTGCCACTGTATCTAAACTGGCATTGTCTTGATTATTTTTCTTCGTCAGATCTTTTAGATCTGTAATAAAATTCATGCTATAGATTTTAACATTCGTCACTATAATCTATCCGATACAAAATATTCATAATCCAACTACTTACTATTTCTTGCCATCTGAACTATTCGCTTTCCTCGGTTGTTCATTTTATTTTTATATTTCGAACACTACACGCCTGTTTAACAATTACGTATGTAACAGCTTAAGTCGATATACAACACTGGACTGGAACAGAATGACAAGACAAATTCCTATGAGCACAGATTGCTATTTAAATAACTTCCACACTTAATTGCTACCTTTGCGCAGACGCATGCAACACGTACTATAGGCTGACGAGCTTCCAGTATTGTGGACAAATATTGTTTCTTTGGACATACAATAAAAGAGTCGTGTTCAATTTTTCATATTCAAAAAGCGGGTCAAAAAGACTCGCTCTTGCCTGTTACCTATTGCTGGGAGCAGACGCTTTCTTTTCCCTATTGACTATCGTTAGCAACAGGGGTATTCTCTCTACTATTGACTGCTGCTAACAACAGACATTCTCTTCTCGCTTATAGTTACGCGAAAAATACCGCAAATATTATTTTAACTCATATACAGACGCAAATAGGTTCTATCTCGTGATCTCAGTGTTAGTATTGCCAAACACGTGTTCAGAAACCGGTGACCCGGACAACTTACCGGTATGATAAAAAACCGCGAGTGAAAGCCTTTAAGTACCGCGATGTGTGCAGCAGAGGTATTGGTAAGACTTTTTGTAAACTTAATTTGCTATAATCTGTATAACCCTTATATCTTAATTTATTTGAATCAGCCCTATGTTATACAGTCCTTATACACTGAAATTATAGTCATAACCTTTTTTGTACAAGTCGTTTTGTTTTGAATTTTGTTTGTACCGGATTTGTTAAAAGTGTCAAGGTTCAGCTTTCATATGAATTTTACTGACGTTCACGCAAAACTAGTGCCAATTAAAAAAAAAACAAACCATACACTGTCTTTTTCAAGTAGTTATCACACATTTATTAATATTTATTGTATAACATAGCTGATAAATAACTCCATCTCTGTGTTTTGGACCTCCGCCATAATCTTAACTCATCAAACTGCCATTTTCTAGTCAACGTCGGCGTCGGGTAAAAAGTGAAAAAGGAAAGGACCGCATCAATATTTCCGTGAAATTTAACAGGTATTTCTGTCGGAAGTAATAAAAAAACGCAAAGAGCAGACACTTGTAATTAACTTAATGGATTTGTTTAATTACTTTACTTTACTCCTTTATGTTTTTCCGGTATTGTTTTAAATAGTTGATAAATTCGAATACATAAAGAAAATTATTTCATAAATAAAATACTTAGTAATACTTACCTTTATTAGTATTTAAAATCATAAATTATTGACAATTTTTGAAAAATGTACTCGCCGCTTAATCGAAGAAACATAAGTGAAAGGACCTCACTTCACTCCACGTTGACTTTTAATCCCATTTTTTGGTGGAGGCGTATATTATGTTACGTTAGGTGTACGTGATCACGTTATTTGTACGCCAGGTCACATTTTATATCGCATTACGTGACATTTAACATCCTACGTGACCTAACGTACATCTGATGTGATCTGACATACACCTAACGTGACAATATACGCCTCCACCAAAAAATGAAATCAAAGGTCAAAGTGGGGTGTAGTGAGGCACTTTCTACTCAGATGAATAGGTTCCTCTCTGCATAATAGTAAACTACCATCCATCCACTCATATCCAGAACCTCGCTAGCATAAAGCCTAATTCAACCATTTCTGTTTCAAGTAATAGTCAGTAGAGTGCTGCTAACCTGACCCCCTAGAGCCCCTCTTCCTTTATCCGGGCTTGGGACCCGCAACTCAATATTTTATTGAACAAAAGGACCTTTCAATTTGCAGGGAACCTGCTCGAGTTAAACCAATCGAAAGGAAGACGTCACCTATCAGTTTCTGAACTTTGGCCATTTGAATTAAACATAAAACAGATGTTTTACTGTTTAAAGATGCTACAGAAATTTAAAACAGGAATGTCTTTTATGTAAAAACACAATATACTAACCAAGAAAGAGTATATTAATGATCATTCTCTCAGTACCAAGTTTTAACTCTCTAAAATTATTATTGTAGTGTTCTCTTTTAAAAAAATTGCTAGGATTTATAGGTCAGCTATACCGGAGTTTATTATGTTCAATAAACGGTCATATCTACAAACTCGGAGTCTAGTAATTTAAAATTCATCACGTTCTCGGCAATATCGCGTTCATAAGGAGAGTAAGTTACAACATAACATAATCTAAAAATATTATTGCCCGTAAAGCCATAAGCCGGTCGTAATAAAAAGTAGGCAAAAGATAAAAAAGGAATGGTTTATACGGGAGCTCGATGTACTAAAAATTTATTTTGGATGAATCTTTACTTTATTGCAGAGCTATAATACTTAGTCGACTTTGGAAAATAAAATTCACTATTGGCGCACGCTGGAAAGTTATTTCAAGTAGTAAAACAAACAAAGTTTAGTGTAGATGCACATGGAAGGAACTACCGTAAATAAAGAGAATCAATAATTTGGATAAGCAGAAAATTGATATCAAAAGCAGCGTAACTAATTAGTCATTACATGGTGTAACGTTATAAACGTCACATCATTATTAATCAATATTATATTTTTATTTTATATTATTTATATTAATTAACGAAAATTAATATAAGGAAACGAAACAAACTTATTAAACGAATCCTGTTTCAAAAACAAACGGAATACTTACCAAAAAGAGCTAAGCACAAGACTAAAATCAATAGAGACACTAAAACAAATGGATATAAACGGACTAGCCAATAAATTAAAAGTAACTGTAACAACATCGGTTAAGAAAATGTGCTCAAACACGAAAACAACCAAAACATCTAAACTCCAACCTAATACAATTAAGCTACTCCAAGAAAGACGAAACAGAACAGATCGAACTTCGGACAGCTTCAAAAACTTTAAACAAAAATGTGAAGCAAGAAATCAGGAACGATCATAGAAACTATAGTCACAATCTAATAAAAAATTTAATACAAGATAACTGCAACACGAAAGTACTCAACGCAAAAAGCACAAAAAAAAATCATAGAAATAAAAAATGAGAAAAACGTCACCGTCCGAGACAGAAAGGAAATAAGCGAGGCCATTGAAAAATTTTACACTAAATTATACTCGGTAAATACACAACCACAACAACGACGTTCTGAACGATCAATAATTAACACCGGCTCAGAAGAAATACCGGACATAACCGACTATGAAATAAGAATGGCCCTAAATCAACTAAAAACGAATAAATGTTACAGTTGAAATGTTGAAAATAGGTGGCAGAAAAATAGAACAGGTATTAAATATTTTATTTAATAAAGTAATTGATGAAGGAAAGATTCCTCAAATATGGTACTCCGAAGTCATTTTACTATTCAAGAAAGGAGACAAAGCAAACATCGAGAATTACCTACCAATATCCTTGTTCTCACATATGTATACATTACTAACTAAAATTATAACCAACCGCTTAACACATAAGCTCGATTTCTATCAACCTATCGAGCAGGCTGGATTCAGAAAACATTTTAGTACCGTAGACCACTTGCACACCGTAAGAACTTTGATAGAAAAATGCACCGAATATAATATTCCAAGTCATAAGGCGTTCGTCGATTTCCATAAAGCATTCGATTCCATCGAATTATGGGCAATGTCTGAATCTCTAGAAAATGCCCGCATAGATTCAAGATAAACAACATAATTAAAAACATATATGAAAATCCCACCATACCGATAAAGCTGGACGAAAGTACAAAAACTAATCCCATAAGACTACAACGGGGAGTAAGACAAGGAGATACCATCTCTCCCAAACTATTTACCCTTGCTCTAGAAGATATTTTTAAGAAACTGGAATGGAACAATAAGGGTATCAACGTCGACGGATCATACTTAAACCACTTGAGATTCACATTGTGAATCTTTAGCACACATTTACTGTAAACTAAATTCCAATTTTAGTTAATCTTAAATTTTATGCAGCCTTCTTCTTCTTCCTTCTTGTATATAGGGTTTAAAGCCTGTTTTTTGTGGAAAATCGTTTGCAAACTTTTAAAATCGATTAATGATAATGACAAGTTAATTGCTTAAAGTTATGACGGCGCTGTGGTTATGGCTGGGCATTTGAGGGTCTACAATTGAAAGTGCGAGAAACATGTATTCTTCTTCCTTCTAGTATGTAGGCTTTAAAGCCTGTTTTTTCTTCAATATTAGCCTCCTAAATTGTTTAAATTGTCACACCATCCTTTTCTTGGTCTGTGTCTTCCTTTTACCTCTTTGTAAGTACTTTCTATAATTATTATAAATGCATTAGGTACATTTATTTTCCTCAAGCATTTTCCTATAATATGTCTTTCTATCGTGTCAAATGCTGCTCTTATGGTCCTATGCTCTATCTTAAGGTCTATGAATGGTAATACTAGTTTTTCATCCGTATCTATGCTTCATTCTATTAGGTTTCTAATGATATATATTTTGTCATTTGTCTGTATTCCCGGTCTAAATGCCGTTTGTTCTTTTCCCAATACCATTTCTACTTCTTGTCTCAGTCTCTTCTCTATTATTTTCGTATATATTTTAAAGCATACCGATGACAGACATATTGCTCTATACTTGTCGCAGTTTATATGTTCTCCTTTTTTTGTATATTGGCACGATGATATTGTTCTGCCAGTCTTTAGGAATCGTTTGTTTTTCCCACGCCTCTTTATATATTTTCCTGTAACCTTAATTCTACAAATAATCTATCCTAAAAAGTAATCGATACACATAGTTTTAACTTACATCCCCTCCGCAAAAATCAGTGGAAATGACTGCAGCATCATCCGACAAATTTCGGAGGGTCTAAGGGCATTCCCTTATTGTTAGATGGTCCTAAACGAATAATAGTGACTTTTCGGAACTCGTAAAATTCCTTTTAGTGTTTTGCACTGAAATGCACGATCAAACTGCGTAGTAGAACGATGACTCATCCGTTTTTAGTCTGTAACGGAACTTTTTTATTGAAATTTATTATTCAAAGTGTTTCAGAAGGGGACGTAGGTTATGACAGGGTTATCTGTGTATCTGATATCGTTAAGAGAATTTTCTTAAATGCCTGAAGACAATGTTGTCTAATATTGTAAAATAAATATTATACACTGAAATTTTTTGATTTAATGGTATTTTACCGCTTATGTTATTTTCGCTTTCTGTAACGAGTAGCTCTATTAGACTCTAGACTCAGTAAAACACAAAATTAATCTAGATAAAAATATATTGAAAATAATTAACAAAATCTCAATGTTTGAAATTTTTCCCACTTTTTAACATACCAAAAATTGCTATTGATCCTACTACACATTAAACATAATTGTTCACTAAAAACGGCCTATTCATAAACGGAAGCACAGTGACTTTTGCTCCTACCACATCATTCCACTTGACGGTGATGGGTACTGACTGATTTTTCATACCATCTTTCTATCAGTTCACCCTAGACTTCAGCACAGATCAGAGGTAACGTTAGTCGACAAAATCTCACCAGCTCCTAGGGGTCATGTTAGATGCCCCCATTTTTAGTTTTTATAAATTACCAAAGTTGACGGTCTATTGCAATTACCTTTGTAAATTCCAGGAAGATTATTTTTTGTTACTGATGTCCTTCTATTGTTTTTCTGTGGTCAAACAATGTTTTTAACAATTTTTTATGTAAGTAGTAAAAAAACCCTCTCAAAAAAATCGATAGGAGTAAGATCGAAGCCTTCGAAATGTGGGTATATAGAAGAATTCTACGCGTGTCCTGGATAGAACATAGAACCAACCTGTGAATTCTGGAAGAGCTTCATATAAAAGACAGGCTACTAAAAAAAGAAAACCAAGCATACCTAACTTACTTCGGCCACATAGCTAGAAGAACGGGCACCATGGAACTATTGGTAGTAGAAGGAAAGGTAGAAGGCCGAAGACCAAGAGGAAGATCTCCAATACGATGGGTAGACCAAATGAAGAGTTTGGTGGGAAAATCCCTACATGAAGCCGTCCATATGGCACAAGATCGCAATCAATGGAGACAGCAGACTAACAATATTTAGGGTGTCACTACGCCCTGACAACGGCTAAAGGATTGAGGAGGAGAGTAAAAAACCAACGTGTTCTTTCTATACATTTAAATTTCGACTTACGTGTTTTTAATATTGTTTTTTTACTAACTTTTTTAGTAGACTGATGATGGAATGATTCAATTCCGAAAAGATCTTCTTTAAAATTAAAGTGTTAATCTTTTAATAAGCATTTTTTATACCTTGATACACACAAACACCACGTGCTTTGGATTCAACAGGTATACTAGCCACTCCTGAATATCTCCACTTCATGGTTTTGTTCCAGTTTTATTTTTAATTTTAAAATAAAATTAATTTCTATATAATATGTACAATAAAATAAAAATACGACTTCTAGTGTTACAGTCCGCTGTAAATACATTAAAAATAAATATCGACGATACTAGGATGGTTGAAATAAAAGAACGATGTATTGGTCAATACCCAAACATCATCATCCAGCCTCAAAATTGGAAGTGGTATTTATATGGGCAAAAGGACATACCGGTATAATAGGTTTTAAGAAAGTAGACTGGTTGGTCAAAGATAGAATAACAAAGGGTGGGATCCTAACTCAGATTTTATGGAGTGATGTAATAAAAGACGTTAAAGATAGAATATATAAAATATGGAAAAAACGACTAAAAGTCAACATAAGAAAAACAAAGGATACATGGATGACAGAGGAAATCCTAGAACTGATGGACGTAAGAAGATCTTACAAAATCCGTAATATAGTAAAATATAAAGAAACCCAGAGAACCGTTCGAAACAAAATTAGGAAAACCAGAAATGGAGAGGCCACTTTAATAAGAAGGGGAAAACAATGACAATATTTCAATCATGTCAAAAATTTATATTTTTCTTTGCATCAACAACTCCCTTCACCATTTGAATACATATTTAAATATAACCTACCAAAGTGGGATGTTTCTACTATTGTGAGATTAAAAACTCGACACGGAAAATATGCGGCACATCTGCATAAATTATGAAAAGTGAATTCATCAGTTTGATTTTCTGATATTGTTTCTAATAGAGATTTGAATCATAATTACCTGGAATTAACGAGAGATGTATATACCAATTATATTACAGTCTACATCAAGAACAAGGATGTTTTCCAATTGGTATAGAGCCTTTACTAAGATTTGATGACGTTAGAATTAAATTATTGATTATATATTTAAAAATAATTTTGGTATTTAAATGAAACAGTGATAGATAAAATAACAAATAACAATTTGTGGCTAACGGACCTACTTCCAAGCCATAATCTCACATAAACACACAAACCTACACACACACACACACACACACACACACACACACACACACACACACACACACACACACCCACACACACACATAAACACACATACAGCCTTAATAGTCTACTGCTGAACAAAAGCCTCTTTCTTTTTCTTCTACCCCGTCTATTTTGTGCCACTCGCGTCCTTATTAAATCGTGGGCCTATCGTGTAAGTACTTCGGGTCGCTGCTAACCAAAGATAACGTCAGTAAAGAAATCAAAAGAAGAATAGTGCTCGCCAATAAGTGTTACTATGGCTTAAGAAGACAGATGGCCTCAAAAATGCATAGAAAAATGAAACTGACTGTATACAAAACACTAATAAGACCAGTGCTAACATATGGTTCAGAAACTTGGACACTAACACAGAATGACCAAGAATTGCTCAAACGTTTTGAGCGAAAAATACTAAAACAAATATATGGAAGCATAAAAGAACAAGGTTTGTGGCGCAGGTGTTACAATTTTGAGTTGTATAGAAAATTTGGAGAACCTGACGTTGTAAAATTCATTTAAGGTAGCACCCCTCAGATGGATAGGTCATGTAATCAGACGAGAGGAAGATGCCATAGTCAGAAAAGTTTTTGATCGAAGAGGGCCGATCGGACAACGAAGTAGAGGAAGACCGAGACTTAGGTACCAAGACAACCTAGAAAATGATTTGAAGTCTATCGGAATTAGAGCATGGAGAAGAGTTGCCAGAGACAGGGGCGAATGGAGAATTGTTCTGAGGAAGGCTTTGGCTCATAAAGAGCTGTAACGCCACTGATGATGATGATCGTGTAAGTGGTCGACCGAGGCTTCTCTTGTCTTCCCTTGGTCTTTATTGTAACAACCTCTTTGTTCATCGTCCATCTGTTATTATAGCTATGTATGCTGCCCATCTCCATTTTAGTCTGGTTACCCTTTCACTGACGTCAATCAACTTGGTTCTTCTACTGACCTCTTCGTTTTTTATTCAGTCTGACAGAGTTATTCCTAACATGGATCGCTCCATTATTCTCTGTGTGACTCTCAGTTCGAGTCACTGAAAACTGAAAGTCACCCAAACATCGAGGAAGACCAACCACTAGGTTAGAGGTAGACCGATACTCGATACGGGCCAGGAACGAAAAGTGATCAATCAATACTTGGTCGCCAATAGGAAGGTCAGTTATCGACCTTTGATCAATACTTAAAGACCTTGGTTAGCAACTTTTACTAGATCAGTACTCCAGCTTGAATCCTCAGGACAAAGGGATTTGATCAACACCTAAAGGCCCAGGTAGGAGTTTTTACCAAATTAGTTCTCTGTTGCGGTGGACAGCGTTTTAAACCGTTGCCGGTGTTCCATCTCCAGTAGACATCTATGGTAGTTTATAGCTGTCGGCGTGAGTGAGTGTGCACATATAGATGGCAAGTCGGAGGCCAGCGTAACGATGGTGATACCATCGTTACATCTGGTACATCTTATCTGAATTAAACCAGGTATTTTAATTTCATAACCTGCAAGCTAGATAAATTTACCTCACGTTGCTAGTCTTTCCCAAAGACTTATAACTAATGATGTCTTAGGATCGATTTTCTTTCTAAAAATAATATTCCTCTAGTATCTCCTATATTTCTGTAATAAATTGTTTTCAGTTGCATTTATTAAGAAAATCTCAAGACAGGATTTGCTCAGATTTTGTTAGTTTTTTTATCGAATATCCGTTAAATAAAATTGTAAAAACAAAAATTGAAGCAAGCTCATAACTTCCCGATAAAACTGAACTATCAACTATACCAATTAAAAGATTACTACATCGAAGTCATAAGCCATTACAGCTGTAGCCATAGCTACCGAGTAATTTTGTAACTCGTCGAGACTATTAACAAGTTAACAATTCGGAGATCATGACGGGCCAGTGGACCGGCCATTTTCAATTAAAATTAGTTCTACGACCATCCACAAGCAGTAACTATCTCTAGTTATGAGTATGTAACATTCCCGTCATTTATAAATTTTAGATGTTCGCCCGTTCAAGTTTTAATGGGAATGTGAATAAAAATATCAGGATTGGATTGATCTTGTTTCGTGTAACAGTAAACAAATATAGTATTTACCAGAATACGATAATAAGGAAAATCTCTCCTTCCAATGAATTTCCGTTTTGATCCCCTTTTTATTTCATGCAGTTGATGAAAGTGTCTCAGTGGTTTAAAAATTTAACAACAATATAGATATATTATTATGTATGTCTCTTTGCTAAAATGAGTCTTAAATTATGGTATATACATATAGCCAAAAAAATCCAAAGTACTAAAAAAGAAATACTTTAAATATATAGAAATAGGTATAATAGTACTCTTAGTAAGCAATGAAGAAATATTTGGATAGTTTATTAAACAATAAATTTGACAGGATACAAGTTGAACTAATGGAGACAGTAACAGAAATCACCAAAATAACAAACAGAGGTCACCAAAATAACAAACGAAAAAGTTAATCAAGCACTTTAAAAAATAAAGAAAGGTAAAGCAGTTGAACAACTTTAGCAGACGGGAACAAGTTGGCAGGTTTATTTAATCGAATTATGGAAGTGGGACAAATGCCAGGTTAATCCAGAACAAGTAGATTAGCATCTGTTTACAAAAACAAAGATGCTCAATAATGCACAAACCACAAAACCATAAGACTACTAGTCACACAGTACTAAAATTAGTTATCTGTGATTTCTTGTTTAGTTTACATTATTAAGTGCAGCAATGATATTTCAATGATCTGGAAACAGTGACCATTCACTAGTAGTTCTAATGATAACTTTGAACCATTTTCAAGTAAGACTGAAAATAACGACAATAGCAGGCTTAGATTGGAAAAAATGTAAAATCCGCAATGATGAAAACTGGAAGCGAAATATTAAAATGCTGTTTTTAGCAGAAGGAACACATTAATTTATGAAATATACCTACTCTATCGAGAGCAACGAAATCTGACTGCCACTGTAAATACACGTGCTTTGAAATAGTTTTACAAGAGAAACGTACCTTAATAATCCAGAAAATTAATAAGCTAGGAGATAAGATAAAGCAAGCTTAATTATGCACGATTATTTTATCTCGATGACTTGATATAAGAATACATTATTCATATTATTCTTAAAATAAATATTGAGAGCACCCAGCAAATCCGTCCCTTTAAAATCCCTACATAAAACCATTCTAAAACGATATTATAGAGAGAGCATCAACAGACCATCGATCGTAAAAACAATGTTTGTGAACATAAAATTCGGATTCGGAGATAATAATAGATTGATAAACGGTGTCAAAAATCAATTTTGATATCGAAACAGTAATTTATTTTTTTATTTAATTGGCTATAAAAATGTTACTAGAATATAAATGGGCCTCTTCGACTTCTGACATTGAAAATGTCGATAGATGCTCGTAAAGTAGATAAAACTATGTTTAAAAACTATTTAATTGTTTGTAAGCAGCAGTAAATTGTAACAGAAGTTCTTTTTACGGAACTTAACAATGTAAACAATGCATATAGGGTCAACTGATAGATAAGACCCGCACCTGTTCGTGAAAAATATGCCAGAACGGATATATATATATATATATATATATATTATATATATATATATATATATATATATATATATATATATATGTATATATGTAAAAGATTAAATCTTTTAGCGAAAGCCGCTATCGCTTTATTATATTAAATGGCCAAATATATGGCCTAGGAGACAAATTCGCTAAACTTCCCGTGCTCGAATCGGTATCACTAAAGTGCTATGATCATTTCGGCCTATCCCAGCCATCGTCAGACACTTGGGCTGATACTAATTCAAACTCGGAAAATAAAACGAATGTCTCCCAAAACTTCACTACAGCATAGTTAGCTTACAAAGGCGCCCCTGCTTTGGCGGCCGTGAACGAAACGATATGATAATATCGTTTTCTGTATCCTTTGTGCTATGCGAAATGTGTAAAAGGTTAAATCTTTTAGCGAAAGCCGCTATCGCTTTATTATATTAAATGGCCAAATATATGGCCTAGGAGACAAATTCGCTAAACTTCCCGTGCTCGAATCGGTATCACTAAAGGGTTATGATCATTTCGGCCTATCCCAGCCATCGTCAGACACTTGGGCTGATACAAATTCAAACTCGGAAAGTAAAACGAATGTCTCCCAAAACTTCACTACAGTGTGATAGAGTGATAGTTAAGATGGTTTTGATGTTTAGAGGAAGGAGAGTTCTACTGATCTTGTCAGTGACACCTTTAATAAAAGGTAGAAAGATTTTGGGTTGATCCGGCGGCAAGGTTTCTGTTTTGGATGGAATGACGTTTAGATGTTTTTGAATGCTCTCATTGATTTGGGTTTTGTGGTAGCCGTTTTGTAAGAGTGTTTGCCTTATTGAATTAATTTCGGATGACCTATGATTGTTGTCGCTAAGTCTTATGAAACGAGAAATAAGAGTGTTGACAACTGAATTGAGTTGGGCGGGGTGATGATGTGACTGGGCATTAAGATATAGGTTTGTATGAGTGGGTTTCCGGTACACGGAATAGGAAAAACTGTGAGGTAAGTTTTTCTGAATAAGAACATCAAGGAATGGCAAAGACGCTTCAGACTCAACTTCCATCGAGAATTGAATACTAGGATGTATTCCATTCAGGTGGGAGAGGAAGAGATGTCCTTACCATGAGGCCAAATGACAAAAGTGTCATCAACATACCGTAACCAGCAGGTGGGTTTGAGATTTGATGAGGACAGGGCTGCTGTCTCGAAATGTTCCATGAAAATATCAGCTATTATGGGAGAGAGAGGAGATCCCATTATGGCACCTTTGATTTGACGATAGAAATGATTTTGGAATGAAAAGTATGTATTAGACATGCAGTGTTTTATAAGAGATAGTGTGTCTTAGGGGATTTGATGTTTAGAGTCCAAGATTTAAATGGTTTCATCGATAGGAATGGTGGTGAAAGAAGAAACAATGTCAAAACTAACTAGTATATCTGAGGGTGAGATATAAATATTTTTCAGAAGATCAATAAAATGAAAAGAGTTTTTGACAAAAGACGAAGCTTTTTCGGCTAATGTTTGTAAGTATAAAGCGTTGTATTGCCAATTGTTTGAGTGGGGCAGTTGTATGCACTAACGATGGGCTTTAGAGGAACATTGGGCTTATGGATTTTTGGAAGTGTTTTTTTATACCTAGTGATTAGTTAGACTAGAAAAAGTTTTTTTATACCTATAGATTTATACCCGCGCATACAGCGAGTGTAAAAGCAGCGACACGGGGTAAAACCAGTTGTCACTCGACACTGAGGAGTAGGCAGATTGAAACTTCAGTGCCGAGAGACAGTCCTTGTATATATTATACAGAACACGATACTGGTACGTCTCGAGTGAGGGGAGTAGGCAGATTGATACCCCGAACTCGAACCGAACCGTATCACTGTTGATAATGGCTCCAAAATGGGAGCCAAAACGTCGAGCATTAAATTCGCAACGCGGTTCTTCCCGAAAATCGAGTAATTTTCATTCATCTGACCGCGGAAATCTATAACAACATTTTATTCGCCTCTATGGGGAGGAATTTTTCATTCTCACTAAATTCTTGTCTAATCTTCTAACACGCAAATACCGTCTTCTCTGTGATATTGCTTTTCTTAAATCATGTCGTGACCATCAAGTCATTCCGAAATCTCTAGGTTAAATCAATTTAACAGTTAACATCAGTTAAAGTTAAGTTAAACATCACTCTAAATCTCAATCTATTTCAAAAATCCTTAGAGCTACTGGTTTTTCGCTTCTTAGAAATTCAATTCATTCCACAGGGCGCAACCTAGATTCAACAAATTTCCAACTTCTCAAAACCTTCAATGACATTCACTCTTTCAATATCCACCCTTTATTATGGGACACTTTTGATCGTCTTTTTCACCAAAAAGCAAACACATTTCTGACAACAAAAGTCAAACCCAGAAACGCAAACTGGACCAACTTATTTCTCAGCAAAATTCACAGCCAATTTCAAATCAACAACACTCTACTGTTGTCCGCAATTTCTCAGATATTCAGATATCCGATTCTGCTACAAAAGCTCTGTCAAAAGGCTTTAATTTTTCTGTCACTCCTCTTTCCATAACAACAGAGAAAATTATTTGTCAAACTGAAGCTACTGCTATTTCTCATCTCCCTTCCGACCAAGCCGAAATTGACAGACAAGATGTTGACAGAATTCTCCGTACTTCCAAACCCCCACCGTCAACTATCAATCTTTCAGAAAGACGTGCTCTCAAAGAACTTTATAACAACCCTGACATTGTCATCCTTCCGGGCGACAAAGGTAATGACACCGTCATTCTCAAGTCTTCTAATTATTTCGACAAAATGTTCGAACTTCTGAATTCCACAGAATAGAAACGCGTCCCAAACGATCCCACCACACTGGTCTACTCTACCTTCAGACATCAAAAAATCTCTTATACCAGAAAAAAGTCATCTCGAACTCCAAAGATATACGGCCTTCCAAAAATCCATAAGCCCAATGTTTCTCTAAGGCCCATCGTCGGTGCATACAACTGCCCCACTCAAAAATTGGTAAAACATCTCGCTTTATCCGTACAACCATTAGCCGAAAAAGCTTCGTCTTTTGTCAAAAACTCTTTTCATTTTATTGATCTTCTGAAAAATATTTCTATCTCACCCTCAGATATACTAGTTAGTTTTGAAATTCGCGGGAAAATGGGCAATTATATGCAATAAGAAAAAAGTTATTTAATTTATTTTTTACATAGAAATACTGAAATTTCAACATAATGGTTAAGAACAACATTGCATTGTTGCAAAAGATTAATAATGGCAAATTGTTTGTTTTATTTTAAATGCAAAAGTGATAATTTTTTACGAAAACGTTTGTTTTTCCAATTGACAATATGATTTTAATAATCCTTTCTATATGTACAATGTTTTTTGTTGCTTCTCAAATCTCTTTACAAAAACTTTCTTTTTCCACCTCTTTTTGCCTTTCTTTGCACTAGTTTTTTTAGAGAAAATATACAAGAGACTGTGTAGATATTGTTTCGCAAACTGGCACCGCTGCGTATTTGCTAAATGAAATTCACGATTCGTATTTTGGCTCTTCTCTCCTGGTGAGTGAGTTATCGCTTTTTTACATTGTAGACCCACAGCTTATACAACTCGAATCGGATTGCATTGTTCCTGGCAGTGGAAATTATGCTAATGGCCGTCCATAAATTCGATATTATATAAGTACCGGGACGGGGACGGGACTTATCGGCCCGTCATCGTTCGTCGATCGCAGGTTGCCGGCGATTCATCAGCATGCCGGAGATTCCGCGAAAATAATAGAAATGCCGTCGCAGATATTTTGATATCAGCTCTAATTTATGCACTGCTATTAAAGTTTAAAAATTTCAAACAGCAAAGGAAATACTTAAAGATGTAATGTACAGGATGATCCATTTTATAAGTTGTAATATTCTATAGTAAAATTCATTAAGCGATGCAGGAAGATGTAAACATTAAATAGTGTCCGAACCGGTATGAGCTACCGAAAACGTCGGCAGACGAAATAAAGATGGACATTTCGGTTAGTTTTTAAATATTTTAGAAGAACTGTTACTTGCATTTATGGATAAAATATTCATTAATTTTATAAATCGGATTATTTTTTCACTTATTATGTATTCAGTGATAACATTAATTTATTTGCTATGCAATAAACACGAATATTTGAGAAAATAAAAAAAATAATAAAGTGTCATAATTATACTGTTACTTATCGGAACGAGTAGACTCATTTGGAACATCTTTAACAATTATCTGTTAAATTTATCGTTGTATATATGCCCTGCATCGCTTAATGGAATAAGGTTTAGATACAGATACGGACTGAATATAAACACCAGCAAAACCAAGCTAATGATCATCAGCAAGGAAAACATGACTGGAGCAAATCTGTTTGTAAACCAAATATGAATTGAACGTGTCTCACAATACAACTACTTGGGAACTACAATCAATGAGTAGTAGGACAATACCCAAGAGAATAAATGTCGCATCGGAAAGACAAAAAGTGCATTCTATAACAATTGTAGTTGCACTAACGCAGAAGTATAGCAGTCAAGATAAAGTGGTCGCATATGCCAGTCAAAACCTTACACCGGCCGAGACAAAATATTGGAATATCTCTCTTAAGCCGGAATCTCACAGGGCGTGTAGAGGCACTCTTCAGTTCACGTCGACGAAGAGAAATAGATAATAGTAAAAAAAAACAGAACATGGTAGGCACTCCACATTACTGTGAAATTAATAAATAATTACTTTTTGATAAACTCACTAGAAATTCTGATAGTGCCTGTCCTTTATAATTTACGTACTTATGGTAAGTTAGTAAGTTGGGTAAATTATACAATAAAAAAAAATTCAGCACAACTGTCTTAGACCATACCATATTAAAATTAACACTACTTGACCGCACGTCCTGGTTGCGTCAGAAGGAGAGGATGGGTAAATACGTGCTATGTATCAGTCCACAACTTTCCTTTGAATCGTGTTGATTCACCAACAAATCATTTGATAGCATGCGCCCACAGTAAATAGATAGTTTTCCCCTATTCCAGGGATCTTAAACTACAAATATTGAGGGTATTGCATGTGGCGTTGGTTTCTGTTATGTATTTTCTATTATTTTTATTTTGTATTATGTATATTCTCTACCAACCTCGACCCAGGGGGCCGTATTTTCGAAACCGTTCGAACGGAAGTCGTATGCGAAAGATGATGAATTTCGAACGAAAATCGATGATTCGTATTTTCGAGTTGATTTCGAACGCATCGTATACGACGATTTTCGTACACGACTGCTCGAGTGGGTATTCACCATTCGAATAGCGGTAAACACACGGAGTTTGACATTTCTGACTTTTGCATTTAGTTTGGTTTTTAATTGTTTACATAAGTGAGATGGCCGGCCTAAATTTTTTAATTGAAAGAAATGTTTTAAATGCCTTAGAAGATGCAGAAATGTTAGCGAATGTGAAGAATAGAGTATACCATACATTTTTAAACCCTCTTGAAGCCTTATCAGACAAATAATTTGTAAAATTGTACCGTTATAACAAAGCCTCTGGCAGAGGAACTAATAGAACTTTTGGAGCCCTACTTGGTACCTCCATCTAGGGCATCTGCATTGAGCATACCTAGAAAGGTAAGTATAACAAATATTTTTATTTCGACATAGGTATACTGTGAAAATGTTCCCCAAAGCACCCTCCGCTTTGTTCCTTAAGAATAAGCATCCGGGCCAAGTATTTTACATAGAGAGTAATAAAATTGTTAACCTACAATAATTTTTTGCAGGTTTTCTAATCTATTTTCTTCCATAAAATCTATTAGTTCTTTTTTTTTTGTTCGGAAGATACAAATCCTGCAAACATGGAATTTTTATTTTCTTTGTCCATATTGGAAACAGAGAAAACAGATAAGTACGAAAACACAAGCCAAAACACGTTAACACTGTGTAGAAAATTGAGCAAATCACAAAAAACTAAAAAACTTCAAGTCTGTTGCAACAAGTAAAATAAACTTGTCAGTCAAATACATGTCGCCTGTCACCTCTACATCTTCTTTTCTTAATTTTATGCGAATTTGCGGCGTTGCCGGTGAATTTGGGTTAACGGATTCTCGTATGCGAATTAAACTTTCGAATTGCGTTCGAAAATACGCTGTTACGTTCGTGCACGATTTTTTTTCGTTCGAACTAATCGCATGCGAATAAATTCGAACACATTCAAAAATACGACTCCAGATCCAGTGGTCTTATCTAGTTGTATTAAGTTTAGGTATTAACAGGTCCCACTTTATTTCTTGTTTCCATCAGTTTATTACCCCAGCTATCTGTTTTTATTTCAATATAAAGCCAATATTCAGTGCATTGAAGCTAACCCAAATACTCACTTGGGATTTAGTGTCTCTCTCTGTACATTTGATTCGTTCTTCTGAGCTAAGTCTCTTTTCATTACTGTCTTAAATTTCTTATTTGCTATTTTTCCCTTATTTCGTCAGTTCTTTCTCTTTAAAATCTCAATACCCAGAGTAAAGAGGGTTCATGCCACTCTAAGAAAAACTCAGAGTGTTCAATCACAAATTAACCCCTTAATTTGTAATCTCACAGTATTCTTAACTTCTTAATCTTTTATAGTTTCACCGTGTATAAGTTTGCATTATATATATTGCAAAGCCATATCGTATGATAATTTAATAATTAGTTCATTTACCTACAACTAAATAAATTGCCGAATAATAATATTTTCTAATTGAACTTCTTAAGCGTCGCAATTAAGGCGTAGATTAAATTGTATTATAAGCAAAAGTTAGGTGGTGTGTAGAGACCGACCGAATGTGATTTTTTTGGCCGAAGCCGAAGCCGATGCCGAAGTTCGGCCTGAAGGATACCTTCGGCCGAAGCCGAAGCCGAAGCCGAAGGTGACTAAAAATATACCTATTACCTATTATATGTTAATAATTTAAATAATGTGCATTATATTTTTATTAACTGATAAGTGATAAACAAAAATATAAAATTATGAGATAAAAAAGTCAAATATTTATACATTATTTGGTAATAGAAGCGATAATAAAAATAAATAACATTAAAGAACATTAAAGCAAGTAAGTATTTATGATTACTGGATCTGGTAGTTAATATTCGAAATCAAACATCCTAATATTATACGTAATAAAAAGAAGCTTGTCAGCGTTTTCTCCCAACAAATTAGTTCTTCTGTCAGCGTATAGTTGCCCAGCGGAGCTGAATAACTGCTCACTAGTTACACTCGTTGGTGGTGCCGATAGAAATTTTTTAGCTGCAGTTTTAAAAAAATATAGGGACTTGATTCCCAATAATGAAATATGTCGGCACTTCTTAAAAGCAAAGCCTCTCGTAAATACGAATCTAGGTAATCTGCATTGGGATCGTTGTCGAATCTTTTGTTGTATTTAGAACGGCTGTGACAAAAGTATCATGTGAATTCCAAAGACTATTGTTTTCTAGATCTTCTACATGTGTAGTTGTAGATGATGATGTTGAAGCGACAGCCATAGGAACTTTATTTGTATAACTAAACTTAGAGCTATCAGATTCACGTAGAAATTTTAAAATTCTTGCTTTACATGTAATTACTTCCTCGTCTGTCAAATATTTTGATTTAAAGCGAGGATCTAGAAGAGTCGCAATTGACAATTCTGGCAAATTTGTAATATTAGCGAATCTTTTAATTAATGACTCACGAAGTCGTAGCTTTAATAAACTTATCTCCTCAGAGATAAGCTTGCAGAGATTCTTGCTCTTTCGCAGAAACTTTACCATTTAGCATTTTTATTAGTGGGATAACCAATGATACACAAGCAGAATCGGCTGAAAGATCTAGCGTCGCTTGGTAAAAACAAGTTAAAACTGAAATTAAATTGTTGATCAATTCCCATTCTGTTGAACTGGGAACTTCAATACCTGCACGCTTGTTCACTCCTTATAAAATGTCCCACAATTTTACGACATTTTTTAATTTTGTTTCCAATTAATTCCTGTTTTAATAAAGAATCATGAATTACAAGTTGTAATGAGTGAACCACACATCTTAGAGATATAAATTGTGTAATACGAATAGCAGTGACCATATTTGCTGCGTTATCAGTTACAGCTATATGAATTTTGTTTTCTATTTTAAAATTTTTAATTATTTCATGAAGTTTACTTACAATAAACATACTAGTGTAGTCATCATTAAGCACACTAGCGCCTAATATAACTTTAAGACGTTTTGAACCATGAACAAAGTGAGCTGTAAAACTCAAAAAAAAAACAGGTTTTAGCAGGATTGCTCCAAATATCTGACGTAAAGCTTATCCATTCGGCTTTAGAAATTAAATTTGAAACTTTTTTCCAAACTCTGTCATAGGTAGCTGGCATTAAACTAGTTCTAAAAAACTTTTCCGTTTTTTTTCTGTATTTGGAAGTAACATTAGGATCTCCAAAATTTAAACGCTGAAAAGCTTCTCCTTCAACGATAGAGTATGGTAACATGTCGACAATAATAAGGTCCATGATACCCTTATCAATCCTAGATGATATCGGATAATCATCAGGCCATAGAGCAGGTGACTTAAGTTCCATTATTTGATGTAGGTTGGGCTGAAATGTCCTGGAAACTGGTTGTGTAACATCATGTGAAGTTTTCATATGTTCCAATTTTCGAACTTTTATTCCCATTTCAATGTCACAAAATGATTTCCATTCTTCTGTATGGATTTTTTGTAGATGATTTTTAATGTTTGTAATAGTTTGTTTTTTAGGTATTAAACTGCCAAGCGATAATGACTTTGAACATAGTTTGCATGCAGCTTTGTTGCCACTTTTTTCAAAATAATCCCAAATTGGATTTTTTATTGTCATTATCTAAAAACGTTTGAATTTACTAAAATTATATTAAAATAAAAATTACAGACTTACCAAAAGTTATTTTTACAACACTAGAACAAAAACTTGAACTGATTTTGCAACGTAAATTATAATATATATATTTCACGGGTAAATAAGTACTATTAGCAAAGCTGTAAGCTGCACCCACGAGAGAATAAACTTAAACTGTTGTAAAATATTTAATATTTGTATTCATAGTCGATGGTCGATGTTTTGCCATTTAGGTATCTATTCAAAACACCAGTAATCGTGAGTTTTAACAAATACAATAAAATTATTATCAAAATTTTACTACATGAGAAATATTCAAATGAAGATCTTTAAGACATCTTGGCCTATTGTTAAAATTTATATCCTACCTACTATTACCTGATCTGAAAGTTTGTAAAACGTTTTAGTTGAGGGTAGAAAATAGTCTGTAAATATTATTCAAATTATCAAAGACTCGCCGAAGCGTATTGTTCAGAGATTATTTCATTTCTATAGTTACCTTCGGCAAAACCTTCGGCTTTGTTTTGGCCGAAGCCGAATTTTGGCCGAAGGTTTAAATATTGGCCGAAGGTGGCCGAAGCCGATGCCGAAGCCGATTAATCGGTCGGTCTCTAGTGGTGTGATATGAACGAAGCAATGACCTAAGGTGCTTATGTATCTATTATGTGTTAGATTATAAATTGGCGGATTTGAGTTCAAATGAACACAGTCAATATTGAGTAGTTACCGAACGAACACCATATTGTGTAATTACGAGTTGCTGTCAATAAATCATCACTTTTACTCCACAGCTTCAACATTTATTAACCCTATCATCAGCGATCGACGAGAAGCGGACAAAGGAGCATTTACGAACCGAAACAAACTTCATTACTAAGTTCGATATTTTCCACAGAGTCTCATATAATCATCTTGCACATTAAGTAACAACCAATAAGCTGCTGGAGCTGGCTACATTTAACCATATATATTCCTTTAACAACTATAAAATAAAAAGGTAAGTTAACTATCACTATCGCATAGTAATATTAATTTTATCGCTAACTAAAGCTAGTTTTATCATAAAAAAAATCAAAAGTAAATATCTAAATTTGACGGTTTTCGATTATTTTCACAATAACATTTCCCCAACTTTTCCAGGAAGAGAAATAAAAGTTTCTTCGCATAATATTTTTCGTAAATGGTTCTCAAGGTAGGCTAAAGCTGCGTTTATTGTACATTTGGCATTCAGAGTGGGTCCTTCTGTGACCTAGAAAAATGGAATAACAGCGGGAGAGACTGAAAACACAGCGAAAAAAAATAAGAAAATAGTCGAACGGCTCTGTTTATAAATGGCAACTCGCTCCGGTGATTGTTTACTCAGGAAAGCGCATTTTTCATTTTAGGGATGAGAGTTGAAAGTTCGAGATTGAGAAAAGCGGGTGGAAATGCTCTTTATATATTGATAGAATTTAGATAGAGCCGACGATTGGATTTGGAATAGTAAAATTGCTTCGGAATGTACAGCTGGAAATGTTTTGTTTTGGTTATATAAACATAAAACTTTTAATGGCTTTTAAAGATTTGAATAAAGGCTCTGAATAGTATCCATTAGTTCAAGCGATGTCGGTAAAGTAAATGTTTCTAGGACTTTTTAGACTATTGTGTTTTTAAAAAAATATTTTAGATGAAAGTAAGGAAAAAAGCAGTCTGAAAGACACAAACTCTGAAAAGCAACAATACACACAATCAAATTCAGTTGAATTCCGTTTGAAGTTCTTCAACAGTGCATATATATATTTAATTAAAATTAAATAAATCATGAATGTGTTGCTTGTGTGAGTCCATTTCAAATACTTAAAGAAATAATAAATAAGACTTACTCACAATCAATTTAATTTAACTATCAGACGACCGGTTTCGCTTTCTACAATATGCAAAGCATCTTCAGGTCTCAATACAAAGTTAAATAAATGCTGAAATGATAAAAACCCATCTTAGGGTGTTATATGTCTAATAAAGATAAACAAATTAGATGTTATAAATTACAATAATTATGCCAATATTACATGTCTGTGTATGTGACATGTCTGTGACAATATAAATATAAATTGTGTTATAAGCTGCTGGAGCTGGCTACATTTAACCATATATATTCCATTAACAACTATAAAATAAAAAGGTAAGTAAACTATCACTATCGCATAGTAATTATTAATTTTATAGCTAGCTAAAGCTAGTTTTATCATAAAAAAATCAAAAGTAAATATCTAAATTTGACGGTTTTCGATTATTTTCACAATAACATTATAACACAATATAAATTGTGTTATAATATTTATTCCCTTGGTCTATCCTAAATAAAACCGGCATACAGGAAATACTAGAAGCCAGGAATTGAAATTAAAATAAATTTTATTGTGTAGTAAAGAACCCTGAGAAATTAAATATTATTTCATCTAGTTTAATTCAATCGGAATTAACAAAAAAATTAAAACAAAGCAGATCATAATAACGGCCTCCCAACGTCAAGGCATTTTAAAGTATTTTTGGTTGCAATTTTGAAAGAAAACACAAAGGAAAAACAGGTGATTGAAAATTTTTTATCGAATGGCCAAAGTTGATATATTTGAATTTTATGACATATTATTTGTCTGTAGGTACAATTTCTCATAAATTATTTTATTTTTGATCTGATATTTGAGAATAATGATAATGATAAAAGAGAAGCAAATTTAGAACAAGAAGACATGTTAGAAACAACAATTATAGAGACAGAAAGTCAGGAGAAATCGGGAATAGAAACAATTCTACAACTTATGCAGTCGCAAGCACAAAAAATGGATAAAACAAAACTAGCAATGGATGAAACAAAACAAACCATAAATCAACAGAAGAGAACAACAGAAATAGAGAGTATCAAAAAGTAAATGGTACAGAGAATTGAGAAGATTGTAAAAATAGCGAGAAACAAGTGATAGAGATTAAAGAAATCAAAATTCAGATGAAGGAAAACAAAAGTGTCCAGTAAATAATTAGAAGAATTAGAAAGCAAATTCGAAAACGCGATACAAGAAGACAGGCGAGAAATAGAGCAAACATGTAAGCAAAACGAAAAACAAATTGCGTAAATCAAGACGCAACAACGAGAGACGGGAGACAGGAGAACTACTGATCCAAAGCTCAGGGATATGAAAATACAGTCTAGCGGGGATGTAAGAAAATTACACCCAGTTCCATTAATAAATAACTTTAAAATGAAAATAGAATATATTGGAAATTTTGAAGAAGCTAAGGAAACGATCAGAAACTATCTGAAAGATAAGGCTAGTCTATGGTTTGACAGCAAAGAAGAAGAGTTTGAAAGTTGGCATAAGTTTGAACAGAAATTTTTGAATTATTTGTGGGAAAAATTTGAATTAGCAAACAATTAAAACAAAGCAGATCATAATAATATAAATATGTGTGTATATTTATGTATATCTACATAAATTATTTGTGGTAAATATTGTGTTGAAGCCCACTTTTTGCTAACGAAAACTCTCGTTATTTTTAAAGCAGCAGCTTTTACGAAAGTGGGTTACTTGCTCACTTAAAAACCGTATACAGTTTAGTGGGTAAAGGTAAAGCTCATCCGCCTATCACCTTAACCCGCAGAGTGCCGTAAAGTCGCTCCAATATTCTAGAAAGGACGATATAAACCTCGGGCACGTGCCAAGTTATTGCACAACCAGCCGACACTTTACGTGTCATCTTGCGAAGCTGTTTCCCTTCCGCTGCTTGAGAATCTTTCATCCCATCTCCAAATGCGGAATCCCGAACTTAGGCCCAAACGCGAGTTTGCTTTGAATTTAATGAGTTCCCCGAACTGTTTCAAGAAATTTGCTGTTACTTCGTCCCGATATGTTTCTACGTTTTACATGGTTGTGTCAAGAAGCGGCTGCTATTAACGGAAACGTGGGAATTATGTTATTAGATTAATAGCAAATTGGGCAAAGTTTAAAATAGTAAAATGGTTTGGTATTGTACAATATACATATACTATATGATTCAGAGCTTTAAAGTAACAACACTTAAGGGGGACAGAAATAACAATCAGATATCGGAATAATACATCTTCTATGTATTAACATTTTATGAGTATAAAACTGATTAATAAGAAAACCAAAAAATAAAGTATTTATTAACTATATAAACTCTTGAAATCCTAGAATTTAAAAAAATAGAGCTGGTTGCTTAAAAATCTATTTTTTAAGTTAAATACCGACTGGAAGATAGTAAAAAAATTAAATATCTCTACCTTTATTCGTACAAGTATCGAACAATTCTTCTTCAAGTTTCATCTTCTATCGAAAGTAGGAAATCATCACGGCTATACGAGTTTTGCTGGACGAAGAAGCTCTAAATAGATCTGCACTACAGTTTTCAAATCATTTCTGCAGGTCCTTAAGTCTTCTTAATATGTTGATAGTTGGAGAATTTCTGTTTGGAGAGAGCCAACAAGAGCTACACAACTAGCGTTTGCCAGCCATATACTTCTCTTCGCTATTGGCTATGTTTGTAGCGGTTAAATTGCCTACCACATGGGGTTTCACTTATAGGGGGTTGAAACTGGAGACAGAAATCACTGGAAACTACAAATAAATGAATCAAAAACTTCTTACATAAATTTCGTGGACAACACAATACAAGAAGGTTTTGAAACTATTTAAATTGGACGCCGTTTACAATAATCTTCCTGCTGGATGAAAAGAAAGGTATTTTATGTCACTGGCTGATGTATTTTCTTTGAGAAATTCTTGGGGTTAGAATTGAATTAACTCTACGTAAATAAATACAGGCATTTTGGATTTCGAAATGGACTCGGAACAAGAGAGGCGTTGTTTGCACTGAACGTTATGTATCAAAGATGTCTTGACATAAATCAAGATGTAATACACAATGAAATTATCGATCGAGTTAACAAATACAAATATTTAGGCACTTTTATAAATGAAGGCAATGATAGCTCTGCAGAAATCAAAATAAGAATAGAAAAAGCCAGATCCATATTCATCAAAATGAAGAGAGTGTTCTGCGGAAGAGATTTGAGCCTAGAAATGAAACTTCGCCTGATGAGATGTTACGTACTTTCTGTGCTGTTCTACGGAATGGAGTCATAGAAGTTGAAAAAGATTGATACCAAAAAATTAGAGGCATTTGAACTGTGGATTTATCGCATAATCCTGAGAATATCATGGTCCGAGAGAGTCACAAATGTCGAGGTCTTGAGAAGAATGAATAAAGAAAAGGAAGTCATATTTACGATCAAAAAACGAAAACTACAATACTTTGCACATTACTGGGACACATTACAAGAGGTGAAAGATATGAACTGCTTCGAATAATTATGCAAGGAAAAATAGCAGGAAAAAGGTCCATAGGAAGAAGACAAAACTCCTGACTAAAGAATGTACGAGAATGGTATAGCTGTAGTAAAAACGAATTGTTTCGGTCAGCAGTTTCGAAAATATGTATAGCCCTGATGATCACCAACCTTCGGAACGAAGATGGCACTTGAAGAAATAAACACAAATGCGTCTCACAAGTTGAAATTTGGTCTGAAATGACCAGGGAAAACAAATAGACGATTCTTTGGAAGTTGAAGACTGTCATCTGCAAATCTCGACTCAAGTTTCTGCTTGAAACTATGTGGACCTCTTAAATTGTTGTGACGCTGTTTTTCAAATCTCTCAAATAGAACACAACACAACACATCGTTGATCAAATGAACAAAACTAAAACATTTGCAATTTAATAAAATTCACCTCTCTACAATAAAAAATTTGCCGGCTCTTTGATGATTACAGACCGAGCTCTTTACCTTTCAAAATTTTAAATTCAACTTTTATTTAGGTCTAACAGGTAAGCTGGTTTTGTATGTTTTCAATAAAATTGATAGTGTGTAAAATCATTTAATAATTAAGCTAAGTATACTTTCGACATAATAAATGTCATCATCAGAGCTATCCTAAAATAACGTTAAGTTAAGTAAATTTTTTATATAAAATACAATGATATATATATAAAAAATAAAAAAATATATATATAAAAAATAAAAAAAATAAAATAAAAAAAAAATAAAAAATTTACTTAACTTAACGTTATTTTAGGATAGCTCTGATGATGACATTTATTATGTCGAAAGTATACTTAGCTTAATTATTAAATGATTTTACACACTATCAATTTTATTGAAAACATACAAAACCAGCTTACCAGTTAGACCTATTTAGAAGTGTGTACAAGTCTTACAGTCTTTTTCAACTTTTATTTAAACTCAACAATTTAACTGCTACAATATTTCCATTACAAAAATCCTGACTTCAAACAATGAAGATGTTACTTCGGTCATTGTAGAGTGACATAATTCTCAAAATTCATTTGCGTCCCGCATAACTTTCTCAGCAATCTAAGTGAATGTTTATTTGACGCGCAATATTAAGCGGAACACGATCAAAAGAAATACAATTACAATTATTATATACAAACCAGAAACGTTTATATTATCAATCCCAATTACGCAAAAGGATTAACAAAATATTTCGGGTTTTTAATACATATAAGGTGATTTGATATGGTACATGCTTTATGTAGATATTATGGCAGGTAAATGCACGGAATTAAGGGATATTGACGAAACTCTAACAGGACAAAGATACACCATAGGGATTTTAAAGCCTCATATGAGATTCTGACAACGAGCTGTGAGTGAAAATTTTGTACTTATGTATGATGATGTCCGCCCACATAGGATCAAGCGATTAATGACTTTATTAAGACAAAAGATATTCGCCGTTTAGAGTTCATGCACAGCATAAGCTCTCTTAAGCTGTTCATGCCCAAAAGAATCCTCCTATAACCCACCATGAACTTTTCATTGACTGTAAAAAAGAATGAGAAATTCTGCAACATAAAAATAATTGGTCGACTTGTTAGCAGTATTAGAGCACGAATTCAGGTTAAGTACTTTTAATTAGTAATACATTTTGTAGTTTTTAATTTTTTATTTATTAGATACAGAGTTTGAACCTTGTTTATGCTTAACGCCTCTTCAAAGAGTACTCCTTTTTTTTCGGGGTAATTGAAGTGTGACAAAACGTGACTATTAATGTTGTATGTGGAAAAGTAGTGGTAGTAGATAGATCTTAAGGGAGGCGTATATGCATGCCTTGTATTCGATGATAGGTCTAATGAAAATTTTATATGTGTGCAATAATGTTTTAGATGACGTTTTGCCCAATTTGCCGTCTAACACTGTAACCGTTTCAAAAGTTTTAGAAAATTCATTATTGAAGTTTGTTGTTTGTAAGTTTGATTATTTTTTTTTTTAAATAAAACTACTAACCCCACCTATCTGCCAGGTGCTTGTATTCGATTCAAGGTTTCTACGGTAATTCCCAACATATCCGATAGATGAGAACGATATTAACTTGTCAATCACGCCCCTAATTCAAAACCGTTGAAATAGCGTCGTTTCCTTTCCTGTTACAAACGTCCACCCGATAGGACGCGTTTTCGAAGTGAGTCTCTAGATTAGAGGTAAGCTACAAAGAAAAGCTTTTTCTTGTCTATATTTCAGATGAATAATTATTTTCAGACTCTTTTCCGGGAGGTTAAAGTCCATTGATTATGTTAAGTTAACTGAGACAGTTTCTTATGGTCCAATACTTCCCTATATATGGTTTCCAATAATTACCTATTATATAAATGGATTCTTATTAGTAAATATTTGATGAAATAACCAACGGATGAGAAGAAGCAGAGTATGTCCCTTCTTTCCTGGTTCCCAGAGATTGGATAAATAAGGTTGTACCTTTTTTTTATTAAGCCCTATCAGGAACGCGAGAATTATTTATGGATTCACAGAGACAAGAATATAGTGAAATATTTTAAATTTTGTTTAAAGACTTAACCTTTCTATAATGCCTAGTTAATAAATAGATTTAACTTTTCTATGTTGCCTAGTTAATAAATAACTACTATAATATTTTAAATGTAAACGAATTTCGAAATTTGGGAATAATATATAAATTCATTTGTTTCTATCAACCAATGCTTGATTTAAAACGATAGAAAGTTGCTTTGTTTATAGTAATGTAATTATGAAATGGTATTTTAGTATCCTTTGAAAATAACAACTTTTAATGTTTCTTTTTATTACTGAGAAATAAAGTGTAATTTCGCTGTAAATTTTTTTATATATCTTAATTTTTTCTTATCTTCTCTCGTCCCCTACGAGGATAAACAAGGGGTGGCGTCCAATGATAAATTATAATTTCAGTTATCTAATTGTGTTTGAAATTTTGACATACTACGTAGTTTTTTTGTGCAGTTGACCTTAACACGCCTTCTCTCCGACGTGAGCTAACCTGACCTTGAATTAAATGTATGTACTCGATGTTATCAAAAATCGGCGTTATAACACTGCTAGGAGTTTAAACCTCCTTCTTACCCTGGCAAGGGTATCTTGAATGTCGGTTTTCCAGTTGAGAGTTCTAGTAAAATGAACTCCCAAATAGTTTCTGAGAATAAGGTCCTCTTCTAACAAAGTTATTCGGCCTTGGACGTCGCTACAATCTGAAGATTTAAATAAAATTAATTGTGTTTTGGAGGGGTTTATGGCCACTCTTCATTTAGTCCACGCTCTCTATGTGATCCTGACGTGAGGAGAACAGTGTCATCAGCGTACAGTAAAAAGTTCTCCGATCTAGACTGTGTATAGTCACAGAATAATAAACAATCAGAAGGGCCACTCTCAGATGCCGCCTTTGAAGTTTTTCAGCACGCGCGCCATGTTTTAGGAGGACACAAACATATGATTTGTGAGGTTATGCAATTGTTTACATTTATGTTTAATTATATTATATTTATATTATTATATTTAAAACTGTTAATATAATTGTATAGTATGTCTATGATTGCCTTAAGTCAAATAAACCTGTTTTTTTTCCATGCACACCACATAAACAACACTGGTTCCCTTTAAAATCCTCGTAAAACATGGCGGAACGTCTGCGCGAAGGAGATGCGCGTACTTAATTTTCCATGGAGAGTGGTCATTCTGTTTGTTTATTATTCTGTGGTATAGTATTGGAGCAAGAATTGAGACCTGAGGTACTCCAGCTTGTGAAGTGAAGGGTGTGGATTTTATTTATTAAAACAACAATCTCTTTTAAAACAAAAAAATTTTTTGTCATTGTTATGATATTTTTTTTATATATGATCTATAACAGAAGTTTCAAAAAATAGATAATAATAGCGAAAATTTTGGGTAATGCATAACTTATGAAACTATGTATGTATATTTTAGACAACATTTAAATGATACGATATATAGAGTTAAATAAACTAAAATAAAAAGTTTTTTTCCTTGCCATACCCATTTTAAAATTTAAGAAATTACTTCCAGTTAGGCCTTCACATATTAACACCTACCTCACAGTCTAACACCAGATTTTAATATATTTTTTATCTGAATTTTATTAGACTGTGACTAAGTTTTATCATTCATCCGAAGCTGATAAAATCTTCCTAAAACGGGGCTATCGGATTTTGAGCCATTCGTAGTCCAAGCACTGCGTTGAAACGGTGGAAATTGGAGTAAATATGTGTGGTAATGGCAATGAGGACGATCATGGGCGCGCGTCCGGAGTGGATCCTCCATTAGATGCGATTGCGGTCTACGGCAAAAACAGGAAATGCAATTTTATCATCGGAAGTGCATTTTTATGGAGGCTTCGAAATGACGCCATTAGCAATTGCGTGAAAGATATTGAGTAGAGATGTTCGTCTGATATAAACTATGCTGAGTGTAGAGTTGAGTGCTAGATCACTTACCTTGATGAATCTATTTTTTTTATGTAATTAAAGTCTATCAAGTTGACACTAATATTCATCTGTCGTAACACGTTCCAGAGTTTGTTTACAGGAACTGTATCGTACGCCTTCTGCAAGTCAATAAACATGAGGTGGGTTTCTTGATTTGATCTTAATTTTTTTCTATTGGTTATTTGAGGCAGAAGATATTATCAGTACGGCTTCAGCTACAGTCCATACAAACGGCTGAATGTACTAGTGACATATCCCTCTATAGTTTTCACATTTAAGCTTATCTCCTTTCTTGTGGATGGACAAAATATAAGCTATTTTCCACTCGTCAGGTACGGGAGAACCATTTATAAATTGATTTATGCACCAAGTGACGGTTTCAAACAGTTTTTGTTATCCACATTTTATTAGTTCGGCTGGGATATCCCCTAATCCTGGAGAACTACCGTTTTTCAGTTCTTTTATAGCTTTTCTAATTTCTGTCACTTGTATTGTTATATCTTCTCCTTCAATATTAACCTCTGTTGGGGATTAAGTTAAGTTTTCGTCCCTATTTTCTGTCAGTAGTTCCCCATAGTACTTTTCTCATTTTGTGTTGATATTAATTGAATGTTTGTGCTCTTCCTTTCGTGAGTTCTTATTTAACTGAGGAACTTTCATGTTTCTGTACATTTTCTGCCTCCCAGGTAGGTATTAATTTCCTGGCACTTCTTATCCCAAATTTCTCTTTTTGCTTTTACTGTTATTCTTCTTGTTATTCTTTTGAGTTTCAGGTATTCATCTCTATCTTTTTGTTGTTTACTGCTTAGCCATCTGATATACGCTTGCTTTTTCTCTTCTGCGAGTGCTTCTATTTCTTTGTTCCACCATAGTTTTTTACTTTGTCTTTGAGTGTTAGAGCGGAGTGCTTCTTCTGCAGCTTTTTTAACGCTAACGACTACGTTTTTATATACCTCCTCTACTGTTGATGTTTCAGGTATATTCATTAGTTTGCCATTAAATCTTTGCTGATACAGTATTCTTGTACTCTCTTGGGTCAAACTATCCAAATTATAACTTCCTTTTTTCACAGTATCTTCTTGTTGGGGTTTTATGTTCTTTGGGTAGCTGGAAGAGGAAGACCGACAGTAACTGCGATAGATCTACAACTATTATATAAGTCGTTGTTACCAATTATGGAAAAGAAGAAAAGAAGTTTGCTTAAATTTGTAACAAGTAACATAATTTTGACTAAATATTACGATTGGTACAAGTCTTTGCCTGTGAATAATAAAGCGCTTGATAGAGTTGCAGAACCAACAATGTCAGATTCAGATAGCGATATTGATGTTATTTAATTTTATTGTATTTAACTAATAAATCTCTACACAATATTTTAGTGTTATTTTTATCGGTAGTTAGGTTTTTTGATAAAGTATTTTCATGTCTAAGTCATATTGGTTAATTTGATCTTACATCGGAAGTGGCCAAGTCATATTTATTGCATTTTTGTTACTATATCATAAGAGCTATTTTGTTATAACTGCACTATTTGCTTCTAGATGACAAAACCCAGAAACACAAAACCTTCAAAACTGTGTAGTTATCATGTTCAATTTTATAGTTACTTCCAAAACTTTACACTTCATTTTCTCGAAACTACCTAAACATGAATTGGTCAATTTGGCAGTATGCTGACGCGATATATATATATATATATATATATATATATATATATATACATATATATATATATATATATATATATATATATATATTTATATAATGAATACTGGATATTCGTGACTGTCAATTTAAACAAACAACAAAGTTTATTGGGAGTCTTACTGCCACAAACCTACTTCCTGGAAAAAGGAAGTTATAATTTGGATAGTTTGACCCAAGAGAGTACAAGAGTAATATATCAACAAAGACTTAATGGCAAACTAATGAATATAACTGACACATCAACAGTAGAGGAGGTATATAAAAACGTAGTCGTTAGCGTTAAAAAAGCTGCAGAAGAAGCACTCCGCTCTAACAATCAAAGACAACGTAAAAAACTATGGTGGAACAAAGAAATAGAAGCACTTGCAGAAGAGAAAAAGCAAGCGTATATCAGACCCCTAAGCAGTAAACAACAAAAAGATAGAGATGAATACCTGGAACTCAAAAGAATAACAAGAAGAACAATAGTAAAAGCAAAAGGAGAAATGTCGGATGAGAAGTGCCAGGAAATTAATACCTACCTGGAAGGCAGAAAATGTACAGAAACATGGAAGTTCCTCAGTAAAATAAGAACTAACGAAAGGAAGAGCACAAACATTCAATTAATATCCACACAAAATGGGAAAAGTACTAAGGGGAACTACTAACAGAAAATAGGGACGAATACTTAACTCAATCACTAACAGAGGTTAATATTAAAGGAGAAGATATAACAATACAAGTGACAGAAATTAGAAAAGATATAAAAGAACTGAAAAACGGTAGGTCTCCAGGACCAGGGGTATCCCAGACGGACTAATAAATATATATATATATATATATATATATATATATATATATATATATATATATATATATATATATATATATAAATATATATATTTACTAAGTTTCTTATTTGTATACAATTAATTTTGTTTACAATTAACTGCCTTCTTAGGCTTGCTCATATATTAACGACAGCACTTATCGCTAATTTCTCTCAGAACGTTTCTCTAAACAGACAAATTTCCTTATAGTGTGCAGTAACGGCAAATATTTAATTTTAAGTTCGTTTGAAGCTCGTTTTCTCCAATTTTCGGAAACTTTCCAGACAAAAACGTACACCAATCATGGCGGCAGCAGAACGACGTCTATTCCCCACGTAAAATATCACTTTGACTCGTAACTTTCATCAGTTTCGGTTTTTCGAGTGGATCCTCGCCGAGTAGTGAAGATATATGGCGGTAATTTTGGACTTTGCGACCAAATGACGCGACCACGTATTTCGATGTTATGCACTATTGGAGAAATTTGGCGAATTCGGATCTTGATTTCGAAGTTTCGAAGTTAGAACCATCTGTTATTCTAACTATTCAGAAAAAAATCTAAAAACTAGTATCTTTGTTATATACCATTAAAATTAAAGATGAGGGAGCAAGCTAGAAAATGAGGTTAGTATTTTTTTATGGTACAAATTGTCTACATTAATGGACATATCGATAACTAAAATATAATTTACTGCTTTTTTTATAAAATGGAAAATGATGTTCCTGATAATAATAAAAAAATAACTTGAAAAACTCACAAAAAGGTACTTAATTTATTTCTTTGTGTCCCAAATTTTTAAATTTTATACTCAATGCTATGATAAATCTAACGCTTTTTACCAACAATATATACTAAGTGACATATAAATCCGAACACCCAGTTTAAATGATTTTATTTTAATAAAATTTTGTATAAGTACTACTTACTGAAGCATAATAAGTAAATGATTAAAATTTCAAAATGATTGCATTGCTTTAAAGGTCTTTTACCTTTAATAATTTGTGGATGCACCCCGATGTGTTACCCATTCTTCAACGCATCTGGGCATGCTCCTGATCAGTTGGTTAATGTCCTGTTGTGGTATCTCATTGCAGGCAACCACCAACTCCTCTCAAAGTGCTTGCAGAGTCCAAGGAGGACGTTGCAAACTGAGCAATCACCTACCCATCATATCCCACACGTGGTCAATTGGGGATAAGTCGGGTTGTGACTCTTGCAACATATGGTCGGGCATTATCTTGTTGGAAAGTTGGATTTGCCAGGGTGTCAAGATAGGGTAAAAGGTGGGGTTCTAGAACTTCTTGGTTATAACGCTGCGCGTTCATGTTTAAGATTAAAGGTGACCTAGAACCATAAGCTATAGCACCCCAAACCATAACTCCAACAGTACGATAAACATGTCTTTCAACAAAAAACTGTGGATTCCTCCTTTCACCACGTCGCCTTCTTACCCTCGCTAGACCATCGTGCATGTTTAAACAAAATCGAGACTCGTCACTAAAGACAATACTGTTGAACTCCTGACTCCAGAGTGACTATTCATTATTGAAGGCGATTACGGCGGTGTTCTGAGTTAAAGGGAGAACCCAGTGTCGTCGATATGAAAACAGGGCAAAACTTCTTATTCGTCAGTAAACTCTTCGCATGCGAATAGGTCTTCCGTGTTCTGCAAACCATTCATTTGCAATGGAGCTTAAGGCCAATAATCTTAGGCGGCGATCTTTACGGTCTGTTGTTCTACGGCGACGTCCAGTGGCCCTTGCTCTTTGCCTACGGCTTTTATTGAAGCCATGCCTGACAACACCTTATCATGGTGTCTACACTTCTTTGCACTCTAACTTCTTCTTCTTGTGCCACTCCTATCGGAGATTGGAAATCATCAAGGCTATTCTGACCTTGTTTACGGCTGACCTAAAGAGTTCATTAGTGGTGCAGCCAAACCACTCTCTCAAATTCCGCAACCATGACATTCTTCTACGGCCTGGATTCCGTTTTCCTTCTATTTTTCCCTGCATTATATTTTGAAGTAATGCGTATTTATGTCCTCTCATCAGGTGACCAAAATATTCGAGTTTTCTTCGCTTTAGCGTTAACAAAATCTCTGGGTCTTTTTCTATTCTTCGTATTACTTCACAGTTTGTTATTCTTTCAACCCAACTAATCTTCAGCATTCGACGGTAGCACCACATCTTGAAACTTTCAATATTTTTCATGTTGTTCTGTTTGAGAGTCCAGGCCTCTACACCGTATAATAGCGTGTTAAATACATAGCCTCTCAGCATTCTTAATCGTAGAGGAATGCTTATATTTCTGTTGTAGAAGAATTTTCTCATCTTTATGAAGGTGGCCCTGGCAATTTCGATACGTCTTTTTATTTCACTGTTTTGGTCTCCAGTTTCGTTTATTAAAGTTCCCAAGTATTTGTAACTTGATACTTTTTCTACTTGAGTGCCGTTTATACTAATATACGCTGGTTGTGTCATGTTTTTACTGAAGACCATATACTTGTTTTTTTTTAATATTGATATTTATACCATAATTGTTGCAAGCAATATTTATGTCTGTAAGTAATCTTTGTAATTCTTCTACTGTTCTTGCAACTAGTACAGTGTCGTCCGCGTATCGAATATTATTTACAATCTCTGTTTGTACACGGAGGAATCGTACGATTCCTCCGTTTGCTTGTAAAAGGGCTTCCTGACAGATGCTTTCACTATATACATTAAATAACAGAGGTGACAAAATGCAACCCTGTCGTACTCCTCTACGTATTTCTATTGCTTGTGATGTTTCAGTTTCTATTTTGATGTTAGCTTTCTGATTCCAATATAGATTGAGAATTATTCGCAGATCTTTATTATCTATGTCCTTCCTTTCAAGAATCTCTCTAAGCTTATCATGGCGTACTCTGTCAAACGCTTTTTCAAAATCGATAAAACACGTATGTACCTCCTGATTAACGTCTAGGCATCTTTGTGTAAGAACATTCAAACCGAAGAGAGCTTCTCGAGCACCAAGCCCTTTTCTGAACCCCATCTGTGTATTACTAATATCTGACTCCAACTTTTGATAAACTCGGTTGTGGATGATTTTTAGAAATATCTTTAGTAGGTGGCTCATTAAAGATATTGTTCGATGTTCTGAACATTCTTTAGCATTAGATTTCTTTGGCAGTGTAACGAATGTAGACAACAGCCACTCTTGAGGTATAATACCAGTATTGTATATTGTATTAAATAAGTGCAATATTATACCTATTGATTCATCATTCAAGAGCTTTAGCAATTCGGTAGGAACCTCATCCGGTCCATTTGCCTTCCCAATTTTGGAATTTTTAAGTGCCATTTCTACTTCACATTTTAGAATTTCAGGTCCCGTTTCGCCATATATCAGAACAATGTTATTTCTGTTGTCCTCAAATAATTCTCTTATGTATTCACTCTATCTATTAATTTTCTCTGTTAAATCTATAATAATCTTTCCATCTTTGTTCTTAAGCAAACTTATTTGACGTCTTCTTTGGATTCCTGTAATTTCTCTTACTTTTTTATGTATATTGAACGTGTCATACTTTCTTTCATAGTTTTCCATTTCTACACATTGTTCTGTAATCCATGATTCTTTGGCATTTCTTATTCTTTGCTTTATGTTCTTATCAACCTCTCTGTATTTTTCTGCATTATTCTTCATTTTACGTCTTTCATTCATTAGTTCTAGAATGTCTGGTGTCATCCACACCTTACGTTTCTTTGCAGATTTGGTTAGGTGTTTCTTTCCCGTAGTTCTTATTATAGTATTTATATACTTAAGTTTTTCATCTATGTTGTCTGTTCTGCGGATTTGGCTTTCTGCTACACTGAGGCTGGTGTTTATTTCTTCTCGCACTGTTTGTCGTAGATCTTCATTTTTAAGCTGGCTTAAGTCTAATGCTGGAATGATGGCTTTTCTTATTTTCTTTGGTCTAGCTTCTATCACAGATACTACTGGATTATGATCCGAACCGATATCAGCTCCAGGGAAGGTTTTAGTAAATTTTACGGCATTACGGTATCTTTTTGTCACCAATATGTAATCTATTTGGTTTCTGACCACTTTTTCTTGTTTATGTTGAGGTGACGTCCACGTATATAGTCGCCTTGGGGTAGTTTAAAGAATGTATTAGTTATTATTAAATCTTCGCTTTGACAAAACTGAACTAAACGATCACCCCTTTCATTTCTATTACCTAAGCCATATTCACCGACATTTTCTCCAACTTTACCCTGACCTACCTTGGCGTTCAGATCGCCCATTACTAGGTTAATGTGTTGTCTCTTTGTTGTTCTCATCACCTCTTCTAAGATATTATAGAATTGTTCTATTTCCTCTTCGTCTTTGTCTGCTGTAGGAGCGTATGATGTTTATCATGTTCTTCTTATCTTTTAATTGTATTAATATCACGCGCTCTGAGAATGGAGTAAAGTTTACTACAGCATCTTTCCATTTTTTTGAGATGATGACTCCTACTCCGTATCGATGGGTTTTGGTGTCACTTCCGGCATAATAAAATATACCATGATTATTTGTGGGACATTTGCCGTTTCCTGGCCATTGTGTATCGCTCATGCCTAATATGTCTATACCCAAACGATTCATTTCCAACACGACGTTATCTAATTTTCCCGAAGAGAATAAGCTCCTTACATTCCATGTAGCAATTTTTATGGTTGTCTTTTTCTTTTTACAAGGGTTTTGCTGGTTTACGACCGAGAAAGCCTTGTACTTATCTATTTCTCTTTCTCTGCCGGATCTTGGTATCCGATGTCCATGATCAGTACTTGTCTACTACAGTACTATGAGTCTTTAATGCAGTGGTTCCCCGTTGCCTTCTGCATCCTTATGCCGTTGACCATTCTGTAGGGTTCATCCGCCTTCAAGATCGATTTCTCGGTCTCAGGACAAAAAAGTGCCCTAACACTTACCAACTCATCCGCCCGAAGCCGTTGGTTAGTAAGTGTGGGATTGCTTATACCGGCAATCGCTCGGTGAAATTTTCGCCATATCTGGCTACCCTCACTTAGTTTAGCCTGCAGACCAATGCAGTTGCCCTAACTGCATTGCACTCTAACTGCAACTTCCCGAAAAGAAAGTCCAGCTTCTCGAAGTTCCATTATACCGCCCCTATCAAACTCACTAAGTTGACGAAATCGTACAGGTCTCCGTACTCTAGGCATCGTAACCACTCGTAAAGAATGTCAAGAACCACAATCCGCTAAATTTGGATCTTTACTGCGGCTGAAATATTCATTTTTAGATTATTAGTGAATATACAAAAAGTATGAAAACCGGAATCTCCAACTGATAAGGCTAAAAACTTTATCTTTTGTTTTTTTCAGTAATATAAATAAATTACACCAAATTTTATCGAAATAAAATCATTTAAACTGGGTGTTCGTATTTTCTATGTCACTTAGTATAATACTATACGTTGTGTTTAAAGGTCTTCTGCTTTTGGTGCCTATTCGTTTCGAATATTAGCTCATATTGGCTGGATCATTCTGGCTATAATTATTTTAATAACTAAGGCTTCAAATAGATTAGTTGTTGTTGTGGAGAACCATTTCTTCAGGATTTTTATCCATGATATTCTTCTTCTCTCAATTCCTTCCTTTCCAAATACTTTGCATTGAAGGATGATTTTCAGTAATCTGTATTTAGTGCCGTTACAGTAATTTCTCCTTTAATGGTATACATCACCTCTCTTACCCTCTTCTTCGTAGTTCAGTCTCGTTGGTTATCTTGTGCGTCCATCATATCCTTAGGATGTGGACTTCCTTCTTCTGTATCATGTGGAAGACTTAAAGTTTTTTAAAGGTCTAAATAGAAGGAAATCCAATTTCAGTAAATCCAATGATTAATTATATATTGATTAAAAATTTAATTCTTTTCAAGAATCCTAGCTGTTTCTTAACGATATTATTTTATATCTGTATGTGTTTAAGTAATTAAGTATTGTAAGAAATCAGATAGACAGGGGCAGATATAGGTTCAGATCATAAACCTGTTCATGATAGATTTCATGTCAAACTTCCTAACTAACTCAAAAAGTTCCTAACTAAAAGAATCAGAAAAAATATATGTATGTTATTTCCCTATACTTAGAGTATTTGAGTTTATTATCAGGGATATTCTGTCCTTTTTAACATTTGTTAAATAGTTGAACCAACATCTCATGTAATATTTTTGATCCATACTTTACCAATTTAATTGGTATGTCTCCAGGTCCTGCTGCTTTACAGTTTTTCGATCTTTTGAGAGCATCGCTTAACTATTCCGTTGTTATCTCAATTATTTGTGTATGTTCGGATATTTCTTTCATTTCGATCTCTTGGAATTTATATCTATTCTCTGTCTGTTTTAGATCAACTAACTGTAAGTTATATTTTCCTTTCCTTTCCTCTGGAGAGACTTTATTACCTTCCACGTTTGCCCAACTCTTGTTCCGTCCATATAGCTATCCACCTCTGCACATCTTTGATCCCACATCTCATTTTTAATTTTCACTACTTCTCTATATGTTTCTCCTTTCTCATTGATATCCATTCCTGATGAGCAGTTTTCTTCTTGTTTACTAACGTTTGCATATGCTGCATAAAGCTTCACTTGCAGTCGCATGAATGCATTTTTAAGTAGCTGATATAATTTTTTCGCCGATATATTGCTCGATCCACATTTTGTAGTTTTTTGGCCAGTCGTAATTAGTCAAGAAATTTCGTTGAATCTTCTTGCAAGCTTTCTAGGTTAGGTATATTTAGGGGATGTTACTTGTCCCTTTTCTGCATCTGAGATGAAAATAATAAATTAGTAGTTTATAAAAAGAATGTCAAAAAGCGATGAAAAAAGTAGTTTGATAGTTTATTATATGAAGAATTTGACAGAAAATTTGACAGACCAATTGAGCTAACGAAGACAGAAACAGCAATGGTCACCAAAATAACAGACGAGAAAGTTATCTAAGAACTTAAAAGATTAAGAAGGATAAACAGTTGAATCACATAATATCAAATACAACCCTAACCAAACAAAAAAAACTAATGGAAATTTGGTTTTGGATTTCTGATATTTTCATAGAAAAGTAACGGTTGACATGCATCTCAGGTGGATAGCCGGTAAAGAGACATAGTTTAAAAAACAATTTGTATAAATAAGGTCTCCGCTGTATTCCAAACTGTTTGTAACCCTGTATTTTTAGCTATATTAATTAATTGGTGAAAAATTTTAAATAAATCAGTGTTTTTGCAATGTGTACACTTAATTAATAAAATATTATTTTCCGCATCCATTAAACTGTCACCTCGTGAAATCGAACGACCGTTATACGACTGGTCAATTTCCACCTTTTCTCCATAACTCGCTTTTCTTGTCTGCCCCAATGACTTTGATGTTGGCAGTTTCCCGTAAACTGCGACGTTGCAACTCCTGCAATTCCTGCCGAATTTCTGCGGTCGACGTCCAACTGATATATACGTGTAGTGCGGATGACAATCCATGATGTATACCGGGATGACTCAGAGCCAACAGACGTATTCCCGTTTGTGCGAATCCGGGAAAAAGAAGGGAGCGCTTTTTTGTAGGTGTTTAATGGTGTCTACTCGTTTCGAAACGGGTACTGCGTAAAAAATTTAAACGGCTGCTTCTGACAGGATTATGTGCGTAGTTTAAGGACTCTATTACCGAAGTGGAAGAATCGGTATACTTCCAGAGATTGACCGGACGAGATAACAAAAATTCTAAAATAAATAAAAATGAATAAAACAAACGAAATAAATGTAAAAATATGGGCGCATAATGCTAGAAAATACTGTAAAGGTTATGTTTAATAAATGTCCAGACAGATGAGGAAGACTTCCTAACTGAATAATATAACTCTAAGTCAGATCATTATTCAGAAAAGCTACATAATTATATATTTAACATACAATTACAACAAATCGACTAATGTCTAAGATGCATTTTTATCAACTGTTATAATAATCCGAGTTTAGAAAAACACTACCATTGTAACGAAAATATGTACAACCACTAGTTGTAACTAAGGAAATAATATAAAAAAATCAAAAACATATCTTTTTCAAATAAAACTCAAAAAGGGGTTAGTTAAAAAAATAAACAAAATGTTAAGAAAACAAAATTTAACATTTATTGTGTCTTACCACAAATGTTACACAAATACAGATGACACAAAAAATAAACTATATAAATAGTTGTAAAATAACAATAATTATTATTGATTTAAGGTTGAATGCTCGAATAAATGAACTTTGAAAATGAAAGGCCAATATCGAGCTCAATTTTAACAATTAGATCTTTTCTTTTTTTTTTAGAATTTCCGCATCAACCATTAAAGGTTATTAGCGGGTTTTACAGATTTTACAGTTGTTATTACAAATACAAATTTACTAATTACAAATTGCGTATTAAATTACACATAATAAATTACAAATTACAAAAAGATACATATAATATAACTTAAATTTTGTGTAGTAAACGTATGTCCTTAAGGAATTTGATTGTATTTGATATATTACTGTTTAAAATATCTTTAAGTTTCTTTGCTTCTTCTGGTACGTTGTTGATGGCTCTTTCGTAGGAATAAAGAGGACATTCAATCAATACATGTTGAACAGTTATTGGACATTCACAATAGGAACATTCAGGTGGTAGTTCTTTTGTTATGAGATGCTGGTGAGTTAACGCTGTATGTCCAATTCTTAGTCGGTTTATAATCACTTGTTGCCTTCTGTTTTCTGGAAATTGTAGTTTAGTGACAATCCTAGTTTTCACGTTTTTAAGGTTAGCCTTATTAGAATTCCACATTTGTTGCCAATTTTTTACACAGTGCTGTTTAATATTGAGCTGGATATCACTGAATGGAATTGTAGTCATAATTTCAGTTTGCTCGTCAGTAGCAGCTTTCTTTGCTAATTCATCTACTTTTTCATTTCCTGCGATACCTGTATGTGATGGTACCAGAGAAATGTAACGTTCACGTGTCTGTTTTGTAGGTGATAAAGTGCTAATTGTATTTGTTGCAGGATAGCATGTACTGGATATATTTGCTTTAAGCTCTGAAGAACAGATAAAGAGTCAGTAATGATAAGAAAATCTGAGCTTGCATGACACATGTCTAAAGCCTTTAAAATGGCGATTGCTTCTCCCGTGAAAATGCTGCAGAATTGAGGGATGCGAACTGCATATTCAGACTTTCCTAGAATAAAGGCCGCTGCGTGTCCGTTTTCAGTTCTTGACGCATCAGTAAAAATCTTGTTATGGCCAGTGTATTCTAATATTCGTTCTTGATATAATTTGTTAATGATTATGGGATTTGTGGTACTCTTTGGATAGGCCGTGAGGGATAGATCAATAGTGGGAAAATTAATAGTCCAGGGAGGTATAGTTCGTTGTGTAGGGTAAGAATGTGTCAGCTGCTCCATGTCAAAACCATATCTCGTTAGACGTTCTTTAAGGAGTGGATATTTAATTTGTTGATGGCACTGAGTAGGTGGATATATTTTATAAAGAAGTGGATAGTTTGTGTTATTAGGGTTGGAAGACAATCTCGCGACATAATTTAAAGAAATGTGTTGTCTTCGTATTGATAGGGGAGATTCATCTAGGATAACCTGAAAACTTGAAACAGGACTAGTTCGGTAAGCACCCAGAATTAGTCTTAAACATGTGTTTTGTATAATGTCTAGTTTTTTAAGTATATAGTTACTCGCAGTTGAATAGCATATTGCACCATAATCCAGTTTACTTCGGATTAATGATTGGTATATATGCAGCAATTTTATGGTCTCCGCTCCCCAAGATCGGTTTGATAGCATTTTAAGGAGATTTATTTTAGATTGGCAGGATACTACTAGCTTTTTAATATGTTCTGCCCATGTTAACTGACTGTCCAGTCTCAGGCCAAGAAAGTCAATGCTCTCTACTTGTTTTAGGTTGATACCATTTAGAGTAAGTGTTGTTTTGCAATCAGTTTTTCTTTTATTGAATACGATGAAACGAGATTTATCACCTGAGAACGTAAAACCAGTCTTTTGGGACCAGTCTTCTAGTTTATGCAGAAATGATTGCAAAATTTTTGAGGCTAGTGTAATATTGCAGCTACTAGTATATACAACTAAGTCATCTGCATACAGATCTGCTTTCAAAGGTAGCTTTATCTCTTGAGCGATATTATTAATTGCTATTAAAAATAAAGTGGGGCTTAAGGTTGAGCCTTGTGGAATACCGTTTTCAAGACATTCTGTTTTCGAGGTAATTCCATTTACACGTACTTGGAATATCCTATTATTCATGAAATGTTTCACAAATGCAAGAAAATTTCCCTGGATACCCCAATTGGACATGGTTTGTAAAATGTTGTATCTCCATGCAGTATCGAATGCTTTATTTATATCAAAAAATATGGCAATTACTTTCTGGTTATTTCTAAAGGACTCACATATAATATTGTCAATAGCTACTAAGGCAGCATGAGTTGATCTGCCTTTTCTGAAACCGCTTTGGATATGGCTTAATAATTGGTTTTTTTCAAGAAACCATATTAATCTGTTATTTAAAATTTTTTCTAATAGTTTACATGTATTATTTGTAAGAGAAATTGGTCTATAGGAAAGGGGGTCAGTTTTTGATTTGAAAGGTTTTAATATGGGAATAATTGTTGATTCAGACCAGATTGAAGGAAATTTTTTATTAAGGTAAATGTGATTGAAAATGTCTATGAGAATTAATTTTCCTATGTACGGCAAGTTTTTGATAAATATGATTGGTATATTATCAGGACCCGATGAAGTGTTTTTTGATTTATCTAGAGCTTCTTCAAATTCTTGATATGTGATGGGGAAATTTAGTGGATTATCACTATCTATTATAGATATATCTGTCATTTCACGTTTATTTTTGAAATTAGATCTTGCCCAAGTACTTTCGTTTAAAACAGCATCTTCAGGGACATTTCGTCAAGTTAGGGCTATCCAGCAAGCGTAGAATGTGATAAACATGAATTTTAACATAAAATTGTACAAAACACTATACTAAAACAAGGACAAACAGTTTAAAATTAATTGAAATGGTTCTACGCTCTACATTCTTTGTCAGTAACAGGAGAGAGAATGGCCCTTTTATCGTTTTTTTTTTTACCAAAAACATGTTTCGGTTGCAACAGAAACCATGTCTCCTAAGCATTGTGTTTTCTGTTTCATGTAGAAATATGCTTTGGTTCATTTTTTAGAGCCAAATGAGTTTGCCACCCACAATTTAAGACTTTTTAAATTATGAGTTATTTTGTAATACGTCGAGGTGGCTTTGGTGACTGTTATCATTATAATACATTTTGTTTACATATGATTGATCATGGTTCTTAGTATCGAAGATTGTGCAAAAGCCGATGCTCTGGTTAAATGTTTTTAATAAGGATGAGTCGAGATACTGTCTTCAATCATCAGATGGGAGAGAACGATTATGGCGTGGAACTGGAGAGAGATTTGCGGAGTTCGCTTTTAGTTCCCGCGTTAGCCATGGAGAGGGTTCGGTGATGGTATGGACAGAAATAATCCAAGAGGAGCACACTGAATTGGTATTTATTGAGGGCTCGTTGACTGCACACCAATATATTGAGGACATTTTAGCGGATCACGTAGTACCCTTTTCTCAATGTATCAACGATGATTTTCTATTAAAGCAAGATAATGCGCGACCTCAGTCTTCAATATGTGTCACGCAATATTTAGAGGAAGTAATAGAGCATTTGGGACATGCTTGGTAGAAATATTCGAGGTCGCGAAGTCGCACCAGCCTCAATTAACGAACTTCGCTTGGCTCTAGAACAGGAATGGCAAAACATCCAGCAAAATGATATTCGCAACCTTATAGCCAGCATGAGCCGACGTGTACAGGCTTTTTTAGTAGTTTTTCTTTGTTATTTGCGTGATTAAGTTACTTTTAAGTTGTTTTTTTTATGTTTTGTTATTGTTATCATTGTTCATTAAATCCAAGATTATGTCGTTGCTTTTAATTATTATTTGAATACAGTTCCTCTGGGATGTCGATATGACATTCTTTCGATATCAGTCACCAAAACCCTAATCATTGTATTACAAATTAATACAAAAGATAATGGCAATAATAGAAAAAGTCGTAAATTGTGGGTGGCAAAACCATCTCACTCTTAAAAATGAACCAATCCATATTTTCAAATGAAACCAAAAATGTAATACTTACAAGACATGGTTGCAACCGAAAAACACAGTTTTACGAAAATCTGGCAACGGAAATATTTCACAGGATGTTTCAAAATTAGGATAAAAAACCACCTTTCGATTAACCCCATATAATAAGTCAAATACAAAATTTATTTAAAAAACTCACTATACTAAATAAAATTTATAAATTTTTACACAGTGGGCTAAAAAAATCCTTAAAAGAGGGCTAAAAATAAAAAAATACTTTGAATTTGACCAAAATTTTTTCCGTTGCTTTTTTTCATCTGAGTGTATATTCCGCTACTCCGTCTGTTGGTTTAAATTTTTGATGTTGTCCCATATCTACTTCCCTTCTTAATATTTATTCTTTAAATCCTACCTATTTTTGTAACATTCTTATTTTCATTTACCTTATCTTGGTCATTTTGAACTCTTAATCAGTTTTTTCTCAATGTCTCCTTTTTTGTACACATTTTAGTTTTGTTATTGTTAGTCTGCTGATATATTATAAATTAAAATTAAAGTAATAATAATAAAAGTAATAATAATTTATGTACATAATAATTATTAAAGGAAAACATAAAACAGTTTATTTATTATGGTAATAAAAGGACATTCTGTATACCGCGGTAATAAACTTGTTGGAAAGTTGTAGGGCCCTTTGAAATAATCTACCGAATAATCTTCTATACATAGTTTAATTACATAAGAAACAAAATCAACCCAAACTTTTGTAAACCTAAAGCCAAACACTAATATTTCCGGTCTTCGCCACCCTCTCAGACATCTCAAACTAAACCGCCAACTACAAGTACTGCGCCGTTTTAAAATAGGCCAGGAATTAATAAACTTGTGTAAAGGTTGGTTTTCACGCTACATCTTATTGTACGTTTTTATGGATAGGACAAATCCTATACAATAAAACGTGGCGTGTAAACAGCAAAACGTACTTCTTGTCGAATCGAAATGAAATCCAAGGTCAGATCGCAGAAATGATGGGAGAAGCATAGTTTTGCGAGAACTGATAGGATCTCGACTAGCTCCACTGCAGTTCGCTTCGTTTTTCCCAAAAAAGCCCAAGATTCAAAATTTTATAAAAAAGTTTTCCGTATTTGTGACAAGTGAAAAATAAAGATTATAGTTCCTCAGTCGTAGTATCGTTATAGTTGAAAAAATAAAAGAAAGCAGCCGTGTTTCCTCCATAATAAAAATAATCACTAAACAAACTTCACACAACAAGTATCTAAGAATTAGAAATGAGGCAGAAAACGAACGGGAAAACGTAGTGTGTATACACTGGACAAAACGTACAAGAAATCATAGCGTGAAAACCGGGCTTAAGAAGGAAAGCGCACAAAGGACAACAATCTCAATTAAAGAATGAAAATATTGGAAACCAATAATTACTAAACTAATAACTATATTAAACTGTAAATTAAAATAAATTTTTGAAATCGACGACTTACACCTTTTAATAATAATCTATACTTTGTCTCAAAGTGACTAGTCTGTACGATATGCAATGCTAACCTTATGGGAATTTAGCCAAACTTTTATTAGTAGCAGTAGTATAATAAAATGTGCATTAAATAAACACTTGTTTCAAAGTTTTTCAAATACTTTCTTCTAAGTTATTTAGTAATTAAGAAACAATTAGAGTAATTCGTGTACAGAATATTGTTACGAACATGCATTCAGTGTGGCTCGCCTAACGGTCGCATCTCGAAGCACCCAGAAGTTTTGGCGATATATCAAAGCGCTGTAAAATTCCACCCGTCAAATAACGAATTAGAGGTGGGACTAGTCCCGAATATTCTCGAACATAATACTTTGGTATATATATGTAACGAAATTAGGAGTTAAGTTTAGTTGATAAGATAGTACCGAACTGTAAAGTTATAAATAAATATATTTATATAAATTCGAACCGCTCGTTTTATTTAATCTCGCTACAATAAGTTTAAAAGCTTGATACATCCAGGGCCTTAATTAGTTTTTATTTGTTCTTCGGAGCGCGTAAACATATTCGAGTTACGATTATTAGTACCATGTTGGATGTACTGTTACTGTTTTGTTATTGTTATTATTTGTTGGTGGCTGTTGTTGTGATTTGCTGTTAGCAATAAATGTTATTTTCTGTTGTTGGCTATTGTTATATTTGACGCAGAATTTTTACCTCAAAATGGAGAAAATTGTTCAATGGAAACGTGGAAAAGCTCTGAAACTTTCAGAGAATTAGATACTAATGAATATTATAAATTATCATCTTAATCAGGATAACAACGATTTTGTATCAAGTGTAATTCGAAAAGTATCAGCAATGAGTGGTGTTTGCGAAAAGACTCTGTTTCGCATACGACAGGAATATTCACCACCTGCTGAATTACAATCTTCAAAGAGCAGGCCCAAGAAGTGAAAGGTTAGTAATTCTCGTGACAACAAATACGATGAAGGTGTCAGTGGCCAAATTCGTAAAATAGTTCATCAATTTTTTCGTGACAACATACCACCAACAATAAACACCATATTAGCTGTTGTAAATGTCGAAGAAACTTTGCTCAACTTTTCACGGGCCACGCTACATCGCTTGCTGAGTGATATGTATTTTGTGTTTATAAAACGTGACAGAAATTCAATTTTGATTGAAAAACTAGAAATCATCTCGTGGCGTCATCGTTATTTACGCGCAATTCGCAAATACCGTGCAGAAGGATACAACATAGTGTATTTGGATGAATCATGGGTAAATATCGGACACAGTGCGAAAAAAGAATGGGTTTATAAAACAATCACATCTCATCGCTATGCTTTCGTTCGTGGTCTGACAACAGGATTAAAAGTTCCAACAGCTGGTGGTGCATGGTTCATTTTATTGCACGCAGGATCTGCCAGTGGATTTGTTGATGGAGCAGAGCTCACGATTTTGTCAAAGAAAAATACTCAGGACTACCACGACGAAATGGATGGACCGACCTTCGAAGATTGGTTCGAAAATAACTTAATGCTAAATTTGCCAGAAAAAACTATTGTGGTAATGGACAATGCCTCCTATTACAGCAGAAAGTCAGAACAAATTCCCAACAGTTCAACACTAAAAAAAGATATTCAAGAACGGCTTCTGTCAAAGCACCTATTTTTTGAAGAAGACTACCTAAAATGCGAGCTACTTAATGTAGTCAAGGTCTTCAAAGCAAAATATGACAGGTACGTAATAGAAGATATTGCAAAAAAGCACAATGTGAAGATTCTGAGGCTCCCACCCTATCACTGTGAACTCAATCCCATCGAAATGGTTTGGAGTGAAGTGAAACGGTATATAGCTGGACGCAACGCGAATTTTAAAGAAGATGAAATGCGAAATTTAATTACAGCAGCGTACCAGGTCATTACGCCAGAGAAATGGAAAACTACGTAAACCACGTAATAGCAACAGAAAAAAAATGTGGGAAATTGACAATTTGTTGCATGATATCGAACCAATTATTATAAATATAAATAACGGAGATAGTGATGACAGTGACGATAATAATGATGATGATGATAGTTAAGCAGAAACTAAATGTGACAGCGATTGACAGAAAAAGGAACTAAATATAATGGTGTACAATTACGATTACTTACACACGAAATTAAATACAATGACTTCTTTTATTTTCAACTTATTTATTAGTTTTATTTTCGGATATTTCTATGTTTTCTTACTGCCCACATATACAGTGTGGTTTTTAAAAGTCCTTTCCTCCTTAACTTTTGAACGGAACAATACATAAATAAAATGTTTCTTTATATTTTAGTTTTATTTTATTCGATTTTATTTAAATCTATAAACAAATGGTTTGTATCGCTAGCACATACTGTAGAATTAAAAACAAACTGCTTGTGTGACATAAATAAAAGGCATTTCTTAATTTCTATTTCATTTTAATTTAACCCAAGTATGTCGTAGCAAATATTATTAATGTTTGAGAACCACTGATAGAAGGAAGCCAGGCAGGATCGTTAGTGGGCATTAGTACTTAAACTACCCTCAACATAAAAGATGGATTAGGCTAAGTAGTAAGAAGTGACGTTTATTTAATATGCATACAGCCGATGATATCTTGTTTAATTTTTCTAATATAATAATCCCATAGCATGACTATTTGTTTATTTATTTAATAATTTTAGCGTATTGACTAGCCTAATACAAAGCCACGTCGGGACATCAAGCGACGACGTCAGCAACGTTAAGCCAAGGGCTCTCTCCTTCACTCCCTTCCACAGCTATTATTGTTACTAGTGAATTTATTTGCCTATAATTACAGACCGCTATGCAATCGCGGTTGTGGATTGTGGATTGCGGATTGTGGATAGAGTGTCTCTTTGTCTTTGCATCCCTAGATTTCCTCAAGTTTTATTTGCATAAATTGACAATGGCTGATGGGATAATGGCGAGAATTTATAATTGCATTCTGCAGTTATTTGAGAAATACTCCACTAAATGAATTTCGACAGGAAGGATAATGGAGGTAGGTATGTAGAAAGCTTAGTAATGTAGCGGGAAGTTTGACAAGTAAATACCAGAAAGATAAGACCAGTGAATAAACATGGCGAATGTACATACAGGTATCTATTATTGTTGAGTACAACATACACGGATGCTTTGAAATGAAATTTGTATGAATTCATAAGCACCGTATGAATTTATTATTTAGTATCTTTAATTGCAACATTGATAATATAGATATGTGAAATATGTACAACTGGTTTCAAAAAAAACTGATACTCATAGGATATTTAGAAAATTGTTGAAAATTGAGCAGTATATTTTGAAGGATAAATATTTATTATCTACTCCAACATACGAAGTCACCTAGGGCTCAATAATACGGAAAGAGTCCCGCCAAAGCTCAATACTTTTGATACCATAGGTATCTGGGCTGAGTGAATTTTCATCTTAAAGGGACTGTGAGCCGTATGGCTAAATCTAGATAATAACGTCAAACTATTGGTTGACATCAGGAAAGATGTTTCCCGAAACTGAGGGTTTCCTACTTGCCATTCAGGATCAGATTATTATTGATCCTCAAGTCCAAAATGACAAATGCCGATATGGATGCCAAGCCCAAGAAACCATCCCACATTTTACCGGTGGCTGCCAGCCATTTGTCGGTACTGATTGTAAAGAACGCCATGACTCAGTAGGAAAGATTATCCACCAAGAACTAGCTGACAAACTGGGACGTTTCCAAACCGATTATCTTTCGTATTATCAATACGTCCCTAACATAATGCTTGAAAATGACAACTACAAGCTATACTGGGACCACACTCTGCTTACAGACCAACCAACGGCGCATAATAGACCGGATCTCATACTAGTTAATAAAATTACTAGGCAAACAACACTTATTGATGTGACAACACTTATTGATGTAGTGCACCGTGATTTCTGTAGAGAATTCTGCTCTATACACGTATTGTTGGATTTTCAATCTCTACACCAACTTTAATGTACCTATCACTATCGAAAATAATTTCTAGTCCTCAGTACAAATGATATCAAAATTATCGGCCTAAGAGACTCCTGTATGAATCTAGTGATTTAAATGGATCAAATAAGTTTATTGTCCATTTGATTTTATCTTTTACCACACATATGCTTTATTGTCACTGAAAATTGTTTTCATTATGTAGACCACCAATGCGAAGATCAACTATTTCATTATAAAACAGTTTTCTTTTTTTTTAAATATCTATTACGATTAAAACAGGAAACAAGAAAAACTTACCAAATACGATCCAGGTCCTGGAAAATTATCCGCAGGTTCTTTCCATCTTGGAGATTGTGGTACAATGTAACCTCTTTCATCAAGTCCCTTTCTAACTTCGTATGAAGAAGGACCTGTAATGCAAATTAATGCTGTCTGGTAACTTACGACGTGTACGAACGCTTGAACATAATGCATGTCGGTATGGTTATTTTGTTTTTGTTATATACAACTGTATGTGTTATGGTAAATAATGTTGTACGTAGTAAATAATGTATTGTTGACTTAAGTAACCATTTATTTAAACACTACTGTACACTCTTACAATGTTACATATCTTAAAGTGTAATAGTACTCAGTTGACATTGTGACAATACGCGATATATTAACTTGCCATATTGACGTTAAATTAGGTCTCTTCTCCAGATAATGATTGTTGTCGCTTTTAATAGCCCTGGCCTTGCAAATATCAGCACTTTACTTATTCGTGTCAAGTTTGTTCCCTGACCTACACCAAGTATGTGTCGCGCGCGGCAATAGTGCTAATTTACAAATTCTAATTAGAGTATATTATTTATGAATGTCTTCGATTCAAATTACTAAACATATTTTATTTAAACAAATGAGAAACTATGTCACACACGTTACTTTTGAAATTATAATATTTTGAATGAATAAATGAATTATAATATTTTAGGAATAATACCACAGTGTGATGTTTAAGGAACGAATAAAAAATTTAAAAAGAGTCGAAATGGTGTAATACAGATATATACGAAAAAGGAACAAGCAAGGAAAAAATACAACAGCACAATAGAGGAAAAAACCACAAAAATTACCAAAAACACAAAACCAGTAAAGAAAATAATAAGAAAATTTAAAAAAAAAGTTAAAAAAAGTTTCGTGAATCACTAAATCAAAACTATGTATATAAAGTGTGGAAACCATTTACGGAATAAAATTGTTTGTGTTTTTATTTTAGAAAATAATAAAAAACGTTGTGATAACTTAACTTTTAAATTTAAATGTGCACTTTTTAATCATAAATTTGAATATACAGAGTGATCCACGCAAGTCTGGCATTGTCCATAATCTGTATTTTAAAGAAACACCCTGTATATTTTTATGTTTTTAAAAGCTCCATTGATCTCCACGAACTATATCATATCTATATTGAATAATATAAGGTGAAATGTTAAAATTAAGTATAATTTTCTTCAAGACAATTCATAGAATATCCGAGGTAATTGATTGGATTACATTAAAATAAATGCTCAAAATGTTCTCCAGCTTGTTGTCGGCAATAATACAGTCTCCTATAAAATTCGTCTCAAACTTTGTTTAAAGTTTGGGGTGAAATATTCCGTATTTCTGTAGTTATCCTTTCTTTGAGGTCTTCAATGCTAGTTGGTTGTATTGCATATACTTTGTTCTTGAGATAACTCCATAGAAAAAATCCAAAGGGGTAAGATCTGGCGACCTAGCTGGCCACTCAATAGTACCCCTTCGTCCAACCCATTTATTAAAGAAGATTTCATTTAAGTAATTTCTGACCAGCATAATGGGGTGTTGCACCGTCCTGCTGCAACCAGCTAGTTTCATGCGGTAGGGTCGGATCTATTGGATTGGGATATAAGTTAGCCAACTGAGGAAGAACATCGTCTCTTAGCATGCTTAAATATTTTTCCGCTGTCAAATTACCATCTACAAATATAGGACCAATCATATTATCTCCAATAATACCTGCCCAAACATTTAACTTTTGAAAATACTGAGTGTATGTCTCACGAATCTACAGGGTGCTTCATCAAAAATAAGCATTTTGGACCATACCAGACTTGCATGGATCACCCTGTACATTTAAATTTATCTTTAAACAGCGTAAATTTAAAATTAAAAGTTAACGTGTCCCAGAGTGTTTTATTATTTTCTATAAGGACACAAACAATTTTATTCCATAAGTGGTTTCCACACTGTATATCAAATATAACAAGAGAATGTTTGAAAGAAAGTAGAAAGTCTATGAGAAGTGAAAGGAAAAGAAATTATAGGATTAAGAAACAAATATATCCAAATATTGACAGATATAACCGAAGTAATCAGAGACAATAGAGAGGGGCAGTTTTCTGGTAATTTAGTGTTTGTGCGTATGCGTATGTGCGAATGTAGGTGTTATATTCAAACACTGAACCATCACCAATAAAAATATTGTATAATTAAATTATGGTCTACTCACAAGGATTCCTAATATGGACTTCATCAAATAGTTCTTTTTTGCGACTGGTGGCATTGAATGAAACATCAAGAGCATTGTGGGATTTGAAGTTTTTAGTTGCCTTAAAAGCGTCCATATCGTTATAGCGAGCAGGAGCACCATAAAACTTAAAACGAAACAAAAAAATTAAATCTAAGGGAAACTAATAACAATATAGTAAAAACAATCATAATTATTTAACAATACATTAAGACGACGTACAAAACTCTAAATTACTGTAGTTGGGCTAATGAAATACTTTGTTGGGACTTTTCACATAAAACTATTCTCAGACTAAATGTCTCCGGCTTCTATATAACATGTAGCTTCTCCTTTTTAAAAAATTTTAAAGTGTTTGTTTGTTTTTGTGTATTGTATTGTTATGTCCAAATTTACATGTATGACATTCTGCTCATGTCGGATAGGCCACAACTGACGAAATGCCCCTGAAGATGATCTATTGATTGAAAGTACTTGGGCAAGATTAAATTAATCACCGTGTTCGATAATTGCCTTGTATACCATCAAAGTTTTTTTATTAATCATTTAATAAAATTTTACATATAAGAAATGTTTTGCACAGTCGGTCTACAGAAGAATTATACGAGTATACTGGACAAAACACAGAATCAATCCGTCCATTCTGGAAGAGCTTAATATAAAAGACAGACTAAAAAAATAAACTGAGCATACCCCAATTACTTCAGCTACAAAGCTAGAAGGACTGGCATCAAGAAACTATTGCTAATAGAAGGAAAGGTGTAGGCTTAGGGAATGAGAAAAGCAATCATAAATCCAATATATAAATAATCTTCAAATAATTCGTCATCGACAATTTAATCTTGTTAAAATAAAAAAAAAATTAAAGATTTAATTAGCATTAAATAAACAAAAGAATTACGACACTTAAGCATTTTAACAAGAAAATAGAAAACGGTAGAGAAAAGAGGATCTACTTTAATCGAAACACATTCAATTTCGAGCGAGATTTCATCAATTATCTCGTAACAGTTAGATTTACATCATCAGTGCTAGTTGTCGTCGGCTGGTTGGCTTACAACGTTAAATAGAAAGAGGCCATTTATCTTAATCAGCAGGATATTGGACAAAATTCTGTCGTACGACTACGGGAAGCGCCATTCCTGCCTGCTGGGATATTACTAAGTTTTCCCGCTGGTATTCGGAAAAGTGTCGAAAGAAAATTTCTTGAAAACGACGACGCACTCAGACTTGCGAGAATTAAAATTGATTATATTGGAATATACAGGGTGCTTTCATAAAACAATATATATTGAAACAATAGGTGTTGAAGCCGTTTTAGCATGTTGATCTGCGAGTTCGTTGCCAGGTATACCAATGCGAGACGGAATCCATATAAAGGTGAGCTTGGTGTATAATTCATTTGATCCCACGGCATTTTTTTTGATAATACAAGATTTTTTTGAATGTCTATATTGGATCTGGGACAAATAATAACAATTTATTGTTATTTAACATACAAAATTATATTTTTAGCAAAAAGTAGGTGTACTCGTACGAGTACAATGGGCTGATCGGGAGTCAAAAATATAAAACATTGTGTTAAAATGAAAATATTTTATTTTCTTCTTATATATAGGTACATACTTGGATATCTCCTGTATTATAATCTAACTAATATGAAATTGTACAAAACAATTATGTTCAATACACAGAGTAAATTCACACTTTATACAAATCCAATGTACTTTTAGATGACATAAGCGACATCGAAGTTGTTTATCTATTTTCTTTGGAAAATACCGCTTCCATCCATTTTTAGACTAATTGGCACATATCCTGCTAGTCGTTTTCTATAATAAGTAGATTTCCCAAAACTTCTTAAATAATAACGTACTACATCTCGTTGAAAAGTCAAAAAATCCGTTTCTTTATTTTCAGCAAATATTTGTAACCTACACGAGTTAACAAGAGCTTAGTTGAGCATGTGGGTTAAAAGGGGCTACCACCATTTTTACCTTGTGAACTGACTCGGTAGTTATTTACCAATTGGTCAAAAGATCAACACCGCCCATTGAATCATTGTATGATAAGAAAAGTTTTGATTGAAGTACATCAATTTTTCATTTAGCAGCAGCACGCCAACGATTCACTTTTTAAAATGGTTCAATACAATCGTAATTGCCATTGTGACGACATTGTTGCACTTCCATTTTACAAAAAGTAGTAGACTTAGGAAAAGCGATATTCGAAATACCCACTGAAATATCATAAGGTGGAGACTGAATCGCTAAAACATATAATGAGGCAAATACCAGTAGGGAGAAGGTCAAAGGGAAGACCTAAACTTAGATACATGGAACAAGTGGAACAAGATCTGAAAACACTTCAGATTACCAACTCGAAAAACAAAGCAAGGAACAGAACAGAATGGCGGGAAATCCTAGAACAAGCCAGAACATAGAAAGGGTTGTCGAGCTACTGATGATGATGATGAAGATCGGTAAATAATTCCTAAATGCATAAAATGGAAGCTAGAGAGTCTGTACAAATGGCAACATTTTTGTTCGGGACGCTAATATGCTTAGCAACCTCTAAGAAGCTATAGAGTATTCCAGTATATACGCTGCATAAAAGAGGAAAAAAAGAAGCATAAAAGACAGGTGACTGAATAGCAAACCACCAAGAAAACATCGGCGTATAATACTTGATCCAAGTGATTATTATAAAATTAATGGGAAAATCCCAGTAGTTGGCTGTATACCATCGTTTAAAAAAACACAGAAGTTAAAACACTTCGCACTTGTATTGTGGTATAAAATCACATAGTTAAAACTTTTTTAAAAAAGTGTCGTCAAACTTTATGTACTAGCATAACGTTTTCGATCTGAACAGATCATCCTCAGTGTCTTATGTAATTGAAGCTAATAATAAAGTTATCGCTGTGACCTCCATAAAACGACACAGACCAACTGGCTGAGGTGACAGGAATATAATTTAAGAAGACAGCTGAACGTGACTAGGTATAGGTGTGTTTCAAGACTAATGTAATTTTTTAATTGTAAAATTACAAAATTTATTTTGAAATCGTAGGCTTCGACGGCCAGAGTCAGAATTATAGTTTATTCGTCTTCCGGGTTTGGACCGTGTCATTTGTGAGTGACCCAAAAGTGGGTTCATCTCGACGTTTCGCTACAATTGTATGTAGCTTCTTTAGGAGAACAAAGAAAAAGAAATCAAAAGACAGGAAAATGGGTAGTTAGCAACGGTAACTCAGTTACTCAACGCAACCAGAGGCGAATACTAACTACCAAGATGGGCATTTGGTCACAGTAACTCAACTACTTAACGTAGCCAGAGGTGAAAACCAAATGCCAGGACAGGGATTCACGTCCAACAGCTCAGAACACTAACGCGTCGAGAGGCGGGGAGTGAATTCGCCTCTGGTTGCGTTGAGTAACTGAGTTACCGTTGCTAACTACCCATCTTCCTGTCTTTTGATTTGTTTTTCTTTGTTCTCCTGAAGAAGCTACATACAATTGTAGCGAAACGTCGAGATGAACCCACTTTTGGGTCACTCACAAATGACACGGTCCAAACCCGAAAGACGAATAAACTATAAAAATTTATTTTGTTGTAATAATAACTAATATCTTATTAATGATCCTGTAGTTACAATTAAATTTGTTTAAATGATAAAATGTATTGTCCTAAATCAGCAAATCTCTATTATTGAAAAAGAAATGAACTATTAAATTAGTGGGATTAATGTTTAAGGTTGAATTTACGATATCATAAGTGGTAAGAAAATGATAAAGCTAGAATATGAAAGGAAGTGATGTGGTACTATCCACATAATAGTGTAGAAAGGGTATAAAAAAATTAGTATATACTAAAAGATAGTTGAAATCCAATGACATGGAAGTAAAAATTAATTTTGATTGGGTAATGGTGGTTGCCTAGCCATGGTAAGAGACCTGTTGTGTGAATCTCTGGGAGTTAAAAATTTGATTAGTAAAATGAATAGTCTATTAACAAGTTGTATGAGATATGATATTCTAACTATTATTATATTGTAGTTTTTGATAGTTTTAATATATTATTACCCTATTGTGAAGTATGTTGAATGAATATAAATGAAGCTGAGAATGAATGACTGAAAATATTAATATAGGGAAGATGTAATGTAAAATGTTTGATATGTGTGTGAATATGTATTAGAGAAAAAATGAAATAATAGAGACTATATGTTGGGTTAACTGTGAGAGGATTAGATTGACTGTATATCTGAGTTGGTTAAGTGAAATGTGTATTATTGTGATTATTATGTAAAATTTAAAAACATGCTTATATCACGAGTTTTAGGTATTTCATAGTTATTGAATTTTGTTAAATATCTCTTAGCTTGAAAGGAGTTGCATAATCCAAGGAGGAATTGTATGAAAGAGGATGCTATTTGTGAGTGTAAAGTTAATGTCGCTTGTTATTGTGGATAATATAGAAAATAACGTTTTCATTATTAGGAAGGGGGTGGTATAGATTATTGTGAATAAACGGTAAACAGAATTAAGGAAGTTAGAAGAGATTTAAATAATCTTGTTTATGAGTTTTATTATATTCCGCATGAGATTTTCCTTAAAACTTGTTTAAATTAAAAAATATGAACATCAAGAACGTAACTGTCTAGCTGTGAATGACCAATCTGTAAGATAATTACGATTGAATAAAAACAGTTTCTTTTATTCAATCAAGTAATATTTTTTATTGTAGTTTTACTGTGAAACATCTTGTAAAAGCCACGTAATATATCTTACATTTTAATCTTTGTGACTGGAATTTATGTTTGTGAAGTTTTTCCTTAATCACATTTCACTCCGATTGCCAATCAATCTCTTTACAACCACAATGCTTTTACATCTCGTTCGCTACCAAATAAACTTCTCTTTCTCGTCTCTCAGTTACACCAAAGGCGTAAATAATAATAAACAAGTAGCTAAGTGACAGCGTTTGGCATAGAGAACCGACTTGTTAATTGAAAGTTATTGTGTCAAGCGTTGATTGTTCTGCGACAAAGCTTTTTGATCGGAATACATGTTACTGCACCCCGACCGAATGTGCCCTCTCGCTTGCACGCTTTTAACACCCCTTGGGCCATTGGCGTAACTGGGAAAGTGTGGGATTTACTTGATTGTATTTCACAGTAAATATATAGACTATCCTGCTCATATTCAATAATATTTTTATCATAGCAAAAACATGGTTTGGAAATGCAAAACAAAATCGGAGATATAGTTTTATTTGTATGTCTTCTTCAACAGATGCTAAACGCAAAAGCATGGACCGAGTCTCGTTTAGAGTTATTGATAAAGTTGGTATTGTTTAGAGCTTTATTTTTTGCTATGACTTTATTAATTGTTCATTGTTCATGAAGTTCCGGAATAAAATTTAGTCTGGATAATGGCTCATATCTGTTTTTATTTTTATTACGATGGTAGATTACTAAAGCATTTACTCCTAATAATCATCATATTATAAAAAAATAAAAGCGGCCTCTTTTTGTTTTTCGTATTACAACAAATGTTCTAAGACATTTGATCAAATACTTGCACTGCCAAGCTCTAGTAATTTAGAAGCTTATTCTCCTTTATTCTTTCTGAATATTTCTACGATTGTTAAATTATAAGAGGAAAATAATAATTTATCTTTCAGAGGGATATGTTGTTGTAACTGTTCAGTAGAAAACGGGAATCTTAAGTTCTTCCAGTTACTTGTTGTTAATATTATTTGGACTTAGCGTGGTTTTAGTAAAGAACACAAGACCGTACATGAAACTATTTAATACTTAGGTAAAGAAATAATAAATAAGACTTACTCACAATCAATTTAATTTAACTATCAGACGACCGGTTTCGCTTTCTACAATATGCAAAGCATCCTCAGGTCTCGATACAAAGTTAAACAAATGATGCCGGTATTCTATTAATAGATGGATGGTAGAACATGGTTGAAACTACTTTATATTGTTAAATGGAGAACTCAATTCTATTATTGCAGTTGTTTGACAGTAAACGGGAAGTTCTTGAGGAGATAGATTTGATCCAATGAATTTGAGATATGTGTGAGATTGTTTGTTAAATTTTATTCAATCAACGGTTAAATGTAAGTGATGTAATTTACTATTGTGTTATTAAAGGCTATTTATACTTATTCCAGAGATATATTTTTGAAATGTGTGTTATTTATTGAGTAATTGTTTTGTGAAGGTGACAGTTTTATGACAATGAATAGGTGTAGATGTAAAAATTGTGTGGGTGTGCAATTATTTTCACAACTTGTAGTTATCAAATTACTTTGATAAAGTTCTATTGGCAATGAGTTAATTATTGGAATAGTCAAGTAAATAAAATGTTAAAATACAAACAATTAAGGATAATTTAAACGCACTAAAACAGAAAACACTTAGAAGGGACGAAACAAACATTGAATTTAAAAGAGGGAAGGACTTTAATGCACTACATCATGTTCCCTCTTTTAAATTCAATGTTTGTTTCGTCCCTTCTAAGTGTTTTCTGTTTTAGTGCGTTTAAATTATCCTTAATTGTTTGTATTTTAACATTTTATTTACTTGACTATTCCAATAATTAACTCATTGCCAATAGAACTTTATCAAAGTAATTTGATAACTACAAGTTGTGAAAATAAATGCACACCCACACAATTTTACATCTACACCTATTCATTGTCATAAAACTGTCACCTTCACAAAACAATTACTCAATAAATAACACACATTTCAAAAATATATCTCTGGAATAAGTATAAATAGCCTTTTTAATAACACAATAGTATATTACATCACTTACATTTAACAAACAATCTCACACATATCTCAAATTCATTGGATCAAATCTATCTCCTCAAGAACTTCCCGTTTACTGTCAAACAACTGCAATAATAGAATTGAGTACTCCATTCAACAATATAAAGTAGTTTCAACCATGTTCTACCATCCATCTATTAATAGAGTACCGGCATCATTTGTTTAACTTTGTATCGAGACCTGAGGATGCTTTGCATATTGTAGAAAGCGAAACCGGTCGTCTGATAGTTAAATTAAATTGATTGTGAGTAAGTCTTATTTATTATTTCTTTACCTATTTGAAATTGACTCACACAAGCAACACATTCATGATTTATTAAATACTTCTAGGTGAATGTTATAATATAAAAAAAAACTTAATTGTTTGTAATAATGCAACCAAAAAATGTTACAAATATATTAATATTTAATAACATTTTTCATGTTATTACTTCGATGAATTGAAACAGAATAATGCCGAATGAGGGTTGCTAGGTAGCCTCCCAAAGGTAGGTACTTTCCAAAATATATCGTTACGGGAATTTCTAATCTCCCTTAACGACAAACCGTCGCCAAGCTAAGCTATGCTAGCGCCGTTCCAAAGACGACAGGACCGTTGTCAGACCATTCAAAGTTTTAACAGCATACTAGAAAACCAGTTCTTAATTAGCACATAACGTCTGCCTTCAGGTAAATGTTTGGTCAGACTTTGTAACAAAAAGTTTTGCTTTTCGTAACAAAACAAAAACAAAAACAAAAGTTTTCGTAACATAAAGAGAACGCTTTTCAGTTCAAGGTTTTCAAATTTTAGATATTCGAGCAAAAATATGTTCTTTCTTTTTTACAATCTTTTATTGTTATGAATTTGTCAAATTTTAAAGTATTTTTTAGAAAGTTAAACCTTTCTTTTTCAATGAATGCTTTATAGGATAACGGTTGATTGGTCACTTAAGGAATTGCCAATTGAATTAAAATTGTAAATTGGTGTCTTTTATAGTGAAATATTTTGTAAGGTTTTTTAATGGTAATGAAACATAAAATTTTATAAAAACTCAGGTTATTTTATTCAGAAATAATATGTATATCAAGAATTAACACAAATTTGAAAAATTGCAGAACTACACCGTGATTGGCCATATAAACATAGTTACTGGCAGATAGAATTATAGTCATTGGCCATTCATCAAATTCCTAATTTTCTTTTTTTGTTTGTGCAGGTAAGGCCCACAAAACCATTTAAGTTTTTAATTCCTTGTTGTTTCTTTGCATAAGTACCAATAGAGAGGCTAGAGAGCAATAGTAGAGGCTACCATTCTAATACAAAATAGACATTTTATTCCAACTTCTAATTTAAATACATTATAGGTACAAGAATATCACAATATTCATTATATCTGAGAGAATTTGTATTTTTTCATGTTCTGGATATCCCTCAATTTAAAAAAAAATAACTTTCTTTTAGCTGACTTTTTTTGCTGGTTTCCAAATTTGTACATTTGCTTTGGGATGTATTCTTTAAATTTGATGAATTCATTGTTGCAGACATCAAAAAATAAAAATAAATATCCACCAAAAGAGGGGTAATACTTTTTATAGTATGCTAAATAAATCTCCTAAAAATTTGATTACATTCTGCTTTGATATGCAGTAGCTGCAGAAAAAAAACTTGGATAAAAGGGTCATTAGAATTATCTCTAAGATTTACTATAACCAGAAAGCAAATATCCGAATAGAGCAAGAGACAACGGAGGAAATCGAGATCAAGAAAGGCGTAAGACAGGGTTGTATACTCTCACCGACCTTATTCAATCTATACTCCGAAGACATTATAAACACAGCACTTTCGGATCAAAATATAGGTATTAAAGCGGCCCCTAGACAGTCAATATTAGCGTCAATATTATTGTACCATATATTGCACAATAATTTAGTAGGGCAACACAGACGAATCAATATTATTGCACAATAAATTAGTTCCCGACTGAAACTTGTACTATCAAAATGTCGAATAAAAAAACGGCGAGTTGTGTGGCTATCGCATTAGTTGTAGCTTCACAACGGACAAAAAAAAATAAACGCAGGTGGATGAAAGAATGGTTCAAAAAAAGAAATAAGTACACTCATGAAAATTTATTAAATGAGTTAAGAATTAGCGAACCAAGTGATTTTCAAAACTTTCTGCGACTAGATAGTATATTTTTTGATGAATTATTAAAAATGGTTATACCTGAAATTCAAAAAAAGAATACGGTTATGCGAGATGCTATCTCACCAAGTCAGCGTTTATCAATAACATTACGTTACCTAGCTACTGGAAATACCTTTGAGGATTTAAAATTCACAAGTGCTGTGTCACCACAATCCATAGGAATAATTGTAATGGAAACTTGCCAAGCCATAATAAAATGCCTGAAGGATTACATAAAGGTAAATAAGATTATTTAAAACACAAAACAAAATTTATTTTAAATATCTCAGTTTACTGTAGATACATTTTATATTTTTATTGAAAAGTTGAAAAATAATTACAAACAGTAGGGGACTCTGACTTGTTCATAGTCTGTTGTTCGATTAGCAGTTGAGGTTGCGCACTGTCAAAATAGACAGGACTTGCTTGCACATTACTATATGGAGTAGATGAAGGAGAAAAAGTATTAATTTGCACAGAATTTCTATGCAGTGTTCCCATTTGACCTTCAAATAGTATGTCGTTAATAGCCTTTTGCAAAAATTTGTTGCTGAGGCGTCAATTTTTCAAGTTCTACTGCCCAAGCAGAACCAATTTTTTCGTAATCATTTGGTGGTTGTTCAAGGTGTTTACGGGCTAAAGCTATTAATTGTTTGAACTCATCAAGTTTTCTTGCCTTCTTTTTTGGTGGTCCCTCCTTTGTGCGCTGCTGTAAAGAAAAAACATATATTAAATTTTTGTTTAGTCGTAATAAGTTTGTATATTAACAATTTAACTTGTAATTGTAGTTGCCAACAACAGAAGCTGAATGGAAAGCTATTGCCAATGGATTCGATGTTCAATGGAATTTTCCTAATTGTCTAGGAGCTGTAGATGGAAAGCATGTGGCAATCAAAAAACCTCCACATACAGGCTCATATTATTACAATTACAAAAAGTTTTTTAGTATTGTAATGATGGCAGTTGTAAATAGCAATTACGAATTTATTATGGTAGATGCAGGAATAAATGGACGAATATCAGACGGAGGTGTTTTGAATTATACTGCATTTGGAAAAGCATTATCAGATAATTTACTTAAAATCCCAGCACCTGATCAGTTGCCAAATAGTCAAAGAATACTACCCTTTGTCTTTGTTGGAGATGACGCTTTTGCACTGACAGAAAATTTCATGAAACCTTACAGCCAAACAGGATTAACGATGGAAAAAAGAATTTTTAATTATCGACTTAGTCGTGCCCGTCGCATTGTGGAAAATGCATTTGGAATATTAGTATCAAAATTCGGTGTATTTCAGCGACCTATTGCACTATCGCCTGAGAAAGCTCAAATCATCGTCCTATCATGTTGCTATTTACACAATTATTTAAGAAGAAACCAGCCTCAGTCATACATGTACAATACTTCTGTGGATGCAGAAGATTTGGCATCAGGAAATATTGTTGAAGGAACTTGGAGAACAACTGGACAATCAACATCGCTTTGTACAACTCATGCCAGAAATTCAGCCACTGTGGCAAAAAGTGTCAGAGATAATTATTGTGATTTTTTTAATAACGAGGGACAGGTTTCATGGCAACATAAATTTGCTTAAAATGTAAACTTGAATTATTAAACTTTATATACTTACACTGATTGTTGAAATAGTATTTGAATTATCACTGTCCACTTCGTTTATATTATTATCTGCTTCTTCCTTATCATTATCCCCTTCCTGTATAGTACTTTGTAAAGCACTAGGTTCGTCCTGATCCACTAGAAACTGCATTTCGCTAAAGTACCATAATGTTGGTTGAATTACATCGTCTGTCCCTGCACCACTTTTTTCAGAGTCCCTTATACGATGTAATTCTTTTCTAAAATTAGTGCGCAAAGAATTGAATTTTTTCACTAACTGCAACTTATCAGCATCTGGATAATATTCTCTGTATTTTTGGAGCAATTGATCATACTGTTCATTTTTTTTAATTTTATTACTATAATCTTTACTCTTGACATTCCACAAAGCCGGTAACGACCGATACACATCGATGCACTCTATAATAAACTTTCTTTCTTCCCATTTTCCCTTTGCAGACATATTTTTTGCCGTACCGCGATGTTTACAATAAGAGTGTTAAAACGAAACTGAACCAATATTGCGCAATATTACTCACAGACGGTGCAATATTTACAATATTGCTCAATAAAAATCAAACTCATGTTGATTGACACAATATATTGCGCAATCATTCAATGTGATCTACAGACGATCAATATATTGTACAATATAAATTATTGTCCAATATATTGACAATAATATTGACCGTCTAGGGGCCGCTTAAGATAAATGGCATCCGAATAAACAACTTGAGATATGCCGGTGACACGGTACTAATCGCAGAAACTTGGGAAGATCTTCAAATACTAATTAACAAAATAGTAGAATGCAGTGAAGAACACGGATTATCACTTAACATAAGCAAAACAAAAATAATGCTAATATCTAAATCACCACAAAACTTCCCTGACATAACCGTGCATGATCAAAGAATCGAACGTGTAAGAAGATATAATTACCTGGGAACTGTTGTCAACGAAAATAATGATTGCTCTGAAGAAATCAGAACCAGAATAGAGAAAGCTAGAGCCACATTTACTAAATTGAAAAAGGTGTTCTGCGGAAGAGATCTAAGTCTAAAACTTAAAATTCGCCTTTTGAGATGTTACGTTATGTCAGTTCTCCTCTACGGGATGGAAACATGGACATTGAAAAAGATCGATACCAAAAAGATAGAAGCATTTGAGTTGTGGATGTATCGTAGAATATTAAGAATACCCTGGACAGAGAAAGTAACAAATGTGGAGGTTTTGCGGAGAGTGCGGAAAGAGAAAGAGCTGATACTTACTGTTAAAAAGCGCAAACTACAATATTTGGTACATGTTATGAGGGGAGATAAATACCAGTTGCTGCAATTGATTATACAGGGAAAGATAATGGGAAAGAGATCTATAGGAAGAAGAAGGCATTCATGGTTGAAAAACTTGAGAGAATGGTACAATTGCAACAATTACCAACTGTTTAGATCTGCAGCATCAAAAATACGCATAGCTTTGATGATAGCCAAACTTCGGAACGAAGACGGCACTTGAAGAAGAAGAAGCTGCAGCCTTTGCCCAAAACACCTATTAATGATGCATTTTTTGCACAGCAGATTAGCATATGTGGTTTTTGCAGCGTTGATATCCAGTCAACACATCAAACTTTTTTTACGTGAACTGAAGATCAGGCAGGTAGGGGATCAATTGAAATATGTTCTGCACTTGTAAATTATTTGGATTCTTTAGAGTACGATAATATTACGACACTTCGCCTCCCTTCGAATGCAGTGAACAAACCAAAAACTCCAATATTATTAATTTGCTGTACTTTAGGCTTAGATTTAAAGCCCCAGTTCAAGTAACAGAAATATTAGTTGAATTTTCAGTCAGGGGCCAGTCGTATTTGGCAACAGACAGGGTATTTGGAAGAGTAGAAAAGCTTCTAAGAAAAAAAGGCAGAATTCTCTCTGTAGAGAAATATGAAGAAATTTACAAACAAATTGGAGTTGTTAAAGAGATAGGCACTGATTGGAGATTGTTTAATATGAAAGAGCTTCAAGTTGGCTTGATAAAAGTTAAATTGTTTTACCAGTGGGTTTAAAAATTTTAAAAAACTTTTGAAACCAAAATTTCCCGATATTTAGTTGACCATCTCAAATTGACTCGGGGTATCCCTGAAAAGAAAAAAAAATTCCTTACATACTTTAAATCAACAATTCGATATAGAATCGTGCAAAAATCTTTCAGGCAAAATCCGATAAATTTCTGTTTTCAAGCAAAACCCGATAAATTAAAAAAAAAATCAAAAAACAGTAACAAAATATAGTGAAATTCTAGAATTTTATTACATTACTTATTTAACTACTATTTATTTTAAATGTGATGTTTCTTTAAAATTGATATGGGATTTTACTGTACAAGACAAGTTTTTGGCTTTTATCTCAAATGGAAAAAGTGGATTTATCGGTTTATGCATGTATGCATGATGAAGAACTATTATAGTTTTTCATCATGCGAGTTTTCTTCAGACAATAGCTAATATTTTGACCTTTTGTGAATGTTAAACTACTTTGTCAATATTGCGTTTACGTTTTTAAAATTCACTTATCAACGTAAACGATACACTTCTAAGTGTTAGATGAGCGCCCAAACTGATTCATATATCTCTATCTTACTTGCGGCTTCGATTATCTACCGTTCTTTTCTACTGGTCAGCGTTGTCACCTTTTATGAGATCCTCTTTTTTGTGACTATTTAATATAGATGTTGATATTATTATCATTATCTATAATCACAACCTGGCAACAGTGTTGTTAAAATACAATTATCATTTCTCAGAAATTCGTGACTACATTCTTGATACTTTACTATTGGCGACGTGCAAGTACTTGGAGGGGATACGAGAAACGATCGTGCGCGAGTAGCGGAGAAATTTTGCATTTTTTAGTGCACATTTCATAGATTTCATAAATTCATATTGTCAATTGTCATATTTCATATTCGTTTTGTTTATTTACATTTACACCTTCTGTCTCTGAAGAAAATTGGATTTAGGAAATGCTGTGTTATAAATTGTAAAAATACAACAAAAAATTGTCAATTTAAGTTTTATTCGTTTCCAACTTCGAAGCACAAAGCTACTACAAAGAGAAAAGTGTATTTATATCATAAAAAAGCATAAGTAACATAACCCAAATTATGCATTATTCTTGCGCCCGATTTTAAAGTCAGTTTGAAATAAATAATAAATAAAAGTTCACTTTTAAGTGTAAATTTTAGTTTCATAACACTCACTTAGAGTTCATTTTAACCCAAAAATCAAGTTTAATGTTTAAATTTTATTTTTTTGAAGTTTACAAGAATGCATCAAGTTCAAGTTTTTCTGAAGATGCATTAAGATATATTCGCTGTCGAAAAGTTTACAGGGAAAGAATTAATTGTTCAAACCAATATGATGATATCATGGGCTTAACCTGCTAATTTATGCAGTAGCATTATTTATGGTAATTTATTTTTCTTAATTCTTCCATTATTTTTTGACATTTGCCACTACTAAAGCTTTTCCCTTTGACTCAGTGCTTGGTTGAACAGTTATTTGGTGATTTACTTTCTCAAATCCAGTTTTTATTATTGAATCCATATTAACAGTAATGCTGTAATTCAATAATATATTTATTTGTATTTACGCTACATCAACGTTTACCTTTTAATAACATACCGACATAACCTCAATCTTACTTTTTCTTCTTATTCTTTTTTGGGGCCACGTCCTTGACAGTTATCCGGTTACCTCGATCTAACATAAAAGCGCAGTAAATTTTGCTGATTTACGACACCAGCTGTCGCTGTTCCGAACTTGCACGGTCCCAATAGGTATATATACAACAACATAAATATCTGGATAATAAATAAATTTATTTAAAAATTGCACTCAAATAACTTTCTTTGAACTAGCCTTCTGCACCACTGAACCTTCCGTCTTTCCTCCCTCTTTTCCACTAATTCCCGTTTATGGTTTTCAATTTTCTAGGAAGCCTTTCGATTTTCACTTTCAGCATGTACGTGTGTGTATACGAAGTTGAAGGGCTCGCCACACGAGGGCACTACAAACCCTACGAGCTTTATTGTGACTTTCGAAGTAATTATACCAGAAACACGCATACAGGTAGGATGCAGAAAGGGTTTGTATGCGTTTAGTGAGCCAAGAAAATATTTTATGGAGGTTAATAATGCAAGCAAAACGAGTCGAAGCGGGAGGAGGAAAAAGCTCGATAATTTCAGTAGGTAATTTAATTAGTTCGTCGTGTGCGGTTTTTATTTGTGAAAGGAAAACCTCACGTTTGATCAAATAGATGGAAGTGATGTATGCATACATGATTTGAATCGGATAAAAGCCTTAATGTTTGTTTTATATAATGGTGAGTGCATGGAAGACACAGGGGTTCATATCGACAAATAAAAAAATAAGAGCTACGATTTTGTACATAAAGTTTAACATTACAAAAATTGCTATTGGTTGTTATTAACATAATGGACCGTTTTATAATTGATGCCAGATTAGATGCAGTGAATGTGTCTACCAAATTAGGTACCAACGCAGAATCAGACCATTGTCTTGTCGAAAAAATACTAGGAAGCAGAATTTCAAAGATTAGAAACAAAAGTGGAGCAATAAATAAAAAATGGAAAAAAACGGATGAAAAGCAGGAAAGCTGTAGGGCCTGATAATATCGAAGCTGAATTTTTAAAACTCTTGGAGGAAAAAGGAATAATTTGGATCACGGCTATCTTCAATAAAATATAAAATACAGGAATCATCCCTGATAAATGGCTAGAATCAGAATTCATAGCGATACCTAAAAAACAGGGGGCTAAAAAGTGCGAAGAATATTGAACGATCAGCCTAATGAGCCACATGTTGAACCTGTTTCTTAGAGTTATCCATGGAAGAATTTATAAGAAGTGCGAGGAACAAATATCGGACAGACAGTTCGGTTTCATTAACGCAGTGGCTACCAGAGAGGCACTTTTCGGAGTACAGGCACTGATTCAAAGATGCAGGGACGTTAACTGCGACGTATACGCGTGCTTACTCGACTATGAAAAGGCATTTGACAGAGTTCAACATCAAAAGATGATAAACATTTTAAAAGAGGCAGACCTGGATGACAAAGACCTCAGAATAATTTCAGAACTCTACTGGAATCAGACCGCATACATAAAAATTAACGAAGAAGAAACAGATCACATAAAAATACTACGTGGAGTTAGACAGGGATGTATCCTATCGCCGTTGATATTTAATATGTACTCAGAGAAAATTTTTAACGAGGCTCTTTACGGAATAGACGAAGGCATCCTTCTAAATGGTGAAAGAATAAACAATGTTAGATATGCCGACGACACCATGGTGATAGCAGATAGTTTAGAGGGACTTCAGAGGCTAATGGACAGAAGAAATGAGTACAGTCAACAGTACGGACTAAACATTAATACCCACAAAACGAAACAAATGATTATCAGCAAGGAGAATATAAACGGGGCTCATCTATACATGGGACGCAGATAGAGCGAGTAAAACAGTATTGTTACCTAGGAACTATTGTTAACGAACAGTGGAGCAATTTACAGGAAATAAAGTGCCGCATGGGAAAGACAAGAACGGTCTTTAACAAAATGAGCGCCATCTTCAAAAGTCACAACATATCCCTTGATACAAAAATTAGACATTTGAGATGCTATGTTTTCTCTGTGTTGTTGTACGGGGCGGAGGCATGGACGCTTACAGACACCACTATTAAAAACCTTGAAGCATTTGAGATGTGGCTTTATAGAAAAATTCTGAGAATATCATGGACAGCAAGGATCACGAACAAGGAAATTCTAGGAAAAATGAAGAAGGAACCAGAGATTGTGTTTACAATCAAACGCATAAAATTGCAATATCTGGGACACGTTATGAGAAAGCACCGTTACTCCCTGCTACAGTCTTTATTGCAAGGTAAAGTCAAAGGTAAGCGAGGACCCGCAGACCCCCGTTTCGAGCCGCAGCGAGCAAAATTATGATTACCAATATGATTTCCAACATCCGAAACGGATAGGAACCAGAAGAAGAAGAAATAAAAAATATCAAACAAATGACTTACAACATACACATACAACATAAACAAGGATCTAAAATACAGGAAAAACAAGCGAAAAATTGGAAACTCATCAATTTTGCAAGAATCTAGATAAAGAATGAAAAGTTTATAAAAAAATATGCAAGAAACAAAAACAAAATTCTACATAAAGAGAAAAACAGGTGAATCAAGTTTTTATAGGTAAATAGGTATACAGGATGTAAAGCTAGTTGTAAAGCACATTATGAAATTTCTTCCTTTTGTATCGTAGTCTTTCAGACAAAGGGGTATCATCATCTGAGAAATCTAAGGATGTGGCAGAAATGATGGTTTTGACTAATTGTCACTATCTTGTCATAATATCATCTCATTTGTGCCGTCTTTATCGGAGAGATTTGACTCTTCACTATTAGTACTAATTGCCATATATAGCACAAAACCTTTTTGGGGTTTTCGAGAGACTTTCAACATTCTTAATTTTTAGTACTTACCTAATCAGATATCTAATATCACAATAAAATAAATTTCAATCTTTTCTCGCTGTAAAAAACGTTTTTACTATGAAACTCGGTATAGGGACCGAGTGATTGCCGGTATAAGCAGTCCCCCACTTACCGACCAACGGCTCCGGGCGGACGAGTTGGTAGGTGGTAGGGCACTCTTTTGTCCTGGGGCTGAGAAACCGGCCCCAAAGGCGGAAGAATCAATGGTTTGGTCAACGGCATAAGAATATAGAAGGCAACGAGAAACCACTATATAAAAGATCCCTATGGATATCTCTAGTACAATTATAATGGCTGTACAACTCAATAAAAATTCGCATACTGATCATGGACATCGGAGACCAAGATCCGGCAAGAGAGGTCATTCCCATGACCACAGGGCCTCTCAGGTCGTTAATATGCAAAATCCCTGTGAAATACCCAATAAAACACCTTTAAGAAAAGTCCACACGAATTGTCTGAAGGGGATATCCACTTGGAACGTTAGGACGATGGCTCAATCAGGAAAAATCCAATGCGCAATTAAAGAAATGGAACGCATGAAAATAGAAATAATGGCCATAAGTGAAATGAGGTGGCCTGACTCAAGTTATTGTGATATAGAAGACTACAGAGTATACTATTCAGGATCAGAAAATGGTAAATATGAGAATGGAGTTGGAATTATCACGCATAAAAGTATAGCCAAACAAGTCAACAACTTCATACCAGTGAATGATAGAATCCTCCTGTTACAAATAAATACAAGTCTATGCACCCACAGCAGACCATAGTGATGAAGAAATATCAGAATTCTACAAACAAAAAAGCAACCTTATAAGAGATATACCGAGACACGAACTCCTTATAATCATGGGAGATTTCAATGCAAAAATAGGTAACGGAAAAGAAGGGCAACATATTGGTCCACATGGATTAGGAGAGAGAAATCAACGCGGAGAAACAATGAGTATCTTTGCAGCTGAGCATGACTTAATCGTGCTAAACACATTTTACAAACTACCGCCTAGACGCCTGTATACGTGGAAATCACCTAGAGACAACGGAGAAGACGTTATTATTAGAAATCAAATAGACTATATGCTTGTTAACAAAAGATATCGAAATAGTTTCAACAGTGTTAAAACCTACCCAGGCGCTGATATTCAATCTGACCACAATCCTTTAGTGGGCGTGTATAGAACTAAGTTAAAGAAAATACGCGGAAAAACTGTAAAAAAACATGACATGAGAAAACTGAAATGTAGCGAAGTAAAAGAAATAGTCAGCAAAACATTAAATAAAAAATTTAAAGAAATCGATAATACAACGGAAAGCACAGAAGATAAGATAGAATCCCTTAAGAAAACAATAGACGACATTAAAGACAATTTTATGAAGAACGAAGAAGGTAAGAATAAGACATGGATGACGACAGAGATTCTGCAACTAATGGAAGAAAGAAGGAAAAACAAGAACGATAACTCCATGTATAAAACATTACAGCGAGAGATACAGAGAAAGATCAGAGAAGCCAAACAGAAAGAACTGGAGAAAAAATGCCAAGAAATCGAAATTCTCCAAAGTAAATACGACGACTTCAACGTGCATAAGAAGGTAAGAGAAATTACAGGTAAATGTAAAAACAGAAGAGTAAGTAAACTTGTTAATGACAATGGAGAGATAATCGTGGACAAAGAGAGTATCAATGATACCTGGAAAAATTACATAAGAAATTTATTTTTTGATGAGAGAGAGAACCAGCCCCCAATACCTACGTACGGAAACAGGACCACCTATACTAGTGGCAGAAATAAGAGCAGCCATAATATCACTAAAAGAAGGTAGAGCTCCAGGACCAGACGGAGTACAATCTGAATTTCTTAAACTTCTTGATGATGAATCTTTAAGAGTACTATGTAAAATCTTCAATAATATCTATGACACAGGCAATATCCCAAAAGATTGGCTACTTTCAGAATTTATTACCTTACCAAAGAAACAGGGAGCAAAAAAGTGCGGAGAATATAGGCTAATAAGTCTAATGAGCCATACATTAAAACTTTTTCTTAAAATTATACATCGTAGAATATACAAGCTATGCGAAGAGAGAATACAAGACACACAGTTTGGATTCATGAAAGGCGTAGGTACAAGAGATGCACTGTTTAGTCTACAAGTATTATTTCAAAGATGCAGAGATATGACTTGCGATATTTACACCTGCTTTGTGGACTACCAAAAAGCATTTGATACAGTTCAACACCAAAAAATGATGGATATTCTAACAAAAGCCCAAATGGATGATAAAGATCGGCGTATAATACAAAATTTATACTGGAACCAATCAGCCACAATAAGAACGAATTTTGGAGGTGAACCAACGGAAATGATCCAGATTCTACGAGGCGTTAGACAAGGTTGTATACTTTCACCTATATTATTTAATCTATATTCAGAGGAAATATTTAGTGAAGCCTTGGAAAAATGCGAACATGGAATACTTCTAAATGGAGAACGCCTAAACAACATCCGTTATGCAGACGACACCGTTATTTTTGCAGACAGTTTGAACAGTTTACAGCAACTAATAAACAAAGTAAATGAAGTAAGTGAAAGATTTGGACTTCAAGTAAATATAACAAAAACTAAATTTATGATCATCAGCAAAAATAAAGTTAGAGACGCTCAACTACTTATCAATAATACACCAGTGGACCGAGTAAAACAGTATAACTATCTTGGAACAACAGTAAATGAACAATGGGATCACTCACAGGAAATAAAATGTAAAATAGAGAAGGCTAGGAGTGCATTCAATAACATGGCCAAACTCTTTAAAAGCCACAATCTTAATCTGGAGATAAAAGTAAGGCTCCTACGATGTTATATCTTCTCAATATTGTATTACGGAGTTGAATCCTGGACACTAACTGAAGCAATGGAGAAAAAACTTGAAGCCTTCGAGATGTGGCTATACAGGCGAATTCTAAGGATATCATGGACAGACAAGATAACCAACGAGACCGTATTACGAAGAGTGGGCAAAGAAAGAGAGGTGATGTATACCATTAAAAGGAGAAAGTTGGAATATCTCGGACATATAATGAGAAACAGCACTAAATACAGATTACTGAAGGTAATCCTACAGAGTAAAGTATTCGGAAAGCGAGGAATTGGGAGAAGGAGAATATCATGGTTGAAGAACCTGAGGAAATGGTTCTCCACAACAACAACAAATTTATTTAAAGCAGCAGTTAATAAAACAATTATAGCCAGAATGATTGCCAATATTCGGAACGAATAGGCACTGAAAGAAGAAGAACTATGAAAAATAACCTCTAACTTTCACGTGGCACTGTAGCACTGTTTCACGTGGTTCAGAATTTCAACAAGAATGAACTTGAAACTGCGCACGGCTGCCTATCTCACCCTCAGAACTATGCCTCATATCTCGCATACACTATTAGTAGGTGTCAGATATGGATTGCCATACAACTAGGACAAACATTGAGTTTAAACATTAAAAAATTTTCTTTTAGGTTTGTGCCATTTATGGCACATGATGCGGAAAGAGTTAAAAAAATCATCACGTTATCACTCACACGGCTCTCCAAATTTTGTTTACAATATTTCGCTGTCACCCTTTAATTTTTGCATAAATTACTTTAATTTTGACAAGACAAAGAAATCTATCAACCAATTTATAGAAAGTAGTATTTTACTGGTAGAATTTTTAAAGCTGTGGATATTGTTGTGCGTAAAAGAGATATATGTGGTGAATTAAATGCCGAATAACAATTTAAAAATAATAAAAATCGACGTGATAGAGTATTTTTCTGTCTTTATTAACTAAAGGTATATTACACCGTAACATGACTTTACAAACACCGCACATAACGATTTATTGGACAATTTCATTCTGGTCAACGAATAAATCCACCTTACAGCTCGCACTGCTGATCCCCTATTAAAATTCTAGACTGAAACTACCATTAAAAATTATTCCATTACCGTACCGACCCTCTTTCCAAATTTAATCCAAATAGGTATTTTAGAATCACCTGTTCAAAGTTAAAATTCAATTTAAACGCATAATGTAAAACCTTTTCTACATACAGTTTTGGCGTGGGAAAAGGCAAGCCCAAGCCGTCCCCAAAAAGCCCACAGGGCTTAAGTAAACACCTCTATTTACCTTTTCGGGGCCTTTAGACATACGTGTACGTTACTGTTTGTGGGGGAAAGTTGATCAACATCGATAAGACTTTCAATATTATGATTGTTTTTTTGTAAGAAAGAGTCAATAGCCAAATATAAATCTTGAACTCGATATGTTTTAAGTTGTTTTATGAAATAACTGCAAATTTACAATACATATGAAAAACGTGAAAAATAGAAATAAAAATTTCGATCTAATTGTTTAAAAGTATTGTATTATTGTGTATTATTTACACTTTGATTACTTGTCAATTACTCTATACTAATGAAATCGTAGGCTTCCACGGCCAGAGTCAGAATTATAGTTTATTCGTCTTCCGGGTTTGGACCGTGTCATTTGTGAGTGACCCAAAAGTGGGTTCATCTCGACGTTTCGCTACAATTGTATGTAGCTTCTTCAGGAGAACAAAGAAAAAAGGAAAAAAGAAAGAAATCAAAGGACAGGAAGATGGGTAGTTAGCAACGGTAACTCAGTTACTCAACGCAACCAGAGGCGAATACTAACTACCAAGATGGGTCACAGTAACTCAACTACTCAACGCAGCCAGAGGTGAAAACCAAATGCCAGGACAGGGATTCACGTCCAACAGCTCAGAACACTAACGCGTCGAGAGGCGGGGAGTGAATCCGACGATTACTCCGCTACCGCTCTATTTATAGTGGCGGTGACCTGTCGTGTCGGGACGTATCGGCACACTTCGTGGCGCGAACGTCAAGAAGCGCGCGCTGGCCAATCATGTGGCTGCATCGTGGTAGCGGGACCGGACGGTGGCTCTAGACTGAGATTCCAGATGGGAGACAAGTAGTATCCTTACTCTCGATTGATATTATGTGGATTTTTTCGGATCTCTAGAGATTCGCGGATTTTTCTGGAATAAAAGAAGGGGCTCTTGGAAATAATATGGGTTTTTTCGAACAATATGGAGTGACCGGTTTCTTGACAGTGTTCTGCAACTGGAGAATGGGAGAAAAGACCTGATCGAATGCATCTTTGATGTTCTTGAATCCGAGTTTTGACGGAACGACCAGTTTCGCCAATATACACATGTCCACATGAACAAGGAATAGAATAGACACCACAGGAAGATAGGGGCGGTAATGGGTCCTTAGGACAGGGTAGATATTGTGAGATTTTCTTGGGTGGTCGAAAAGTAGTCCTGATACCTTCTTTGCGAAGAATTTTGCCAATCCTATCAGTGACGCTTCGAATATACGGAAGAAAAGCCACAGGAGTATTACCCGAAGATTCTGAATTTGTCGTCCTAGGGTGTAAAGGGGGATGTAGATGTCGGTGTGTAATATTTTGAATTGTGGACTTGGAGTAACCGTTGGCGACAAGGGTTTTTTGCAGATGGCCAAGTTCTTCTCTAAGGTTGTCGGGTTCAGAAATCGCCTTATTTCCAAGAGTCCCTTCTTTTATTTCAGAAAAATCCGCGAATCTCTAGAGATCCGAAAAAATCCACATAATATCAATCGAGAGGAAGGATACTACTTGTCTCCCATCTGGAATCTCAGTCTAGAGCCACCGTCCGGTCCCGCTACCACGATGCAGCCACATGATTGGCCAGCGCGCGCTTCTTGACGTTCGCGCCACGAAGTGTGCCGATACGTCCCGACACGACAGGTCACCGCGACTATAAATAGAGCGGTAGCGGAGTAATCGTCGGATTCACTCCCCGCCTCTCGACGCGTTAGTGTTCTGAGCTGTTGGACGTGAATCCCTGTCCTGGCATTTGGTTTTCACCTCTGGCTGCGTTGAGTAGTTGAGTAACTGTGATCAAATGCCCATCTTGGTAGTTAGTATTCGCCTCTGGTTGCGTTGAGTAACTGAGTTACCGTTGCTAACTACCCATCTTCCTGTCCTTTGATTTCTTTTTCTTTCTTTCTTTTTTCCTTTTTTCTTTGTTCGCAAAAAAAACTTTGTTGAAAAAAAATTCGCAACGATTAGACCCAAGCCTGACCCATTTACAAATCGTTTGATATATAAATTCTTTGAAATATATTGAAATCCCCTAGTATCTGTAATATATTGAAATCCCCTGATATATGTTTGAAAAAACGAAGAATTTTTTCCATGTTTCTTAGTTCTTATCTTACAAGTTAAAATACGCAAAAAGTATTTTCAATTCCTCTTAGCGTAGCCAAGTAATATAAACCATTTTAGAGTTGTTTATTTATTTCGCAGCTGCGCATTTTCCTGTCGATAATTCTTTGATTTAAGCCGCACGATGTACTAAGTTTTCAAATTAATAATTTACGTCTTAATTTCCGTTGTGTTTTGTTTATTTCAAGTTATGTGAACGAATTTTAAAGATAAATTCTTCACTCTCGTTGGAGCCGCGATCAAGAGCGGTTCAGCGTTATGTCCAAATTCACGTCGAATTTAAAAGGTTTTCTGTTTTGCCCTTTTTTATGGAATATTAGTAGTTTTGCAGTTAATTATGCCATACGTGTTACGCTACGTGCAGTTGTCCCAGTTTTGTAAAAATGTGCAGCTGATTTGTTTATTCCTTACTTATGTTTGTAACTTTACAATACTAGAACGTCTCAGCAAGACTACTGAGATCGTAAAAAGTATCAAGCAGAGAAAGCTGGAATATTTCGGACATGTAATGGGAGGTCCCAAATATAGGTTTCTATAAAATATCATGCAAGGAAAAACAGCAGGCAAACGCAGTCCAGGATGAAGAAGAACCTCATGGTTGAAGAACTTGCGAGATTGGTATGGTGTTGATAGAAGCATGCTGTTTAGTGTGGCAGTGAACAAAATTAAGATAGCTATGGTGGTGACCAACGTTCTGAAAGGACATGGTACATGAAGAAGAAGAAGAACTGATTACTATCCCCTTTTGTGAAAAGTTGCACAGATCATTTTAATACCCAAACTAGGCAAATATTTACAAGTTAAGTCCTATAGACCTATCAGTCTAATTTCCTTGATGTCAAAGGTTTTTGAAAAACTACTACTAGACGTAATCTGTCTAGCCAATCCTCGTACAACAGCAGCTAATAATCAACCACCAGTTTGTATTTAGACAACAGCATGCTACCATGGAGCAAATTCACCGAATCTTAAATTCCATAAACAAAGCCTTAGGAGAGAAGAAATACTATTCTGTAGGCTTTTTGGATATCTCGCAGACTTCTAATAAAGTCAGGCACACTGGTCTGCTATACAAAAGAAGACAAGTCCTTCCTCTCAAATACTTTCTAATCCTCAAGTCCCATCTTTCCGACCGGCATTTTTTTGTAAAAATAAAGAGGATCAGTGCACTAACTTATATCCAATTAAAGCTGGATTACCCCAGGGTAGTGTCCTTGGACGTGGTCTCTAGCTAATTTACACAGCAGATCTTTCTACAAGTCAAAACATCGTCACAGCCACATACGCAGACGACATAGCAATTCTTGCGGCTCATTCAAACTCGTATACCGCCTTACAACTGCTCCAAACCAATCTCGACAAAATAAATTTTTCGTTACAAACATGGCGAATTAAAGTTAGCAAAAGCAAATCAGTACATATAACGTTAACTAATCGAAAAGGTACATGCCCAATCGTTTTATTAAATAACCAAATACTACAACAAAAGGTTGATTTAAAATACTTAGGTACGCACCTGAACCGCAGATTAACGTGGAAGAAACACATAATCACGAAAATAAAACAGTTGGATCTGAAACTCAGTATAATGTACTGGCTAACGCTAATAGCACACACACCGATTTCAGACGGTCGATTTTTTACCGGCCGTCCAAATTCCAATAGTGAACCATATTAGACCATAGAGAACAGGACATTGCACACAGGCCGACCGCTTATCGGTAAAATGCCGGTGAGCGGACGTTCACTGCCACTGTATCGCCGGCACGACCGGGACGTATTGGCGTACGTGACTAAATACAGTATTGCACACACACATCGATTTTTTATCGGCCAATTCGACTGATCAGTGAAATCTTAGGTACATTTTAATTTAAGTTTTGGTAGTGCTTGGTATAATTGATATAATTACGATTGCAATGGATGATTTTCTTGATAATGATGTCCTTATTTCGTTAGTGGAGGCAAGACCTAAAGAAGCTGAAAAACTTACTACCATCACGCGCTAGTTCTTCAAAAAGACTGTAAAATGTTCCCGTGTTTTCTCTGTTTTGATTGATAGGATGAATCCACCACTTGAGTTTAATCCTACGACGCTTAATACGGCGATACAAATATGTAATAATATTATTATTATTCATAATAACATTATTATTCAACAACCTCGTGTTACGACAACAAAGAAACTAATTATTTGACCGGTAAAAATCCGGTGCGTTTGCAAGCATCTGCTACCAGTAAAATATCGGCCGATTTTATGCTGGCCGTCCAAAAACGGTCTGTGTGCAATTACACTAATGGTATTTGGACGACCGGTATAAAACCAGCCGTCCAAAATCGGTGTGTGTGCAACTCACCTAATAGAAAAAAATCACAACTGAATGTGTACATAAAATCCTAGTATAGTCAGTGATTAAGCCAATATAGAGCTATTATTATGATGAGGCAAATTGTGTTTAAAATCCTTTCTGTAAAAGTTATATCTGGCTATTACTTAATTTAGTATCTGTTTTTATAACTAAATTTATACATCTATTGAAAAAATTATGGTTCGAAAAACTTTTTGTGTAATGAATATTGGGTTTTTTACTATCGCAAATTAGATTATTTAGTTTTTTACACTGTGTATTAAATATTTATCTATTATATTATTTATAATAATTCTCAAGTTAGAATCTATTATGTCAAATTCTATAATATTTAAGATATCCATTTTGTTTAATGGTGGTATATATTGTTTTCAGACAATGATTTTTGTTACAAATCCACATTTGTACCATATTATGACATAACTTTTAAACATGACAAAGAATTAGTTATTGTGGGTTTCCTGGATGCAGAATACCTCACATTTTGTGTTCTTGCAGAATTCTGATAAGATGTCTTGTTTGGCTGTAGTGATGCCCCCGATATTTATGCTCGCTACTGTCAGTGTTGGCTCTGAGAAGAACCATTGTGGCTTGATCTTTGCCATCTGATTTGGTTTGGACCGGTGTTGGAAGGATTAGCCGTCTATTAGTAGACGTTTCCAGGGGACGTCGTCAATAGTGTTTACTTTGCAGTTGATGTGGCACTATTGATCTTGTGGAGACTCCTTCCTTGTCCTCCCGTCCTCCAACAGGGAAGTGTTTCAGCAGCAATGCTCTTCAATATATACACAAACGACCAACCTACTCCGACCGAAACCAAGCACTTCCTCTATGCTGACGATCTTGCAATATGTGCTCAAGGAAATACTTTTGAAGAAGTGGAGGAGAAACTCGAAACTGCCTCAAAAACAACGACAGCGTACTACCTGCAGAATTCTCTGAGACCCAATCCCTCTAAAATCCAAGTCTGCACTTTCCACCTTCGCACAAAGGAAGCCAAGCGAAAACTCAAAACTATGTGGAATGGTAATACATTAGAACACACAAACCAACCTATATATCTTGGAGTAACTCTGGACCGGCCCCTCACCTACAGACAACATTGCATAAAAAGGGACAAACAATCCCCGAGAGGGAAAGTAACAACTAGGAACAGCATACTCAGAAAGACAACGGAAAAAAAATGGGGCACACGTCCTGGCGTTTTAAGAACAACGGCACAGGCACTGTGTTTCTCAACTGCTGAATATGCATGCCCCGTTTGGAGCAGATCTGCCCACACCAAACAAGTTGATACTGCGCTAAATGAGACATGCAGGATAGCAACGGGGTGCATAAAACCAACGCCACTTTCAAATCTATATAGAGCAGCGGGTTTTACAGAACCCTCAACATGCAGAGGCACTGCAGAACACATAGAGAAAATTAAACATATTGCGGATGAGCGGCATGCCTAATACAAAGCTCGAACACCACGAAAGCGACTAAAATCTAGGAAAAGCTTCCTTGGAACAGTGCAGGATGAACCGCCTGAGTATTTTCCACTTCCCCAGGTTCAATGGACCGGCCAGACCCTAGATTTTAAAACGTGGAAAACTTTAAATAGGATAAGAACGGGGGTCGCTACAGTAAAATCAAACATGGCAAAATAGGGAAAAATAGACCAAGAGGATGTGAACTGTGACTGTGGAGAAACACAGAATATGGAACATCTTCTTACATGCAGAAACTGTCCTCATCGATGTACCCTTGAAGATTTGTGGCTCGCCAACAAAGATGGAACCTACGTAGCCCATACTGGGCCGAAATTTTATAAATGACATATCCGGACACGATAAAATAAAGTAAGTATTAGTTATTGTTATTGAGAAGTAGAATAAATTGAAAATTATTATTTTCTTTTGAAATTGCAATAAACGTAGAAATAATAAGAACATATCGTCCTCGTTTACTAACTTTAGCAAGGAGATGAGTTTTCTGTTAACAGGTACTTGGACCTCTTGATTAGACGGGACTTGATTTGACTATACAAAATAGAAATGTGTGTTCAAATATATAATTTCTATACATTATCAATACGTTCTGAAACTGATTTATGACGGATAAACTTTTTTCTTGTGGACTGACTATATGCCAAAATATGTATGTCTTAAAAAATATTTACACATGATATTCACATATTTAGATCTAGATCCCAGTCTCCCCCAACCATGCTTACCTTGACCAAACCGTCGTATTGAATTTATTAAATTTGAATCTAGTATGACCGGCTGTCATTTCCATAATATATCGACTATGTATAGTATCAGGGCTGCCCGCAAGTCCCCACACCAAATCCCTCAAGCAGACCTTCCTACCCCCATATACACCCCTTTAGGCACGTGTTTTCGTAATGAAGTTGATGTGTGGTCGATGTTCATATACTTTAATGACGAGACCTCAATCTGGCGATGATTATGACAGAAACTCGTGTATCTGAGATAAATGTAAATATTTTGATGAAGTTTTTTGCTTACTGAGTTATTGGTCGTTACTACACTATTTACAGGTGAGAGGTTTACTTTTAAAAAGACGCTTAGAAACGAAATATGCTGACAATTTTTTTTTTTCATTTCTACCTCACTAATTCTTTTTATTAGATTTTACATACTTTTCCAAGTTTAAATGTCAAGAGGGTTGTCAAAATGACACGCCCCTTCGATGAAGATGCATTTGAATTACATTTAAGTTATTATTATACTGTTTTAATTTGTTGTTTATAGTGTTTGTTCAATAAAATAGTGAAATTCTTAAAATCCTTCACTACAAGTTCTTCCAGGGTGTTTACATGTTTTATGAATTTTTAAAAAAACTTTCAAGTGATGTAGGGCTGGCTCTAAAGCAACATTTCTATATAAAAAAATATCGATAACGTCATTGCGTCATTGCACTCCATCGAAAATCTATGGAGAAGCTATGAGCATATTAACATGTGTATTAAAAACGGCGTAGGTAGGTGTGGCTAACGATAATACCAATATGGCGGTGGGATCATGGCCGGACTCAATAATATTAAAACTACTATAAAAATATGGCTAGTTATTTAGAAGATTTAATCATAATCTAAAAAGTGCAATACATTTTTAATAAACTATGATTTATTTATCCCGCGGTAAGCACTAAAAACACAATATATTATACATAACGATAAATTAATACAGTTAAATACTATTAATTTATTCTCTGAAGTACGGGCCATTACTTTGTTTACATATTTGTATAATAACCTGTACAACGTTATTCCTGAAGATTGTTTATTAGCATTGCTTCTGCTACTGCAACTACGTTGAGAACAAGAAACTATTATTATGCACATTATTATCACAATATATTATTACAGTTTCTATAAAAGTATTATAAAACTTAAAATATTTGAAAAACAACAAACGTAAATAAACTTATACGATCTGTCGAAAGTGTCAAAACAATATTAACAATAGTATTAACAATATGGCCGAAGTGAGGTCGTTTTTAGTCACATGATGCCCTCTCCACGGATTCTAACTCGATGTTGCACTCACATATATGACTCAAAAATAAAAAATTCATCTAAGAGAACGCAAATTTAGAAACAAAAAATCGACGGGATTCACGATTTTTCTCTAAAGTCAACTGTTTTTAAAAAATTAATTTCTTTAATTTGCACCAGACTGTATAACATAATAACTAAAATTGCTAATATAATTTATAGTTAAATGATTTAAATCTTAGTTAAAACATAATATATACTTACTGTTTTACATTGCTTTGAAAACCTTGCAACCTTCGATTTAAATATACTACTTGTGTACATTTTGCATGATTTCACATCTTGGATACTATACGCCTGAGGCGAAGGCACATTGAGTAGGTCCTTCGAGAATTCTATCGTTTCTCTAAGAGCGGATTTTCCAAACGGCGGTTTGAACACAGAATATTCTAGACTCTTCTCCAGATGTTCACTTATTGCACCCTTAATTGAGTATTCAGCAGGACCTGTTGGAAAGCCATCAGTGTAATTATTTGTATAAATTAATAACATACTTGTAAACATGACCGATAAATGAAAGTAAAAGGGTGAAAATACAAAGGGTTAGTAGTCTAAATTAAGAAAAATGCCAGTAAACAGATTTTCTTTTAATTTCACTACTATTACACCTAGTAAACATCGTATATAGAGATGCTTATACGGTACTCCAATTGATATAAATTTCATAACTTCTCCTTAACCGGAAATTTTGATAAGGCTATGATATCAATGTCTTTTAAAGAAATTCACTTAATGTCTTTCTTTTTTTTTTAAAGAAAAGCAAATTTTTTTATTTAATTAATGGTTTTGGATAACTTGATCCATTCAGCCACGATCATGTATTTGACTACTTCAATTTGTTAATGATATATTGACCTATTGCATTTGTTAACAAAATAGTACTTCGCATAGAGGTAAATTAAAAATAAATTGTAAACATCACTATCACAAGAGTCAGCAGATTGACAAGAAACCATACTTTCATTTGTTCCATTCAAGGCCCTAACCAACTTAAAGTGAATATTTAGAACCAACAAGGGATTACATAATATAGAGATACTTTTCACGCTGAGATGCCTTTCATAGCGACTTTAATACAAGATAAGAGAGGAAACAACCAGGAGGTAAATATATAACATATGGATACACAGAGTGAACAAAGCTAGATTTATATATTCACATTACACATTCCATCTTAAATTTTCTTTTTAAATATTCCCAAAAAATTTCGTTAAGCCTAATATTATGATGAAAGATATATAAAACAGAAGATTTACACTGAGGAAGAGGTATTTGTTCTTTTATCAGATTTTCCAATAGATACTTAATAGCAGCATCATTATATATGCACCCGAACACATCATTATATATGAATGATATCGTCAGTGTTACCATTATAATCGCAAAATTCTGTGTCACTTAAATTAAATCTATGAAGATTGGCTCTCACACTAGCATGATTAACAAGACATCTAGCAAATATTAAAAATACTCTTTTATTGGGATGACCTCTTGCGGCAAAAGGCGCAGTAGGTAAAACAGGGTGAATTTTTGTATAAAGGTTGATACCAGCATGTCCTTTTACCCAAATGAAAGAGACTGAATTATTTCTTTTAAATAGCTTTAGTCGATTTTCTAAAATTTTGACGATAATACTGTTTTTGTATAAATGGTTATGCGAATTATATAAAGTAGACAACGCAATTTTGAATCCGACAGGATTACTATTTATTGATCAGCCATTTTGTTCTCAATAGTCCATTTCAGAGCTTGATATATTGCAGGAAAAGCAACTTGAACTTAATGTCTTAGACAAAGTAAATTTAGTATAACCCCTTTTATCTATTATAAGAACGGTAAGTTCTAACTCACACATGTATTTTGTAGTGACTGATACTATCCTGTTATTGCCCTGTTTTAAAATCTGGTTTCATCATCATCATCATCATCATCCAGCCTCTATTTATCACGTCCACTGCTGGACATAGGCCTCCCTTAAACTCCTCCATTCCTCACGATTTTGTGCTCTTTGTTGCCAATTTTTAGTGATACGCCTGATGTCGGCCCAACGTGTAGGTGGTCTTCCTCTACTGCGTTTGTCTGCTCTTGGCCTCCAATTTGTAATTTTGCTCGTCCATCGTGAATCGTGCATTTTCGCTACATGGCCTGCCCAGTTCCATTTTAGTTCCGCTATGCGTTCCACAAGATCAGTAATACTCGTCCTTCTTCGCAGATCTTCGTTTCTTATTCGGTCCCTCAACATCACTCCCAGCATAGACCGTTCCATTCGTCTCTGTGCCACTCTCAGTTTCGAAGCCGTGGTCTTGGTTAAAGTCATAGTTTCCGCCCCATAGGTCATGACCGGTAATACGCATTGGTCAAACACTTTTCTTTTGAGGCTGATTGGTATGTTGGCCTTAAGTGTGTCTCGCAGTTTTCCAAAGGCTGCCCATGTTAAAGTAATTCGTCTTTGGATCTCACATGTTTGGTTATCCCTGCTGATTCTTATTTCATGACCCAAATACGTATATTTCTCCACCAGTTCTACCGCTTTGTCTTGAATAGTCAAATGGTTATTGGGGACCAAATTTGTCATAAACTTAGTTTTGGTCAAGTTCATTCTCAGGCCCACCTTCGAACATGCAAAATCCAATTCGTTTAACATATCTGTAGCTTCTCCTAAATTATCTGTGATAAGGACAATGTCATCTGCGAAACGGAGATGGTTAAGCTTTTCGCCGTCTATCGTTACTCCTCTGTGGTCCCAATTGATCATCTTAAAGGCATATTCTAATGCCGTTATGAATAATTTCGACGACAATGTATCTCCTTGCCTTATTCCACGATTTATTTTTATTGGTCGGGTTTTATTGTCTATTTTAACAGTCATAGTGGCATTTTTGTAAATATTATAAATAAGCTCACTATACCTATGGTCAATCCTGCTGTCATTCATTGCTTCTATAAGGCTGTCTAATTCGATCGTATCGAACGCTTTATGGAAATCTATGAAAGTGAGAACAAGAGGTTTGTTATATTCTATAGATTTTTCAATGAGTGTCTTTACTGTGTAGAGGTGATCATTGGTACCATAATTTGAGCGGAATCCTGCCTGTTCTCTCGGTTGGTAGAAATCTAATTTTTTCTCCAATCTTGATGTCACTACCCTAGTAAAGAGCTTGTATATGTGGTTCAACAGGCTAATAGGTCTATAATTTTCTAGGTCCGTTCTATCTCCTTTTTTATGCAAAGGATGGTTGTAGCATTGTTCCACTCTTTGGGTACCTCTCTTTGCTGCAAACATAGATTGAATAGTTTCCTTAATTTATTTAATAGCATATCTCCTCCATTTACGATAGCTTCTATTACGATTCCATCCTCTCCTGGGGCTTTGTTATTTTTCATTTTTCTTAATGCTTGTCGAATCTCATCTAGCTTTATCTCTGGCATTAGTTCGGAACCTTGATTCTTGATCTTCTTTGAAATGGCTGTTTGTATTCCTGTTTTATCTTCTCGTCTACTTTTATATAAGTCCTCGTAAAACTCTTCGACGACCTGTATTAACTCGTCTCTACGTGATATTATTTCATTTTGCTTGTTTCTTAATTTATGAATTTCGCATTTCCCATTCGTTAGCTTTCTACGTAGAACTTTTAGGCTGTTATTTTTCTCTATAGTGCGTTTAATATAATCGGTATTAAATTTCTTTAAATCTCTCCTAATTGCTTTCGAAACAGTTTTGTTCATTTTTCTTAAAGTCTGGTTTACTAGTTATTAAATATATGATACAGCAATTCTAGAATGTTCTAAATATAAACATTGTCATCATCGGTTTTACAACTCTAAGTTAGTCTTCGTCACATTTACCATTTTCTTACACTCTTGATGGTCTTGTGCGGTTATTTATCTGTCAATGTGGCTAGGTTTATGGATTATTATTATATTAGCAATTTTCCATTGAGTTGGTACAATTTTAAGCCTTAGTGAGGCATTGAAAAGTTGTGTTATCCTAACTATTCCTTTATCTGGTAACTATTTTAAGATAGTTCCTGTTATAAGGTCATAGTTGCTGTTATAAGGTCATAGTCTGGAACTTTTTTGGTACTGGCAACCTGGCTGTTGAATTGCCGCTAATCTTTTGTCAATACCTTAATCTTTTTCAAGACTGACAGAGGGTAGAGATTGAAAAACTCCAAATGTCTCTTGATTTGTTCTCGTCCATAAGCCCTCTTGAGTTTGTTGCCCATTTTTATTGTGGGTTATTTTATCTTGCGGCTTGAAGGGACAGTTTTTTTATTCTGTATATGTAGCTTTACATTCTGTAGTAATATTTCAGGTAGCTTCTTGGAGGAGTGACGTAAATTCATATACTAGCATTTCAACTTTATCTTTTGGTTTTAGGAAAATATTAAGGTTTATTTTTTGGGCGTATTTCTTTATTAAACAGATTCCAGTCAGTCTTATCATTGTGCAGTTTCGCTGGACGTTTCTTCTCAACAAATCTTAAATTTAGCATCGCTTCTACTGGGGTATAGTCTGAAGCAATTTCGTAATTAAAAACAATATTTAGGTAGCCTTCTACAAAGTCTTTGCTTGCAAAGAAATCAAGAGAGTCAGGAAGTTTACTAAGGTCACTGGGCCAGTAAGAAGATGTGAAACTAGACAAATGGTTGAGCTGTAGAGTAGCTGTAGCTGTAACTTACTTGAAAAAGGATTTTACCTCTTACATGTTTTGCATTATAGTTAGAACTGACAAAAATCTATTAACTAGTGAATTAAAAATGATTCTTTATTCGGTAAAAAATTTGGCGGGAGATATTCTGTAGATATTGCTATTGGTCCAAGCTAATCTTCCATAAAAATACTTGCTTCCTGCAGATGCAGATTGCATTGATTCGTTTAATAGATTTTGGTCTTAAAATCATCAGATATAAGAAAACTTGAAATTTGGATGAAGAGGTTTGTGGATTTGCCTGTTGTTTTCCAAATTGGAAGTATCTTGGCGTATAGATGATATAGGTTATTATTAATTATTTTCTGTTCACTTACTAGAGCATCCTGGGGAAATCACGTGATGTTATTTCTGATAGGTTTGAGAGGTCATCGGAGTGAAGTGCATTTTAATGATCCGATTTTGATACTCATAGTGCTCTGAAACTAAGAATTAACATGCTGATATAATGGCTGTTAATCCATACTAGAGAATATTGTTGGACCGCAGAATATCACAGGCCCATGCTTAACCTCACAGGCAATCAGTCTGTTACAGGAAACAGGTCACAGGAAACAGAATAGTTAAACAATAATCGATTGCAAATGAAATGTAACATTGATAATGTTATTCATTAATAAATTTATCCTATATCCTTCAATTATATTAGATTTTTTGTGCTTTATTTCGTTTATAGTTAAAAACTTTAGAAAAAAACTAACAATCTAAAATACCTACCGGGTGTAACAGCAGTTTTCTTGCGAGAAAACCGTGAACTAGCTATTCCAAAAGGGACTTTTAATTTCGATATAGAGTATTTCCTTGGAGAAAATTGGTACGCTGTGGCAGAAGGTGTATTTGAATATTCGTACTTAAATCTCTTGCTTCTGCTTAAAAATGCCGTTGACTTAAGAGGAGGGCAAATTCTGCAAGTATCTCCGTTGTCGATATTGTATGTGCCGGGTGCAGGGTAGTTCTGGAATGTAATGTTAAAATTTGGATAATAAAACAGTATTAAATTAAGAAGAAAATACACTTACACTAAATAGAGAATACAAATAAAAACGATAGACATGAATATACAGGGTATTTCAATTTACAGCAGAGAAAAAATTATATATATAATTTAGCTCTCCAGACCTAGAAGGCCCATGGCTTGGTTTACTATTTTTTTCCATTTTTTTCTGTTTGTTGCTTTATTTTTACCATTCTTCTGTTCTGTTCTTCGGAGTGTTACTTTTACCATTCTTATCAGTTTTTCACTAATTCCAATTTCACGTAGTGCTTTGTATATTTCTTTGCGTTTTATCCTATCGAACGCTTGTTTAAAGTCGATCAATAGGTCCATTGTAGGTTTCCCATGTTCGTAGCTTTCTGCTTGTATTTCGCGCATTAGCAAAATTTGATCCACTGTGCTGCGCCATCTTCTGAATCCACATTGATTTTCTCCTATGTCATTATCTATATTTTGAGATAGCTTATCTTTTATATATACTGTAAGTATTTTATATGCAACATTTAGTTGACCCATTCCTCTGCAATTGTGGCATAAACTTTTGTCGTCTTTTAGCAACTTTTCCAAATGCTTAATTAGTACTGGTCCTCCATATTTAAACATGTCAGCTGTTACTTCATCTCTTCCTGGGCTCTTATTATTCTTTAGTTTCTCTATTATTTCTTTTATTTCTTTTTCGTTAGGCGGTCTTTCCTCTATTCGTTCTTGATCGACATTTTCTTTCACTTCCTCTTCCTCTTCATATTCTGTTGTGGGAATTTCATTTAAAAGTTCTTCAAAGTATTCTTTCCATCTGCTCAATATTTCTTCGTCACTTACTAAATTTCTTCTACTTTTGTTTTTGTAGTGTACAGGTTTTCCTTGGTACCCCTTTTTCTCATTTTTCGCCCCTTGATATAAGTTTTTAATTTCTCTATTTTTATAGCTCTATTCTATACATTTTAATTTATCTTCATTGTATTTTTTTTCTTTGATCTTATTATTCTTTTGGCTCTTTTCCTTTGTTCATTATATTTTCTCTCTATCTCTGTTGTGTTTTCTGGCATCATTTTTATTCTTAATTTATTTCGTTCATCTAGTTCCATTTTACATTCATCGTCGAACCATTCTTTGTATTCGTGTTTTATATTTCTTTTACTGGCCTGAGCTTCTTTGCTCATACATACTTTTATTTGCATCCATGTTTCTGCAATACTTTCTGCAATGTGTGAAAAAGGAAAGGAGAAGTGCAATTGTTTACAAAAAAAAAACAGGGATTCACTTTTTTATATATTTAAATAAAAAAACAAATGGAATGCTCATAATACAAAAAAAGACTACGTGTATGGACCGACCTAAATTTCAAAAAAGAAACGAAAATTTATAACACATGTAAACAGAGCACAAATACTAATGAAAAATATATGATTTACTTACAGTGATGGACAAACAATAAATGAGATTGACGCAGGACAAAGAATGATGGAAGCTATTAACAGATATTTATATTCATCTAACTATCTAAGGGTCAATGAATAAATGTTGACAAGGAGATACGCATCATAGCAAAACATTATAAATTAGATTTTAAAGGAATTAAATTTCTTGTATTCCCAAAATATTCCCAAAACAAAAATCCGACTAATGAATAAAAATTAGACAAATTAAGACGAAAGCCAAAATGATTAACCCAATTTCTTCGGGCATGCATTAAATAAATCGCTTTTTAGTGTAATTTACCGATTAAATTAAGACCGAAATCCCTCAAGAGTGTCTCCTTGTCTCTCCGAGGCAAATATTTCAAGTAATTTAGACTTCCTCTCACTTTCGCTGACAATTATCGGACGGTTTATTCCCTGCATTTCTGAAATATGTCACATAATTCATCTTAATTATGTCACTGGAGCTGAAGAATGACAAAATTTCCATATAGAAATATACCAGGGGCGCAAAAATGTTTTTTGATGCAAGACATAGTGTGAAGTTTTCCTCCATCATTATATAAAACCATATTTGTATAAAATAAAATACAGTAAAACCTCAATAGAAAGGACTACTTGGGGGAGGGGTGTTCGTTAAAGCCGAAAGTCAGTTATATAAAAATATGTTTTTTTTTTGAAAATATGTATTACACTATACTTATAGTTTATTTTTATGAACGAGAGAGTAATTAGCATAATTTTAACTGGTATCTCCGACCACTTCATGGGCGTGCTCAAGATTAATTGAAAAATTACTTTGAATAATTGTAAAAAATAAATGAATTATTTCAGTGTTATAAAGTGTTATGTGTATGTAAACAAAAGTGACCTCTTTTATCACACACTATATTAGAACTGACGGGCCTACATTAAAAAGGGTTTTAAAAAATTCACATTTTTTTTTAATTTTTAAAAATTACAAAAGAGAAAAAGAATTTTTAAAACCGTCTAAGGTATGTTAAATAGATGAATAAAAATATTAATATAAAACTTACAGCTACTTGTTACAAATCCAAATCAGATTCAGAAGATGAACTTTCAGAACCAAGATTTATAATAACTGGCTCGATCATTTTATCAGTAATATTGTCCAGCTTCCACATTTTTTCCTCTTCTTTAATAGTGTGATTTACTGCCTTTTCCCAGTTTTCAGGTTTTACCTTATTTACGACCTCCAAAAACAACTGTTTAACATTATCAATTTTAAAAGCGGTATTTTTTCTTGAAACTTCACTCTTTATCTGTGCCAATACCAGATCAATCGGGTTTAATTCACAATGATATGGTGGGGATCTAAGTACTGTCATTCCACGATTTTTGGCAATTTCATCAATTTCGTATTTTTTAAATTTTTCTTTATGAAGGGCACACAACGAATAAAGTTCCTTTCGGGATGGTACGTAATATTTTTTGAACTCAGCCAATTCTGCAAGTCTTTTTTTAACCACTTGGTTGTGGGCAGTCCTTCTATAAGTCTGGAGTGATAACTTGCATTATCCATTACTATTACACAGTTCTTAGGAAGAAGATCTACCATTTGTTCGAACCATTCTTGAAAGACATCAGCGTTCATGTCTTCATGGTAGTCACCGGTATGAGTTGATTCAAAAGTTAATAAACCACCTTCAACAAAAACCGTCTGAACTGCCAATGTGTATTATTATCAGCCTGCGTCCCTTTCCTGATGGTGGGTTTAAACCAGTAGATAAGTTATTTACAAAAGCGTGCCTTTGACTTGTAACAGTTTCATCCTGCCAAAATTTATTTGGTGTATGACCCTCGTTGATCCATGTTTCATCAAGATAAAATATTTTTCTTTTTTGGTTTCTCATTTCCTTTATGGTTCTTAGAAAATGTCTTCTCCATATGACAATATCGCTTCTTTCTAATAAAATAGACTTTCTGGGATTCTTTTTCCAGCGGAACCTATTTCTTTTAAAAGTTTCCATAACGTACTACGACTCATTTCTGGGTAATCCTTATCATCTCGCACTGAGACAAGAACTTTATCCAATGTTGGAAATTCTTGTCTAAAGAAGAATTCATGCACTTTCCGTCGAAGTCCTTCTTTAAAATGATATTCTATTTGAAATTTTGGTTTCCCTGGAGCATTACGTGGCATTTGAAAACTACCACATTTCTCTTCTTTAATAACTCTGTAAATCGTAGATTTCCCAACACCAAGTGTACTGCTAACTAACTCAACGCTCTCATCAACACTTTCACATAAACGTTTGTCTGTAAATGATTTAAAAAAATTAAATATTAATGTCTTTTCATTAACTGTTAAAGGACCAATTTTTCGGCGTTTACACGGCACTTCCAAATTTTCCATAACACTAGTATACACAATAAACTGCACCTTGCAACTGAAGTACCTACTTTTAGTGAACTGTTAAGAATTTTGAATACGCCACTTGGACCTTCCTACAAAATGGAAAAACCCACTATCACATTTTCTGTGGAATAAGTTTAGAAGGTAATTATCTAGTCAATTACTGTCGTAGATTCCTGGAATTAAAGAATTAAATGTTTGATTGTTGAAACCCTTACTTCGTGGAATGCACTCATTTCAGATAAAATAAAACGTTTTATTTTATCTAAAGAATCAAACTTTATTTTGCAAATAGGTAGGTACTTATTAAACTTTTATTGGTTATATATAACCAATAAAATAAACATCTTACATTTCTTGCAAATTCATTAGTACCTGTTAACCGACTCCGACACTGGCAACCTTATTTAGGGATTAGTAACCCTCACAACTATTGTATTCTATTCTGCTCCAACCTTTAAACCTGGTGGTCATACTCAATTTAAAATTGTTTTCCTATATACTTCTGTAAACTTGTTGACAAATATCTGTTTTTCATTGAGTCACGCGTATCAACAGTTTAGGGATTTGCATACATAATTTATTGTTTTATTACTCTCTCATACATAAAAATACACTATAGATATACATAAAAAATACAAAATACAAACAAAATTCTATTAGTGTTCTAAGTGTCTTCAGACGTTCGTCGTGAAATGACGTTGCTATTGATATAGACTCGCTTGATGTCGGTAATTCTGTTTTAAAAAAGGAATCAAGTTTCTTTTGCACTTTCGATGTTTGCTGTTTTTTTATGATAAACTCTTACATCTGATAACTTTTATTTTGGCGGTGTTGTTTTGCCGTCTTCTTTGCTATCTCTTCGCTATCGTTTATAACTTCATCTGCTATTTCACTTTCAGTCATGTTATATTCATGGTTACCCTCATCTACTGTAACGTTATAAATGTCACATCTTTATTAATTTATATTTAAATAATTATTTCATCCGGTAGACTAAATATTCTGTTCTATGTTGACAGAGGAGCTTATTCCATCATAGGCATACGTAATATGAAGTGTCATACTTTCTGTCAATCAACTTTTCTAACGTAGTGGGAATATAATTTTTTGCCTGTTTTTGAAATTTATAAAAGAAGGTAAAAATTATTATAAGATTCATTCTATGGTCTGCAGAAATTTGTTGTGTTTATTGTCTGTATTTATTGGCTGTATTATTGGGTTTATTAGCTGTATTGAAGATTTTATGGGATATTTTTGAAACCACCTAATTAGGAGTCCACACAAATTTAATATGGAATAACATGCTCTGAAAGACCTAATTACCTAATTGGGAGGCTACAGATAATTGGTAGCAAGCAGCCCGTCGATGCCATGATGCCATAAGTATCGCCAAATTTTATTACTATAAAGCGTTGGCAGGGTTATCTGTTGCTACTTAAACATTTTTTTAATTGTCCAAAATGTACAAACTGTCTATGAGAGTAATAACTAATAGGTTAACGTAGAAGCTCGATAGCTATCAACCGGTAAAGCGGGCAGGATTCCGAAAGGGTTACAATACAGCGGAGTATCTTCTTACAGTCAGAACTCTAATAGAGAAAGCCAATGAATATCACTTGAACCTATACATTGGCTTAGTTGATTATGAAAAGCATTCGACTCCATAGAACTTTGGGCAATAGAGAGAGCTATGAACAACTGCAGGATAGACTCTCAATACAGAATGCTCATACATAATATTTACTAGAAAGCTACAATGAAAATACAATTGGTGCGAAAACCAAAGCTGTACCAATCAATAGAGGAGTTTGCCAGGGAGATGTTAACTCACCAAAGCTATTCACACTTGGACTGGAAGACGTGTTCAAAGACATTAACTAGGCAGATAAAGGAATAAATGTTAATTAAAGAAAACTGACTCATTTAAAATACGCTGATGACATTGTAATATTCGCTACAAGTTTCGAAGACCTACAGGCCATGATGACGTAACTATTTCAAGCTTCTGAAAAAGTAGGTCTTAAGATGAACTTGGAAAAAGCAAAAATAATGACATAGACACCGAACATTAGAGAAATAACATTGACCGACATAAATTTAGAAGCAGTAAGCGAATGCATCTACCTGAGACAGATAATGAAAGTTAAACGCGAAAACGTTGGAACGACAACTTACTGAAGGTACATTGAAAAACAGACAGAGTCATGTTTACATAAAAAGAAGAAGAGGAAATATTCGACATGCAACTGAAACATTGAAACGACAACTTACTGAAGGTACATTGAAAAACAGACAGAGTCATGTTTACATAAAAAGAAGAAGAGGAAATATTCGACATGCAACTGAATCTCCAACACTGTTTAAAATATTGAATTTTTTCACTATCGTCTAGTTCTAGTTCTCTTTTAAAATTCTAAATTTAAATATAAATATAAATTTAAATTTTATATAAAATGTATAACTAAACGTATTTGAACTTACATTATTTCTAGTGATCATTTCTTGCTTGTCCATATATCGCGGAAGGAAAGTATATAGACGCGCCATCTCGCGGAATTCCTCGTCTTCTTGGTTGCGCCGACACGTAGGTATCGTTAGAGAATAGTCCGCCGGTCCAGGAATGTTCGTGTCTATTTTGTAGGAATCTCTTTTTGTCTTGCTGCAACGCCAATCGATGCCTCTGTATTGCTTTTCGTAACGCGATTTCTGAAAAATATTCTAGTATACACGGTGCTCAAAAAGTTCTGTGTCTAGCCAGTATGTTTCGAGTCAGTAATATATAAAAATCAAATCAAATTGGTAATCATTAAATAACTACAGTGAATTCTTTCTTAAAGGACACCTGTTTTATATGGACAATTTTTTAAACAAAAATCAGTCAGATGTACCCATATCTTAGTTTTATAGGGAAGTAAAAATTTATAGTTTTAAAAAAATCGCCATCAATGATTTTATGGGTGTGTTAAAAGTCAGATTTAAATGATCAAAATTTTCTTTCTTAAGGATACCATTTATACAGGTTATGTGGAAAAACTGGTGTCCGTTCAAGAAAGAGTCCGCTGTATTAACTAGTAACAGTCGATGGAGTATCTTACTTGCAACATGTCATAAAACGCTGGACCCAATGTAGTATCATGATAGGTGGGAGGAAGTGGCTTGACATCTCCAAAAGGATTCATAGAATAACCATTAGCATTACGCTTAGTGGGGACCGAAGGTCCGGATCCAACAAGGGTGTAGGGAACTCGACAAACATATAGTTTTTTTACTTTTTCGTGATCTACAGCATAATATATATATATATATATATATATATATATATATATATATATATATATATATATATTATTGAGATATTTAAAGTCTTGGTTTAATTAGTTAGCTAATTAATTAATTAATTAATTAAAATTATTTTAATGATATGACTATGATTTTATCACAATTTTTTAATTCTCTTATCTCAGGGTTAAATTCGTGCTTCAATATCTATGCTATTACATGTGAAAGGTAAGGTCCAAAGAATACCGGAATAATAAAAAAAAACATATAGGATCTAACATTATATATTGAAATAAAAATAATGAAATAAAATTCACACTCAAATGTTTTCAATAAACAATATCTTATATAATGATTTTTAAAATTTTGTTCTACGAACGTGAACCTTCAAAATTAATGGTACAAACAATATTAGTTGAAATCTCAAAATCCAAATATTATTCTAAATCTCCTAATCAAAATACATATTTATATCCTTTCTAAATTAAGTGAAAAAATTTGTGTTATCAATAAAAGAAAAACTGCAGAAAACAAAACTATCTCTCTCTGATGATGAGTGGTCCAAATCCTTGTTCCTTGTAGACTATACTATTTACTCGTAGCCGCTCCCTAGGTAATCAGCAATCTTACAACAAATTATTGCAAGTCTATCGTCCTTAATGATCTCCTTCAAATGCACGAATCGTTCAAATTATGCTAGCTTCTTCTTCTCTCAATAAACTGAATCTCTCGTTGGCCTGAGTGAAAAATGACTCTTGGAAAATCTTTTCTTTACGATAAACTGAATCTCTCGTTGGCCTGAACAGTGACTCTTGGAATATAAGTAGAAAATATAACTTACAATCTTTTACTGGATCAGCTTCTGTCAGATACACTAACTACACGAAAACTCACAAACTTTCACTGCTACTGCTTCGTACCTCTGGGAAACTACCCAAGAACAACGGCCGTTCGCCTTGCACCCTTGGAAACCAACTGACTATCTTTTTTTCTTCCGAAACTAACTAACGTCTCATTCGCAAACCAATCATCCCACCTTTTTTCAATTTCATCCAATCAAAACGCGTCATCCATCCCCATTTCTTCATTTCGATAACAAACAAATTTTTACCTATAATTATAAAATTTCCTAAAACTTATTTACAAATAATATTTTTCTACAATTCTTAAAAACTAACAAAAACCTATCTTTCTAAAATCTATTCTATTGTCCTAATCAACTGCACTAATGTGTTTGGAAAACCCGGTTCAATTGTCTTTTATTTCACTTAAGCTTATTCACGTCATACAAATATATTTTAACAAAGAAAATAATTTATGCATAGCTTACGTTTTGTTTAACACAGGTAATCCAAAATTAAAAGACTTTCATTCTTCGAAATGTTTGTAGTGTATTTTTTGACTTATCTGAATTATTTTAATGTTTTGAACTTTGAAATATTTTTAAACAAACCGATATTTTCTTGATTTTACATATCATAACAATATATATATATATATATATATATATATATATATATATATATATTACGTGTTAATGGATTAAGTTCAACTTTAATGATCTACTTTATGATTATCATTTAAAATATAGAGAAAATATTGTAACATTTTATCTTAAAAGAAACAAGCAGGAGAAAATAATTTCAGATATCAGGAAGAAAATATAAAAACAATGGAAAGTCAGCGATAATGATAAATATCCAAATATGGAATGTCCTAAAAAGTATGTAGGGCAACCAAAAAGAATGCAATGTAAGCAAGCAATGTGAGAAGATAATGAAAATAACGAACTGGACAACAGCATGAGATATCTAAGAAAATATCTGAAAAATGGAAATATTTCAGTAAAACAAAAGAATGATTAAATTTGTATGGGATTTTTACATAAATAAACTTCTCTACTCTAATATAAACATAATTGAGAAAGAGTATTAAACAGAGGGTCTTAGGGTTAAAATGAGAAAATCATTGGATTTGGATATCTCTATCTATCTATCTATACAGACCTTGCTGTCCAATTTTGGACATAGACCTCCTCTTCCTTCTTCAACGTCTCTCTATTGTAGGCAGTTTGTATCCACTTCAGGCCTGCGTGTTTCTTCAAGTCATCTTACCATCTCATTTGTGACCTTCGTCTTTTTCGTTTGTAACTAGACGGTCTCCAGTGTATAATCATTTTATTCCATCTGTCGTCTTTCTGTCTTATGGTATGTCCAGCGAACTTCCACTTAAGTTTTGCTATCTGCGTTGATACATCGGTCACTTTTGTTTTGTTGCGGATCCAAGTGTTTCTTTTCTTGTCTGATAACCTGATGTTCAGCATTTGCCTTTCCATGGCTCTTTAGGTCCTTGCTATTTTTTTTCCATATTTTCCTTTGTAAACGACTAAATTTGAGAACCGTAAGTGCAAACAGGAAGTATACATTGGTTGAAGACTCGTGTTTTTAAATATTGGGGGTATTTTATATTTTTTAGTATATAGGAAAATTTTCCGAAGGATACCCAAGCCAACCGTATCTTTCCCTTTATTTCTCCGGTCTGAATTTCTTTATTTGATTTAACTAGTTGTCCCAAATATACATATTCTTTTATTTGTTCTACAGTTGTTTGTGCAATTGTAATTATTAATTCTTCTGGTTGGTTGGTCATAATTTTCGTTTTAGTATAATTTATTTGTAGACCTATTTATGTTAATTCCCTATTTAATTCATCCATCATATTTTGTAATTCTTCTCTTTTATCTATCATTAATACAATGTCATCTGCATATCTTAGGTAATTCAAGTATTGGCCACTTATGTTAATACCCCGTTTTTTCCTTTGTAATTTCCTCATAACATCTTCCAAAGCTTGTCACCCTGTCTGACTCCTAGCCGTATCTTAATAGGCTCCGTTAGTTTAACTATTTTAATGGATATTGTTGCTTGATGATATATATTGAAAATTAAATCCGATATCTATAGTCTATTCTCCCATTTTGTAAAGAGTTCTTTACTGGCCAATGTTCCACCTTATCAAATGCTTTTTCAAAGTCTAGAAATGTCATATACATTGGGATTTGATATTCGTTGGCCTTTCTTAATTGATCTTTTTATCGTAAGCAGATGGTCGCTTGTACTGAATCCTTTTCTAAAACCGGCTTGCTCTCTTGACTAGTAATTATCTAACTTAGTTGTTAATCTGTTTATTAGTAGTTTAGTTACAGTTTGTACTTTACATTAAGTAGCGTTATGGGCCATTAGTTGTTCAGATCTTTTCTATCGCCTTTCTTAAGATTTTGATATATATTCCATAAATTAGAAATGATTTATAAGGAAGAAAATCTTTTGCCTACAAAATAATAAAACAAATCAATATAACAGAGGAAGGTATGTCCCCTAGGAAATAATTTTTCTTCTTTAGGTGCCCTGTCCTCCAAGAACATTGTAGTCACTGATATTAAGAATTTCTCATCACTTGGGCACATTACTCCAATTTGTAATGTAAACATGGCAAGAAAGTAAAGAATTAAAATGAGGGTTAGTAGCATGGGGGAGAATGATGGTCATTTTAATGATTATTATATATCCCAAATCAAATAAGGGATAATTAATACAGTAAAGTATACATTTTAAATTACACAAAGAAATTGACCTAGTTAGTGCATTGTTTCATAGTTGTTTAAACGTAGAAAAAGCACGTCAAACAAAAACTGTTGTTGTAAAAATAACACCGCTCGTGACCCAAATGAAGCATAGAATCACTAACTCAGCGAGAACGCAACCTTGGTACTACAACCGGTCAATGCGGACACGCGTTGATAAAAACCAAACTAAGGAGGCCAAGCGGGAGTAGTACGGCGGAAGCGATCAGTAATAGCGGGGCACCGGGACTGGCCGCTCAGGCAGTATTGCCGGCATCGGGTCGGACGCGACAGCGTCCCGTACGCACAGGCAGTTGGTGTCTTCGGGCAGGGTTGTTAATACGAGAGTCGGCACAAGGTGCGGATTATGCGCGATTATTATATTTCGACGGGGTATAGTTCCGTATAAGTGTCGGGTACTGAAAGAAATCCGATTTCCAGAGGAACTGAAGGGCGTATCATTAGCTAGAGCCTAAATACGCGAAAAGTAACAAAATTCTATATACTAACCCGAGTAAATTATAGTATTACAGATTGTCACCCCTTTACTTTCTTGCTAAGATCTCTTTTCGTCTCCCTTCGCAACGAACGAGTTATTATTTATATCTGACAGTTTTTTAACTTAATTGTAAACCACATAGTATATTCAATACATTTGTAGACTCTAAATTTTGGTTTTATATTCCTTCCGATCGATTCAGACAGAGACCAGAAGAGTACCAAATTTCGGCTTATACATTTATCCGGCTTCTAAAGTAAGCCCATAGACTCAAACTCTTTACAGGACCTGAGACCTAGAAGTCCTTAACCCCTATTCCGAAGTTCCTTACCTTCTCGTAAATCCACGAAGGCGAGCCAGCCCTCCAGACTAGTGGGACCAGTATTCCTTGCAGCCGCTCGCAGGGATAAGCTTCCTTTAAGGTTCATTACCAGTATATTACAGTGGAAACAGCGTTGTACAGTGGTGAAGATTTTCTCACCCTCTAGTTCCAGATGTAACAATAGGGTATAAACCTCTATCGAGGATGGTACAAATTTTAGGGCTTCGGAACCTAGCTTTCTTTGTTTAGACGCTGTAAAACTGCTTCTTTCGTCATACTGTCCATCCATAATATCACAACATTCAACTGTACACCTATATCTTTGAAATCTAAAGTGTTTTACATATAGAGTGCTGAAGACATAACAATATTATATCCGAATTCTTAAGAGCATTTTTAGCTCTTTGTTGGTTTTGTTTGTTCATATCTTTTGCATTTTCTTAAATTATGTTTTGACTTGCTCTATTCTGTTTTAGGGTTTACAGAGATGAGTCCCACTTTTTATTTATTCAACAGCCCAAATATTTGTGGTTTCCACCATTTCTTCATTTTTTCTAATATCGGTTAGATTAGACGTTAATAATGAACAACAACTGATGAAAGATAATGAGGATTTGCAAACGAATGAATACTACAGATCTCGGCATGGATTTTTGTAGATTTAAAAAGGTATTTGACATGCTGAAATTGTTTACTGTTTGTCAGCTTTGAAAGAGTGTGAACCGATAACCTATGTTATCTATGTGGCAACATACTATTGCTTAATAAACACGCTAAGATCCTTAACATCGCTAATATTGATATCAAATGTAGAATTCTACTAATAGATTGCATGTAACTAAAGCTGTTTTTCAGCACGCCTTTAAAATATTAAGCCAGAAAGATAACAGCATACGAGGCAAAAGACTTAATTCTATATTCGACTTACCGATCAAGGTTACCAACTTTCAAAAGCTACACAGAAAGTAGCTTTTTGTTTTGTTGAAATTTACAGAAAAATCATCAGTCATTTCCAATATAGACGAATGTAAAAGGGAAAATATATCATAAAAAAGCTATAGCAAAAATTATTGTACAACAAAAATAAAAAACTACCAGATAGCCAAACGATTTAAAGAGAATAAAAAAATCGGCAAAGTAACTGCTTCAAATAAAAATGTACCCGGTAACAGTCACATTAACTCATTCTCATTCATAATAGTGAATATATGATATTGATTATTGCTGCTTATTGTCCATTCTTTAGCTCAACTGGATATCTGTTAAAATATTCATTCAATAAACTGTCAAAGTACTTTTTCCATCGTTTTTTGACATTCTTTTCGTAAACAAATTTGAAAATAAAATAATATGACACTTATTCTTGCCTTGTGTTAAACGGTTGTGAGCTAACTTAATTTGGTTTATGTAAACCCAAAGAAATTTATGTAAATAGGCACGCAATGATTGAAAGTGCCGATTATTTGATTGATGATTTTTTGTTGTTTGTGAACTCACATAATATAAAAATAAGATAATCTTAATTATCTGATAACAAGCTAATACATTTTAAACTAGATTATAATATTTTTTTCTAAAATATGGACTAAAGACGCCAACGCACGTTTTCAATATAGGCTTACGATATTTTTGAGCCATTTTGGTTAACCCTTTAAACATACCTGCAATTCTATCCGCTTGTGTCATACATTTGACAGGTTTAACGTCATATGCTTCTGGTCCAGGGGATATGTTGTCGATCTTGGTTGTTCTAGAAGCTGTATACTGTGGAGAGCAGCCCAACTAGGAAACAAACAAATTATTATTCACTATTTTTTTACACCAGTCGCACTTTAGCTGATTCCCCTATTACATTTCTTTTATTTCTTTCTTATCCCATATCAGAATTTTAAAACCCTTTACCATCACTCAAAATATTAATAATCGTGGAGATATGTAAAATGTTAAACAACAAAAGTAACACACCACGGATAATCGAGTACCACCAGAAGAGATAATCGAATTGGAGCAATAACAGATCCCTAAACCTAAACCCTCCAACAGATGATATTAACAGCTTTAACAATACAATTACTAAAACAGTCACATATACTCAAGATAAATTCTATGGAAGACTTTATCAAGCCCTTGATACAAAGATGAATAACAAAAAATACAAAAAGAAAGCTGGAAGGTTTTGAAAGAAAAATGCTAGGGTAGATATTTTTCCAACGAAAACTGTTTGATTGGTAAGATTAAAAATTCAGTAACTTGTTCTAAGCGACTTACCTTTTTATGTTTTGCATCATCTGGAAGTTGATAGAAGGTACTACAGAACGATGGGTTCAAATATGAAGGCTCTAATCTGGATGAACTTAAAAAAGGAACTCGGTTACCTAAAAAATATGTATATAATCGTAATATAAATTACCACGTAAATGAGCGGGGAGTACTTGAAAGATTTGCTTAATGTTAAAAGTCAGGAGAGATGCGAAATGCTTCAATTGATTACATAAGAGAAGATCAAGGATAAGTTAAGCATAGTAAACAGAGGATGTTATGGCTGCATCTTCTTCTTCTTCAGATGCAAATCCACTAATGGATGTTAGCGATCACATTTTCCATTAATTCTCTATTTCTTGCAATATGTATCAGAGATTGTATGTCGTTAATCCCTGTCCATTGCCTTATGTTTCGGAGCCAGGACATTTTCTTGCGTCCCATTCCTCTCCTGCCTTCAATTTTACCCTCGATTATAAGTTGGAGGAACTGGTATTTTTCATTTCGCATGATGTGACCTAGATACGCCGTTTTCCTTTTCTTGATGATTTCGAAAAGTTGGCGTTCTTGGTTTATTCTTTTAAGGACATCTATATTTGTGATTTTCGCTGTCCATGGTATTTTTAGGATACGGCGATAAAGCCACATTTCGAAAGCTTCTAATCTGTTTATATCACTCGTTTTGAGTGTCCAGCCCTCTACGCCATATAGCAGCACTGACCATACGTAGCACTTAGTAAACCTTAGTCTCAGTTGAAGATCAAACTCTGAACAAGTCAGTACTTTCTTGAATTTTACGAAAGCTTGTCGAGCTTGCTCAATGCGACATTTTACTTTCCTGTCTGATGCCCAATCTTCAAAAAGCCACGATCCCTGGTATTTAAATTTACTCAATCTTTCAATGGACTTAGTATTCAGTGTTACGGTGGAGTTTTCAATTGCATCTAAGTTTCTGGAGATGATCATAAATTTGGTCTTTTTGGTATTAATCTCTAATCCCATTTGCTTACTGTATTCTCCGATTATAGTGACAAGTTGTTGAAGATCGACTATGTTGTCACAAATTAAGATACCATCATCAGCATATCGTATGTTGTTGATCAATACTCCATTCACCTTGATTCCCATCTCTGCATCCTCCAAAGACTCTTGAAATATGGCTTCCGAATAAATGTTAAATAAAAGAGGGGAAAGCACACATCCCTGTCGAACGCCTCTTCTTATATGTATGGGTTTGGATATAGAATTGTCTATTTTTAACTGTGCCGTTTGATGCCAGTACAAGTTTTCAATGCATCTTATGTCTTTTTGGTCTTTATCAACTTTCTTGAGAATTTGCATTAACTTGTGGTGTTGGACACGATCAAACGCTTTTTGGTAATCTAAAAACCATAGGAACACATCCTTCCTCTGATCGTAACAATTTTGGACTCTGAAATTGAGGAAATGCTATGGATGTACATCAATAGAATTATTCAGAGTAGCCATATCTTCAAGCAGCCATGATGATTGCGAACCTCTGTCATTGCTGTGATTACTGCGGAAATGGCGTGTAAAGAATAATAAGCTAGGCAAGTCGGATGATAAAAACCTTCAAACTCGTCAAGGTTTCCTGTATAATCTTTTTATCTCTTTCACTATATTTTTCAGTTTTTTTATTAGTGTCCGAAACTCTCTGTACTTTTTTAAATGAAATGAAATAAATGAAATTATACTATAGAAAACTTACTGAGCTGTGTTTTACATATGACGGTGTACGTATTTGGTCCAATTAAACCTGAGGTTTGTGATTTCCAGGGAACACCAAATCGGGTGGTTTTGTTATGCATATTTAACAATTCTTTAAAAAATCATACAAAGTTTGTTGTTAAGATGATACTGGAAATTACTGTTTCTTTCATTAATTTTAAGTATTATTGGTTTTCTTTAAGAATAATCTGACATTGACAATTAGATTAATGTAAGACTTCAATAAAATTGTCAAACAGTTTGATTGTCAGAATATCAATACATTAGTAAGGCTTCGTTCGTATGCGTTCTTTATCAACGACGACAGTTAAAATATCGTTGAAATGAAACAAATAAGTATTCGAGTAATTATTCACACGCAAGGTTTTTAACGAGATACGATTTGGAAGATTACTAATTGACCCCAGACCCCATACATGAAAAGTCCCGCCGTGTCGTCTATGTTTAAGCTCATCACACTTCGCTTATTTATTGCTGGCACTACAAATATCTAAAGATTAATTATCGACAAATTTTGACTTCACATTCTTATGCTGGATTTGTCGATGGCCTTGATTACGTTAATTCGTTACGCATGTTTTTATGCGTAACATAACCTCTTCCTCAATTTGTGCCACAAACACTGTGTCTTTAGCAAAGGAGAAAATGAAAACGTAGCTTCATTTTATCATATACCTCCAGCTTACTCATCTTAAATCATTTTTAATGTATGTGCACTATATAAATTAAACCAACAACCTTAACAACCTATAGGCTTAGTATTAACATAATTTATGCAAGCTTTAACAATTGTAGCATTATTTCTCTCTTGTTCAGTTTTTAAGTAAATTGTTTTTATGGATCTGGTGAAGAGCTCAATTTTTAGAGCACGAAATCGCTTGTCTTAGCTACTGCAACAATAAAACTCCAGCTTACATTGGGAGCATATTGTTTAAGGATTCGTCTAGCTCAGTCTCTTAGGACGAGAAAGTTAAGGAATCAGTTCAAAGACAACTGAACGAAAATTTAATTTAGGAAGATATTAGTGAAAACGTATTAGAAGCGGCTGGCATCTTCAATAAGAAACAAACTGAATTGCTACAGGATGAAAATGGTAAAGTAATATTTGAAGTAGAAGACAAACTTAAAGAATCGGAAAATAACGTCACACACCTATTCGAAGACGATAGGAGTAGTTCACCTCCTGATATTACTAACTGCGGCGGACCCCTAATAACACACTTTGAGGTTATAAAGGCCATACAATCATCAAAAGATAACAGAGTTACTAGTCCTGATGAAATTCCAACTGAAATATATAATCTTATAAATATAGCAATGTTTTAGAGGTTATAACTTCGTTTTTTTCGACAACAGCAAAAACCTGTACTGATTATAAAACCATCAGTTTGTTAAACCACTTATTGAAAAATTTTCTGAAGGTAATACATGGTCGTATCTACAATAAATGCGAGGAATAATTGGATGACACTCAGTTTGGTTTCCGTAATGGGTTTGGAACGAGAGAGGCACTGTTTGGAATGAACGTACTTAGTCAAAGATGTCGTGATATATCTGTAGACATATACTGTTGTTTTATTGACTTCCAAAGGGCATTTGATCGTGTTAACCACTCTATATTGATCGAAGCTCTAAAAGACATTGGCTTGGACGGCAGAGATGTTCGAATAATTGCAAATTTATATTGGAATCAAACAACATCAGTTTTAGTAGATGATGTGGAATCACAGGCTCTCAATATTAAAAGAGGAGTACGACAGGGATGCCTTTTGTCACCCCTGCTTTTTAACGTATACTCCGAAAGAATTTTCAGAAAAGCACTTTCTGAAAAACAAATAGGAATACTTGTGAACGGCGAAGTCATCAATAATTTGCGATATGCGGACGATACAGTACTCCTAGTTTCTAGTCAAGAAGATCTGCAAACACTACTTAATAGTGTCGTTGAGAGTTGTAGGGAGGTAGGTTTGGATCTTAACATAAGGAAAACCAAAATACAAGTTGATAAAATCGTTTACCTTGGACAGCAATTAAATTGTAACTCAGAAAGTCACGGCGAAAGTAGATCCAGGATAGAGCAGGCTAGAGCTGCTTTTAGAAGGATGTCCAATGTGATATGTAACACAGACCTAAAATTGGCATTAAGGATCCGCCTACTTCGTTGCTCGCTTCCTGTTCTCGCTCTAAAATCGATCTAAATCGCCTTGAGGATTTCGAAATGTGGTGCTATAGCAGAATTTTAAAAGTTTCCTGGGTGGAGAGGATTCGAAACTCCACAATACTAGAACGTCTCAGCAAGAATACTGAGATCATAAAAAGCATCAAGCAGAGAAAGCTGGAGTATTTCGGACATGTAATGAGAGGTCCTAAATATAGGCTGCGACAAAATATCATGCAAGGAAAAATAGCAGGCAAACGCAGTCCAGGACGAAGAAGAACCTCATGGTTGAAGAACTTGCGAGATTGGTATGGTGTTGATACAAGCATGCTATTTAGGGTGGCAGTAAATAAAATTAAGATAGCTATGAATAATGGTAACCAACGTTCTGAAAGGATGTGGTACATGAAGAAGAAGAAGTCTCTTAGGTGTCATGATCATCATCAACAGCTATTACAAGTCTTCTTTTTCTTTTTTTTACTTGTTCCACATCTCTGTCTTCATATGTGTAGTACTTTCTCTTGCCGCATTGATGAGATTTCGTAGATTTAGAATTTGTTCTGATCTTCTTTTTTTTTATACAAATCCGACACGACGTAAAGTATCTGTCCTTGGTAATTTAATTTAACCTTATACTGTGATCTACAAAAGATGATACTTGCGAAAGTCATCAATGTGATTAGTCTATTCAACTAACATTTGTCTGTACATGTAAATATAAGCAGTTCAAGCTAGTCTAGGCTAAATCAATCTCACTGACAATCAAACCTATAGTAATTTCTTATACATATACTTCTAAGCAACTTTATTCTGTTTTGTGTTTGTCTAATAAATGTAATTCCCAATTGTTTATGTTAATTATCAGAAATAGCTGCTTAATTATTTAAAGTCGTAAAAAAATTAAGTGTATATGATTGTAAAGAAAAATAACAATCGATTGGCATAACTCATAAATCACTATCAATTAAGAGAAGAATACTTATTCTCTGTAATGTTGTAGTTAATAGGTAGAAAGTCAGCATCGAAGCGCACAGTGGGCAATCCGACGACGAACGGAAAGAAAATTATTCTTCGACGCTAACCTGTAGATGCGCTTATCACAAAGTCTTATTTAGTTCTGCCCTCTGCATAGAAACAAACCCTCTTATTTAGAGGCTTATGGGGGGCGAAATTATCTGGCAATATTTCGAGTATAAGTCCAGTGCACCGTAATAAACTAAACAACTTTTAATCTTTAAGCAACTTCAGTCTTATCTACAAAATGGCGTTTGCAGCCCTGATTAATAAACTGATCTTTTAAAAACGTTTTGGCTTTTCTCGACCAATTTTAGAATAATTAAAGACAAGCGGTTTTCAGACTTGATAAATATATAAATTAGCCAATTTTAACATGGAAATTCAAATATCATTAAGAACAAATATTAAAAATATTAAAAATAACAAAACAAAATATATATAGTATTTAAGTAGCACTAAATAGTTCTTATAGTTGAAGCACTTTCAGCACTTGCCTTCAAGCCATCCTGCAAGGAAAAATATTTGGAAAGTGAGGTCCAGGAAGAAGAAGAAACTCTTAGTTAAAGAACCTCAGAATCTGGTTCAATACAACATCTGTGCAGATTTTCCGCGCTGCTGCAGATAAGATAAAGATTGCCATGATTATCGTCAACATTCGTAACGGATAGACACATCAAGAAGAAGAAGAAGAAGAAGAAATGGTTTTTAAAACATTAAGAAAACGTTGATTTATAGTCAGACCAAATTTTTCTGCTTCCTATTTTATTTTCGTAACCCTTATTTTTAGTTTTTTGCCCCTTACTGAGCAGAGACCTTGCCCATCATACTTGCTGATTCCATTATCTTAATTCTCGCCTGCTTCTTATTTTCTTTTTCTTGTCTAGAATCTCATACGCTGTTTTTTGAATACATTTTCGCAACTTCTTCCTTTCATTAATCACTTTTGATTTCGAAGATTGTTGCTCGAAATGTCCATCTTTGTATTGAATTCTTCAACTTTTTGTTTCTTGGAGAAAAATTTGCAATTAATTGCGATTTATTCCCAAAAAATAAAGTCAATATTTTAATTATTCTCGATACAATGCAAACATTGAAATGAAAAACAAGAATTATAAGAATTAACCATTCCTAATATTTTTATTAAAAAAATTATCTCGTATTTGGTATATTAAGATAAAACCAAATACTGCAATTAATTTATATCATTTTAATTAAGAGTGAGATGTATTTGTGTGTGATAATTATCACTATTATCACTTTTTTCACTTTTTAAAAGGATTAATAGATACCATGATATCATTGCTAATTTAAGCCATGATTATCTGTCGAATTAATGAGAAGAATATAATAAAATCAAGTATTTCACAATAAAATTTTTCATGTTATTATATATGACAAGTTTTTGTCTTTTTGGAAGAATGTGTCACTTAATACACTTAATACAATATTGTCTCAAAGTTTAAAATGGCTATAAAATTGTACGTTAAATATTTAACAATTGTAAAACGATTACCATTGCAACCTTATGGTTTAGATTGAGCTGCCACGGCGCAACTGTTTTAAAATTACGGTCTAAAACCGATTGTATTAACAACTATTTTCCGCTAATGCGTCATCAGTCAGCAGACTAATTTTCCCCTATTATAGTTTTCAACCGCTATTTTAAAACAGTTGCGTTGTGGGCGTTTAACCTCAGATACAGTGCTAGTCAAAAGTCCGTCCCCCTTCGTGTCTTTTGAACGGTCATAATAATTATAATAGTGAAATTTGGAGAACGGTAATAAACAGACATATGCTTCTTAACTAGTCATACGAAGTGACATAATAGTGACAGATGACGTTACAGCGCCACTGTGACAGATAATTTTAAATGGGACATAATTTTTCTGCGCTTCTCTTCTTCCTTGGGTTATCATTTTTCATCGTAGCCTGACCTGCTCTTCCAATTCTTCTTTATATTCTTCACCAAACCATTCTTTTTGTTTTTTCTTTGAGTTATCATTAGTACTGTGAATGTTTACCGCTTCTCTAGTTACATCTCTTGACGTTTTCTTGCTTTTAAGATGTCTTCCTTTATTTTTTTCTGAAACTTTTTTTTCTTTGTTCTATTTCCATAGTTCAATGTTTTTATTACTGGTGCCCTATTTTTGTAGTTTTTTTTACTTTTCTACTCTCTAGTAAATATTCTAATTTTGTATTTATTTTTCACCTTTTGTCAAATTATCATTAACATATCTTTTTTCTTTCAGTTGGTTAAGTTTAATTTTATTTTGCATTACTTTGGACTGTTTATATTTATTATCCAACTCTACCAGGCATGTTTAGTCTCCCATCTGTCTTGCATCATTTACTATTGCTTTAACTTCCATTTAATTTTCTATGAAACTTCTTACTTCATTCTTAAGCATATTTGGACTGTCCGTCTCAATTGAAATTCCTTGAATCATAGCACTTCTCCTTCGCTAGGCTCCTTATAGTTTTTGTAATATTTCATTAGTATTACTTAATTCGTTTTGCAGCTAATTGATCCCTTATATCGGTTTTCATTAGGTACTTTTAGTTTTTCCTTTTCTTCTCGATATTTTTTTGAACGCAAGAACAGTATGATAACTGGGGAATATTGGCATCGATGTGCAAACATACGAATTGGACACAAAACGATGGAAGCAGTGGAAATACGACGTGAAGTGAGGCAAGGATGTATTCTATCGCCTGTACATTTTAATATCTACTCAGGATTTATTTTCAGAGAAGCCTTAGTTGGAGATACAGGCATTCAAATCAACGAAATTAATGTCAACAATCTCAGATATGCAGACGATACGGTAATTTTTGCCTCAAATGAAGAAGACATTATAAACAGGGTAACCCAAGCATGTCATGAATATGGGATAAAAATTAATACTTCTAAGACCAAACTTCTGCTTGTCAGCAAACTGAACCAACGAACATCAGAGCGTATAGAATAGAGTTAGAAAGAGTCCACAATATTACCTATTTGGGCGCAAACGGTAACGATAACTGGGATATAAATTAAAAAATAAGAATACGCATTGAAAAAGCAAGAGCCGCCTTCTATAAATTAAAGAAAATTCTAATTAATAGAGATAATCTACTCTTTATCAAAGAAGAAGAACTTTATCAAAGTAATTTGATAACTACAAGTTTGAAAATAATTGCACACCCACACAATTTTTACATCTACACTTATTCATTGTCATAAAATGTCACCTTCATAAAACAATTACTCAATAAATAACACACATTTCAAAAATATATCTCTGGAATAAGTATAAATAACTTTTAATAACACAATAGTATATTGCACCACTTACATTTAACAAACAATCTCACACATATCTCAAATTCATTGGATCAAATCTATCTCCTCAAAAACTTCCCGTTTACTGTCAAACAACTGCAATAATAGTATTGAGTTCTCCATTCAACAATATAAAGTAGTTTCAAACATGTTCTACCATCCATCTATTAATAGAGTACCGGCATGTAAGTAATTTTTATTTTATTTATTTGCTCATTTATTAATTTATTACAATAGAAGAGATTTTATAACACATTGTGGGCCTTACCTTGTCTTTTTAACCTATTAAAAAAATTTTTATACCTTTTATTCATCTCAATCATTTAAATAAAACCACAGACATGTAATATTGGCATAATTATTGTAATTTATAACATCTAATTTGTTTATCTTTATTAGACAACACCCTAATATGGGTTTTTATCATTTCAGCATTTGTTTAACTTTGTATCGAGACCTGAAGATGCTTTGCATATTGTAGAAAGCGAAACCGGTTGTCTGATAGTTAAATTAAATTGATTGTGAGTAAGTATTATTTATTATTTCTTTACCTATTTGAAATGGACTCACACAAGCAACACATTCATGATTTACAATAGAACTAGTTAATAAAATACAACATTTTCAATTACCTAACAACTCCAGATTAATTTCATTTGACGTAAAAAATCTTTTTCCTGGTATCCCTCCTACAGAAACTTTTATTCTAGTAAAAAACCTTTTAGACCAAAATAGTACAAATCCAATAATTACATCTGAAATTTTACATCTTCTTGAAGTTTGCATAAACCAGGACTACTTTGAATTTAATGATCAAATATATACAAATAACAGTGCAAGACTTATAATGGGCAATCCTCTAAGCCCATTACTATCAGATATTTTTATGGACCATCTAGAGACAAAGATTTCAAAACATCCCATATTCAAACAATTTCTATATTGGTGGAGATACGTAGACGACGTACTGGCATGTTTCACAGGAACTAACAGGCAACTCAACCAATTTTTATCGTATATTAATTCACTTCATAGTCATATTGAATTTACAATAGAAACAGAACAAAATCAATCCATAAATCTTTTAGATATAAAAATTATCAGACTTAAAAGCAAACATGACTTATCCATATTTCATAAACCTACACATACTGACACAACTATACATAATTCATCATCCCATCCAACACAACATAAACTGGCAGGTTATCATAGTATGTTACATAGATTAACAGAAATTCCGATGTCAAAATACAACTTTGAGACAGAATTAAATATAATTACAAACAGTAATTTTATTTATATATAATATATAAAGTTTATAAAAACAAACAATTAATAAAATGTTAAATCAAAAACTACACAAGAAAGCCCTGAAATTAGTATTTCCATCACCAGAGAAAAAACCCAGTACCTTCTGTTCGATTACATATACAGGCAAAACAACAACAAAAATAGCCAAACACATAAAAAAGAAAGGAATAACACCAGCTTTCCGAGCAAATAACAACCTAGGCAAATATATTAAAAATAACAAGAGCCAAAATAAAAAACACTTAAATAGTGGTGTGTACAAACTTCAATGTGGTGACTGCCCAAAAACTTACATCGGTCAAACTGATAGAAACTTTAATAAACGAACAGCAGAACATAAAAGGGCTTTCAATAATAGAAAAACAGATTCGACATACGCACTTCACCTTCTAGATCATAATCATTCTTTTAATGACAAATATAAAATTCTTCACATTCAAAATAAAAGCCTTAAGCTATCTTTGTTAGAATCTATGGAAATCAACAAATTAAAAAACACAAATATAATTCTGAATGACCAACTTGAGACAAACAGTTCTCCCCTCCTTAACCTATTTCATTAGATACTATAAATTGTAAACGCATGCCAAAAATCACTTGAGAAAGGCAATCAGCCGAAATGCTGTAGTGATAATAGTTAAAATAAATTTTGTGGAAGTTTGAAAACAAAGTTTTCAGTGTTTTATTGTTACATAAAATGAATTTCCATCAAGTAACGGTCGAATCGATCAATTATTTAAAAGTTATTATTGCCAATATTATCGCCAATGGTCGATAATCTGACAGGGACAATTACTGAAAAAAGAAGAATATGTATATATATATATATATATATATATACATACATACATATTATAAGGTCGTACCAAGTCCAATGTTTAAATAAAACTTTAACGTACAAGTGCGTGATAAATAACATCTTGGCTATGTAAATATAGAAACATTTCAAAGAAAAAATCTTTGCGTAATCTTATAACTCAAACAATATATCAGATAATACAGAATTTTGTTAAACCATTATTATGAATAAGAAGCAGTATTAAAAATCGTGATATCATTCTATAAAATGATTTTTTTATTGATAAGACGCTATCATTGTTTAAGTACTTATTAAAATCAGTGATTAATCTTGGAGGGTCTTAATATAAAATTCGTGTTGCTACAAATTAAACAAAAGAAACACAAATCAAATGATTAATAGAAATAGATTAATAAAAGACAGGAATAGCATATTCTTCTGGTGCCTAAGTGTTTTTTTAAAAACTAGAGGTCGTAGGTTAAATGCAAATTAGAATAATAATGGACGAAAAAATGCAATATTTGTATTGTAAAAAAACTAGCAAATAGTAACAAATAGTAAATATTAGTTGAAAATAAATTACGAAAATTACTCTTGAAATATTATTACTTATGTTAATCGTAGCAGGCAGTAGGATTTTACCACGTCGAAGCTCGGCGCCGAATCTCGATAGGACGTAACCGATAATTTGAATATTTTCAGTACGATGTCTCAATAGGAAGTGACTTGAGATGGTCAGAAAAGACTTCTGACTATTCTTAGGTAGTCTATGGGACAAATACTTTCATAAATCAGCGTCATTGTATGGCGCTTTTGCAGGGCGATAATCTAACTTAATGGTTACTGAAATATGATACTTTTATAGCGGTTTGTGTGCTGGGGACAATTTCCAAAATAACAAAAGCAGTGAAATTCTTTAAACTTAAAAACAGCACCTTTTACCATTATATCGACTGATGAACTGCGCGTTGATTTGGCTTTCATATTACTCTAATGCGTGTTCATGCTATACTGGCGAATACTCGATTTCATTGTTTGTTTACAGTCGAGGTAAGGCAGTTACCATAAGTATTTGATTACTATCGGAAATTCTCTAATTATACCGTGGCTACCTCCCTGTTGACTGTGTTGATACGGATAAACCCTTGATACTTAAGCTGCATGCCGCAATAAAAAGAGTATAAATATGAAAAAGCTAAAAACGGTAATTAAGGGGCAAATGTGTGGGATGATCAAAATTAATATTTAGGTGCTCTGTATTAAGTTATAACGTCAATGAGTATCCGACAATTAAATTGAATTTCTACTAGAATAATCTCCTTTTGAAAACAATTATATTAAAAAAAGTCGACATAACCGCGTGAAATATATTCTACCATTCTTCTTCTTCTTGTGCCACTCGTATCGGAGATTGGAAATCATCAAGGCTAACTTGATCTTAATATTGTTCTGAAGCTATTTTCTTGTGTCATTTTAAATTAATTACTATTTAATTGGGAATAAGACACAATTAAAGATAAAAATCCGTTTATTGATGTTTCAATTTCCACTTCGGAAATCGTTCTCAAAATACAAACAGTAAATTAAACAAATTTTGTTTTTTTTTACTTAGTGAAAAATTCTTCTAGTAATTTAATTTTATCTGACTCATTTATATTGACAATTCAGACATACATTAGGCATTTTAAAGTAGACGACTTTAAAATGATATTGCCAATATAGTTGAGTTGCGCTCCTGGGACGACTTTACTTATAAGATAGTTCATTCAATTACATGAAATCAACTTTAACTTGAGAATATCCGTCAGAAAAAATCATAGCATGTAATTCTTCTTTAAAAAGACAAACACATGCCATGATAACAGTAAAATTCTCCTGTTAGTGATTCCATAGTAAATTATGAGGGAAAAACCAGGAAAAAATCTCATAATACTATCCCGACATGGTAAGTATTCGGTCGTACATTTAGTTTACCTTCAATAAACACCAAACTCTGACTTTATATGTTTAATCGAATGAACTATCTTATAAGTAAAGTCGTCCCAGGAGCGCAGCCCAACTGTGTTGGATGGGAAGTATTTCAGAATGAGTCTTTTACCAAATAAGCTAATTAAGAGAAGTGTGATGCAGTTTACGAATCAGTTTTAATATTATAATTAAATCATAACAGCCTAGTAAATTATAACTAAAATAATTCTTGACAACAATTTAACTTGAAACGTTAACAAATAATTTTAGTTTTAAATTTTTGTGGTATTTAATTAATCCTACTGCATTAAAACTGAAAATTTCACTTGCGTCAATAAAAATTTGATAAAATATAATCGGTTTCAATAAATATTTCATTCGAAGCCGATAAAATGTTCGTTATCAATGTATATTTTCCAAAAAGGTAACTTTCAAATAAACCTCTTCAAAATAATTAGTTTTTATTAAAAACTGTGAATCACTTAAAATAAAAAAAACATTCTATATCCTTGTACAAATATGTATATATAATTTAACCTACAGGTTTAATTCCCTGACCTAAAGACTCGTTTTTTCCAGTCTCTTCTATATGCTTATTTTTTATAGGTACCCGAGGTGAAAGGTTCAGCATACTTGCCCACTGTCCATCGCAAAGGTTTTCAAACGTCATATCTTCTAGTAGAGATCCTCCTAAATCTCCAGGTCCTCGACAAGCAGGCTGGGTGTCCCATAGTTTATCTTTGTTACTATTTATCCATCTGAAAAATATAAAATGTGTCAAATTTTACTGGTCATTGTGAATCTCTTAGAGCAGAGATGCACGAATGGTCGTCGATATTCTTTTTATATCAAATACAAAAGCAGCTTAATGTAAAATATATATATATATATATATATATATATATATATATATATATATATATATATATATATATATATATATATATATATATATATATATATATTGTAGATGTAAGTTTTCGAATCCAGCATAAACGTAATAATAAAATTTCAAAAAACAACAAATTAAAGAATCAATTTCAAAAAATCAATTCATAAAAATCCTTAGAAAAAAGAGGTCAAGATTATGTCCCATTAGTCAATTAGTAACAAACGATGCATGAAAAAAACACCCTTTCAGTCATGAGGCTAACCTGGAGAAATATCTTAGAGCATAAATCTCAGAATGAGATCATTTACAGAATTTAGAGATAAAAATCAGAATGATGCATCTGCCGGAAAACTTGAACGTGGCACAGAAAAGTAGACCCGTTAGGAAAATACTAAATCATCTTAGCCTAGACCCAACTGAAAACAGTTGTGTAAAGGTATAGGCAAACGAAGTGGTCTCCCAAATTCTTAAAAATATCAAAGCAAAAATATAAAAGATAATAAAAAAAAACAGAATCAGAGTAACAAACTAGTCAGTTTGGTAATTATGTCAGTGACTCTTGAATCCACCATCCGAATTATAACAAAACTTCTAATATTAATGACTTGCATACAGAGCTAGTCGAGATCTTTGCACTGCAAAGGTAGGAATGGCTTCTCCAGAGGATGAACAATTGTGCCCAAAATATGCATATTTCCAAAGCTTTAAAAACAAGATATTGCGTTGATTAAACCTGAAAAAGATTTTAACAATCCTATGCAACAATCTTTGCTCAATCACCCATTCAACCTGTTTAAGATCATGATCATCAATGGTCAAGGATTTAAATATAAATAATTCAGTACCCAACAAAGCAGTTTAAAACCAGGGAAATCTTTTACCTAACAAATTCTTAATCTTACCCAACACATTGAAGACAAATATGAAAGATACCAGGTATCTATCAGGTGGAGTATTTGGAGATCTCACGAACTTATGATGCTGTAAATGACAGGAAACTCATTCTAAAACATTTATTTTATTTTATGTATTTTATCCGTATCTTGCTGCAAAAGAGAAGATTTTTCGTTTCCCTTAAAGGAAACCTTATGAAGAACACAAAAGGCTACTCTTGCCTAAGGCAGGTTTATAGTACCTACACTTATAGAATAGACACCAAAGACCATTTAGTACCAGTAAATACAGTAAATATTGCTATTTTTACGTAGATTTTTGTTTAGCAAATAGAAGTTTACACTAACTGAAGCCTTGAAAACAATAACACTTCACTACCAACCAAGTACATCAATACAAATACCAGAATCATTCATCTATACTCATGCGACCTTCATATCCAGAAAATTTAACATTCAGTGGTGAGGGAAAGTCCTTGAACGCTGAGTTTTGCATTGATATTTAATCATTTAAAAAATACTGATTGACTAAATTTACAAAACAGTCATAAGACCAATAATGACATACGCAGCAGAAATAGCAGATATGAAAACACGACACTTCCACCAAAGATTTAAGGTGGAGAACATCAAGGACTGGGTAATAAATAGAAGAGTAGAATGGAACGATCATATAAGCTGAATAACAACTAACAGAGCAGTAAAAACGGCAAGAAACGGTTCCCCAATAGGACAATAGGAAGACGGTCAGTAGGAAGACCTCGAAAACAATGGAACCGCAACTTACGGGAGGCATATTGAAAAACAGACAAAGTCATTTCTACATAAAAAGAAGAAAAAATATTGTTTAAAATTAAAAGACAAACTAACATGTGGACACGCATCCTTCCTGTACACTTCCAACTTGTACTCTGCGTTTCATTGCATTTCGTTGCATTTCGTTGCGTTTCGATTGCACTAGTATGAGACACATCAGTACATACTATATACTGGGCATGTAAATTAACGAGCCAGCAAAAAACATTACTGGATATTTGATTCTAAGGTAACAGATTTTATATACTAACCCTATTAATCATATTAGTTGTACTGTCAAGCTCATCACTCTCTCGCTCTCTTCTATATTATTTTACAGTGGTGACAGCCGGTCCCGGTTTGGGGGAATTGCGGTAAATAGGGATAATTAAGTCACTTCTTCAGTATCCTTGTAAACTTTTGCAAGTTTTGTAGCTATAAGAAGCCTTCATCGTTTCATTTCGCCAGTGACATTCCAATTTTTTCTTCTCTTTCCTAAGACGACAACAGATTAAAGAAACAGTGAGGTATCCAGTAAATATTGTGTGGAGTGCAGGACTCCCTTTTCTGGAAGAAAATCCTTTTTCTCTCTTTGTTATATAAACTTGTTAGTGGTTTTACACAAATTATTCGTATATAGTAGATTTTTTGTCTTGTATCACTAGAAAATGACCTCATATCAATTTTAGGATATATGTGAAGAGATGACAAGTACAAATTTTTTCAAAAATACATACTAACACATTATATGATGTTCTCTATATAACTGTTTTTTTTAATTACCATAATATTGCACAAAAAAACACATAAACTATACAGATTTTACGATATATAAGTATAACAGAAATTATTAATTATTAGTTGAATATAAGAATGAAATATAATTGATTCAAGAAATAACCATTATTGTTCTATTTAGTAGTTAAAAATACAGAATTTAAGTTAGTAGGTCAAGATCAAGTTCATTTGAGTGTACGAGTTTATTGCTTTCAAAAAGCGCAAAATATAAATTCTTTGAGTATTATTTTACTAACTGTTTACATATTATCAAATTCTTTTGTTTAATGTAACAAGTGCAAGTGAAATATGATTTGTGTTTGAAAAACATTTATGTTGACCCTAAAAGCGTCGCAAAGTATAGAATTACGACGTAAATCGTGGGGCTAGCGAATTCTTGTGATATACACTAAGAAATTAGATATGACTTTGTTTAACTAATTAATTATGGGATATTTGGAATTGAAAAAAATAGCGTTTCATTTGTAAAAAGGAAAAGAATTTAATAGAGTTTAATTTTTCAAAAAAATAAGTACTAACATCTTAATTGATATCTGAGTATTGATTGATTGATCGATCATTATTTGATTTGATTATTTGATATTTCCTACAGATTTTTTTTAAGTTCGGCAGCGTATATTTCTAAGTTCTTTAATTTAACAAAAATTTAATTCTTTATACAATTGTTGGTTAACTTCATAAATTGGCACATCATACTAAGATGGACATATAAAAGAGGGAAAAGAATTTAATGGAGCTTTGGAAGATAATTGACCGTGGCGTCAGAAAATCTTTTTCACTATTTTGGAATGATTTTCACGAACATATGAGTTCGGGAATGGATCCATTATGGAACAGACAAGATTTAGTAGGCGTAGAGCTTGCATCGCATGGAAAATGCATAGAAGCACGTAAAGTGGTTCTTTGGGCTGTGGCCCATATTTAAAGAAAATTTGAGTCGACTCTTTGGCAACGTCCTATAGTGATTTTGACAAACGTAACTTGCGAGATACTAGGAGGCTTGCTACAGTTTATGTACCAGGGAAAAGTGCAAATTGGACAGGAAGACCTAAGGGCCTTCACTGAAGCGGCCGAATCGTTGCAAAGGCAAGGACTCGCTGGAGACGACAAAAAGTATAATAGTTACTATCGTTTAAAGTAACTTTGCTACAGTTTATGTACCAGGAAAAAGTGCAAATTGGACAGGAAGACCCAAGAGCCTTCACTGAAGCACTGAATCGTTGCAAAGGCAAGGACTCGCTGTAACTTGCTACAGTTTATGTACCAGGGAATTTGATTTCTAGTTTTTATCGAATGGTGTCCTCATTGACCGGTTATAGTCCAAGGTTGTGTTTTCATTGAATTGTGGGTCCTATATTGCATCACAATAACAGTTTTTTGTTTGACGTGCTTTTCTATGTTTAAACAATTAACAAACAATGCAATAACTAGGTCAATTTATTTGTGGGATTTAAAAATGAAAATTTTACTGTAATAATTATCCCTTATTTGATTTGGAATATATAATAATTATCTCGAATAATTATTATCTTTTCTATGCTACTTAACCATTTAATTCAACTTCTCACTCACTTGCTACGCTTACATTACACTCATACGTATTACCAAGTTCTACTCTATCGTTGGTATCTCTACCAGCTCGCATCAGAAAAAAAGTTGCTAGAGACGTCCAACCAAACAAAAAGAAACAAATTACAAAGACAAGCAACATTTACGAAATCAACGAAATGCTTCCTAGCCATCTACAAGATCCAGCAGATCGTCTTAGCAAATGGAAAAAAGTACTCAAGATATAGATCCTCTGGAAGAAATCTTACCTAAGAACATTATTTTCTATATTATGTGAAGAACTTTCAATCGCTTGTGAGTCCTTAAGTGCTTAAGCGCAAAACCAACATGAAGAAATGAGAACTATTGCATAGGAAAAAAATTAATTTTATTAATCTTTATTTCGTCTTTCAATACTAAACTCAACCCCCACCAGGAACAAGTCACATTAAATAAAATGGAGCTTGAATGTACAAAAAAGAACAGTCACTAAACCAGGAAACACATCTTTTAAATAAAAAAGCCAATTCCGTTAGCAGTCGACGGTGAAGTACTGATATTGGATCTAGCTACAGGTATTTTACTGCGTGTTGAGATTAATTCAGTAAGTATACTTCTGATCCCACGACCTGCATTAGACGACTAAGGCACAGTATAGTGCTTTAAAAAGAATTAAAGCACTATACTGTGACTAAGGTGTTAAATGGCAGTTATTCGTTCCTGTCCATAAGCCACATAGCATGTAGTGCTGAATGTTTCTCAGCAATCTAATATGATTCAGAACATAAAAGTTTACTGTTTCTGATTTTATTACTTCTTCTTAAATAGAATATAATGCCTTTTACACTAATCGAAACATAAAAACATTTGTTTATTGATTAATAAAATAAATGACCAAGAAAAGAAAAAAATTAAAAATAAATTAATGATAATAACGTATTTATGTACTTGGTTACTTACTTGGATAAATACAAGATGTTACAGTCACAATGCCATGGATTCTTTGCCAATTTTATAGATACTAATTGAGTGAGAAAATCAAGACTTTTTGATGGCAAAAAATGAAACTTATTGCTGTCCAAATGCCTAAAATTTTAATACATATTTAAAATAAAGGTGCTGCTGCTATATTTACAAAATACCATAAAAAGAGGAACTTCCCATAATAATTTATGAAATATTCTATCGTTTTATTTATGGTATGGCATGAAAGGCCATATTTTATATGGCATTATAGAGGAAAGTCTAACTATCCCAGAGAAAGCTCTCGAATATAACCTCCAGAAGCTAATCTAAAAGAAGATCGTCTGCCGAATTCAGGAATATTTGCTATTTTGCCATTTCAGCATTTGTAAAACATTTCAAGAAGCCTAAAACAAGGATATTTTTTATAAAACAGTTTTCTTCCCATTTATTAAATAGAACATTAGGCAGGGCTGCCAATCAAGTCAAAAGTTCACTTCTGGAACTCCTAGAGTCCAGCTTAATATCTGTTTATCCTCTAAGACTATAGATTTAGATATAGCAGGAAGCAGTATTATTATTTTTCAAGCTTAACCTTCACTTATTCGCAGTTTTTTTCTATTTGTCATCCTATCTGGGCTCTACTTTTGGTCCATTAATATTACTGGGATAGAGATCATTGCAATGAATTCTATCCTCCTCAGTTGTGAACGCAAATTTCTTCACACTTCGTAGACATACTTCACATACATCACGGCTTGTTGGTAAGTGTCCGTCAGATAGTTGTAACAGTGAATCTCTTTATCATACCTATCTATAGGTTGTGGTATTTTAGTATGCACAATACTTGCAGCAGCAACTCTAGTTATCCACTAGTACATGACAATCCGAAGCAGTCAATTCCACGTCGCCCACAAGAACTCAGCCTTGACGAGCCTTGAAATACAGACCACAACTTGACGACAAGTTCTTGGTTCGAGATGACCACGATACGTTATGTTTAAAAGAAATATAAATATCTATTTTATTATATTTTCATATTTTTCTAATATTATTTTATCTTGATGAAACATGGATTCATACATAAATAGGATGAAAACAAGTCAAAGATAAAATAACTTATGTTTAAACCCACCATAAAATTAATAGTACCATTGGCAAGACGAAAACAAAACTCGTAACTAATTATTAAAGAATTTCGAACAAATTCTTCTTCCTAAGAACTGTGTAATAGTAATGGATAATGCAAGTTAGACTTATAAAGGAGTGTTAAAAAAAGACTTGCAGAATTGGCTGACAAAAAATATTACGTACCAATCTATATTTATTCCCTTCATAATTTAAAAATACTTGATGAAATTTGGAATGACAGTACTTAGATAATGTGAATTAAAATTGAACTGGTATGTAAAAGTGACAAGAAAAATCATGACAGCTGTTTTTGTAATGTGAAAACTTACAGTTCATTTTGAAGCTGGACAGATAAAATGATCGAGCAGTTATTGGTACAAAATTTGATTGTAGTAGCTGTAAGTATATCACATCTACATGAAAAGTAAAGTGAAATGAAGTTAGTGTGTGTGAGAAACATACACATAACACTTTATAACACTGACACAAGAATTTTTCACTTAAGAAGGCATCGGAACAGTTAAAATTATGCTAGATGCTAGTACAAAAGATGTACAACCATGACGTACATGATAAACAAAGTGATTGGACAGATGTTTAAAATATACAATGAAGACCAGAAGAATGCATCGAAACAAAAATGTTAGTGATATAAAGTGATCAACAAACAGTCACAGTCAATAAATACAGGTTAAAAATACCAAGATGGTTTTACTTACAGTTTTTGTAGGCTTGGAGTATAAGCAAACACCCTTCCATCAATATCTTTTAAAATGTTGTTATTAATTAACATCGATGTTAGGCTAACTAAACCGTTAAATGTTCGCTCCTTGAGCTCTTCCAAATTGTTGGAAAAGAGAAATAATTTTTCCATGTTTCTATTTTCAACAAAAGCATTTTCTGGCAAGTCGTTGATGTAGTTCTGGCCTACGTGAAGTTCTAATATGTTTGTTAGTCTTTTGAAATCATTTTCGCCTATCTAAAAATAAAATGAAAGAATTAATTACAACCGTTTGCTGTGATCCCCAACACAAAAATATCATTGAGGATAATTCAGAAATATCGACATTTTATTTGATGTTATTTTACAAAGATATCTTTAGCATGCAAAGGATTAACAAATGCAGAAGATCCCTGAATATAAAACTGAGTTACAGATTGTTGTAAAGGTATTAAAGTAAATATCATATTAAATTTATTAATAATATTAGGTATGCGAACGACACAGCGATATTGGCAGATACCGTCGATGCTTCTCAAGGACTTTTAAATGATCTAATTCTCTCAAAGTAAATCAGTTTAAATATTTAAGGTATATGCTAAATGATTGAGACTCTGGGATTGAAACGAAAAAATAGTAGAATAAGACAGAAATGGTTTCTCGAAATTTCGTAAGGTTCTGGTTGATCACAGATTAGATTTGAGATGAAAGTTGCTTAAGTGTTACATTTGGTTGTACAGTGTGGTAAAGTAACCTCGACAGGTACTGTGTAAGGAACGGGGTCAAAAATGAAGAAATTTGATGTAGAACTTTGCTTTGAAGAGTATTTATTCGAAAGATCGAATAATGAGATCCTATTTTTTGGAGAAGAAAAACCTATTTGTCATTATTGGTCTGATAACTGTTTTGTAAATTCTGCCTTTCGTTTCTTTCACGATAATTTTATCTTTCCATATTGTTTTATTTAGGCACCCTGCTGCTCTGTTTGCTCTATTCACTTGATCTTCCACTTCAGTTTCGAGCTTTCCGTAGCTACATAATGTGATGCCTAGATATTTAAACACCATCACTTGTTCTATTATCTGACCTTCCAGATCCAATTTACATCTTATTAAATTTGCTGTTTTAACCATGCATTTTGTTTTTCTTTTTGGGAAATTTACATGTTAAATTTTCTGGCGGTTACACTAAATTGGTGCAGCATACTTTGTAAATCATCTTCACTTTGGAAGAGTATTATTGCGTCGTCTGCATAGCAGATTATTTTAAGTTGTTTTTCTTCCATTTGTTATCCTTTTTTTAGTTCTTACTTCTTTTATTATTTCATAATCTTTCTTGATCCATAATCAAGATGAACAATAGAGGACTCTGGGAATCTCCCTCTCTTATCCCATTTAAAGCTTCAATAGGGTCGGTTAGTTCTTCTTCCACTTTTACTTTTATTGTGTTGTTTTGGTAGATATTTTCGATCGTTTTGATTATTCCTAGAGGTATCTCTCTTGCGTACAGTAAGTGGATAACGTCTTTTAATTTGACCCGGTCAAATGCTTTCGTAAGTTCCACGAAACATAGATATGCCCGTTTGTTGTACTCTAATGATTTCTCTTGCACTTACATCATTATAAATATAGCGTCTGTGCACGATCTTCCAGATTAAAACCTTGTTGTTCTTCTGCTGTTATAATTTCATTCAGTTTATTTGTTTTCACTTTGGTTGTTAATTTTAGTGTTATGTTTGATAAATTAATTCCTCTGTTATTTTCCGAGTCTGATTTATCTCCCTTTTTGAATAGAAATATGCTTTGTCTCCATTCTTGAGGAATTTTGTTTTGTTTTATTATTTTTTGGATTAGTTTTAATAGTTGTTTGGTCAAATCTGCTCCTCCGTACTTTAGGAGCTCATTTGGTATTCTGTCCCCTCCTGGTAATTTTCTAATTTTTAATTTCCATATTGCTTCCTTTACCTCTTCCTCCTCAATATTTATTACTTCGTTTGTCGTCACCTCTGGTATTAGTGGTTCATTATCGCCACCTTAAGCAAAAAGGGATCGAAAGTAGTCTACCCATGTTTCCTTCTGAATCTGTCTCGTTTTTATTAGTTTGTTCATCTCTTTTCTTTGTCCTCTAATCATTCGCCACTTTTTTTTTGTATTCCGTAGAAGTCGTGTTCCATCTGTTTTGAGAAACTCTGCCAGTGTTCCTTTTTGATTTGTCTAACTAAAGTATTCGTTTCAGTTCTGATTTGTTTCTAGTGGTTGTATGCCTTTTGTGTTTGTTGTGTTCTGTATTGTAAAAAGGCTTTCTTCTTATCTTCACATTATGTCTTCACTTCCTCTCTAAACCACGGTGTTTTCTTTTTTGACATATTAGTGTTTGTTACTTTCCTTCCTTTAATTGATTCTGTTGCTGCGTTAAAAGAATAGTTAAATAGCTAAAAGCAAAAAAAATAACCATGACCAGATGGGACCATAAAAAAGCACTAAAAAATCTGCCAGGAAAGCGATCCTATACATCACCCAAACTTAAGAAGTTACGAAGGTTGACGAAAGAATAATATTAGCTAACCAGAAGAAAGAATAATAAGTCAGAAGCATAATTAGGTTTCAGATCTGAAATACTTCAGTGAGATACAAGTGCTACGATTGACGAATACATTACAGAGGGATTCAAACATCAGAAATACATTACTACTGCGTTTCAAGACGATAATCATTCAATATGAAAAGTTCCAGGAAGTAATCGGAGAAACAGATCTGGTGGGATATGCTTAGTCAGGACATGTTTGTGAGAAGATTATGTCAGAAGATTGATTTGGATATAACCCACGATAGAAATTTATAGAAAAACATATTTAGGAAATCCGATCCCGTAGAGGGATTAGGAATTACTGCACTGCAAGGTAAAAAACAATGTCAAATCAAAATTGCAATGATGGAAAACTTCATGTAGAATAAAAATTGTTCTACAATAAAAAAGTCAATCGGGAACTGTACATACTCATTAAAACAGAAATCTATCTTAACTGAAAAAGACTTTGACCACGATCAAAAGAAGAAATCTGATCGTCATAAGAAATAATCAAGACTAAACCCAATAATTTGTAATTCGAAGACTTCGATTTGTGTAAAACATAAAGGTTGCAAAATATTAAAACAATTTTACGCGGTGGTAAATTTACAAATTAACAATTTCATAGATATTAACTTTTGTCATAGATTTTTAGATTTTATACATGATGAAGAGAATACAATAGTTAAAATCACTTACAATTATTAACTTACTTGACTTATTTTGTTGTTAGTTAATTGTAGAATTCGCAGATTCTGCAATTTATCAAAAATATGAGGTGGCAAATAAGATATTTGGTTTTTTCGCAAATTCAGTTCCTGCAGATTAACAAGTGTATCAAAAATGCCTAAAAATATAATATATCTAACAAAAGTATATATATATATATAATATATATATATATATATATATATATATATATCTACATCTATGTAATTTAAGAGTTAATAAAATTTATACTTAATACGGGATTTCCTGCTAATCTTTTCTACGAATCAATTCAACATCAACGCTTTCTTGTTCCACTCTTTTAACCAGCGTTGCCTATACGGCTTTTGCGTGTTAAATATTAAATATATAGCTAATATAGCAAAAGTATAAAATATAATAATCAGGAACATTATTTCTCTACTCACTACGAAGAGTTGTCTGGTTCTGGTTCCTTAGACTTTCCTTCTTCTTCTGTGGATCCAACCCACTTCCTTACGGGTGAGCTGGTTAAACCTGAAGAAGAATGGTCCTCTATCTGAACCTACACATGCAGGAAAGGTTCCTCTATTTCACTGTTGATAGTTGCTACTGGCTTTTCTTACAGTGTTTTCACAATTTTGACAATTTTCAACCAAAAATTTTTACCTAAGATAGTAGAGTTTTTAACCATCTACCCTTACATGCATACAGAAAGGAAGCCAGTTACCGGTCTTTTAAAGTATTTTTTAAAGTAAGTACAGTAGTTGTTAGTATGAAAACTATTACTGTAATAATTAATGTTCATTTACCTGTAGGCAATAAAGTTATATTATTTTCTGCTAAAAACAACCTTCTCAAAAACTTTAAATCTGTAAAAGCAAACTTTGGCACCGTTTCCAGTAAATTATTACTTAAATCCAAATCTTCCAGAACCTCCAAGTTATTAAAAACAGCTTCGGGAATATTTTTCAATCTATTCCGGGATAAATGAAGTAGCATAAGATTGGGGCATCCTTTAAAAATCTTCGTCGGGAGGTATTTTAAAAAATTATCCGAAACATCAAATGTTTGAAGGTTTCTTTGGAATGCTAAGAGGTTTGGAGAGAGTTCTTCGAGTTTGTTTTTGTGCAAACGCCTGAAAAATTACGCAGAAACAATGATTTTGTTATTAATATTAGTTGTAAAAAGCAAGAAATGTTAGAAAAAAAGCAACGACTACATCAAATTAAGACTAAATTAGGTGCAAGATATGAAAATTGGTTTTGACCGGTTTACTCAAAAAAAAAGTTTCGTACTTTTAAGGGAAAGTTTAAGTCTTCTTATAATTCTAGGATATTTAACACCTTGACTGCGGCGCTTAAATTCTTAATATACTAGTTCTTGCGTCACATGGCCCCGGAGAAACGTTATGGTCTCTTCTGTCTGTGTGTAGCACAGACACAATAGACCACAGACCACAGATAGCTAAACAAATTTTCTCTTGGAAGTAATTGGATAAAATTAAAGGTGTTTATAAGAACAAAATACTTTATAGTAAAATAAACTGCAGAATAATAAAATTTGACCAGAAAATTTGTTCAGAATATCAAATTTTAAATTGACAACAATATTTTTGTTACCTTTTGCATCAAAAATATATAAAGCGATGTAATTATAAATTTGTTTTTATACTTACAAATATTTTAAGCTGTCCAATACAGCAAAAATGTTCCCTGGTAAGTGGTCAATTTTATTATCAAAGAGATCCAATTCTCTAAGGTATGTCATTCCTCTGAACACATTCTTGTTTAAAGTTGTTAATAAATTTATTCCTAAATCCCTAAAATGCAATGCAATTGCAATGTAAAAATCTAGTCAAAAACACATAGAATCTTTAACCAATATATAACGAGGCAATTATTAAATTCACTTGCTCTTCAAAATCATTTGCAAGAAGTGAATGGACAGTAATGGAGGCGGAGCACTTATTATTTATCGTTTGGCAATTACAGACTTAGAACTAAATTACAAACACTAGTAATATAGGTATATGACAAACTTTAAATATTAACAAATAAACATCAAGTGTATTGATATAACCAACTGACTCACAAATAATGTATACCTCAGCACAGAGGTTATTGCTTCTATCATACTAACAAACTTTAAACTATAAGCTTACAATACAAATTAATCTATGCCGTATCAACTTAGAAGATACTACAAAAATTTCAAAATAGCCCTATAGTGACATGAAACATCTGATTAAAGATCATTGCAATAACATTTGGTAAAATTACTGGGAATATTCAGTAACCAAATTAAACTCAATCTGCCCAAAGGTGAACAACTCTTTGAATAACCCCACAAGTAGACGAGATCAAGTAATTATTAACCGTTTGAGAATTGGTCATACTGCTGTGACATACAAATTTTTAATCAGTAAAGATCCACCGCCAATTTACAATAACGGTAACTTCATTGACAGTGAAACACTTCTTGCTTGACTGCCCGTGTTTCCAAAATCAAAAAAGAATGCATGGAATTTCAGCATAATACAAGTGCAATTCTGAACGTGAGCTTTCAAGACCACATAACAAACCAACAAATCAGGAGTTCAAGACGTCATCGAAAGAACCACGACGCTTAGGTGGAACTGGGCAGGGCACTTAGCCAGAACACAAGATGGACGGTGGACATCGGTGGTCGGACGACCACCGACTAGATGGACCGATGAGATAAAATGTGTAGCGGGAAACTGGCTACAAGCGGCCCAGTGTAGAGAACACTGGAAAGAACTGAGGGAGGCCTATGTCCAGCAGTGGACGCGATTGGCTTATTTATGATGATTATAATATTTAATGTACATAATCGTATTAAAACTGTTGTGTTTGATATCCCACTAATAATACTGCGTGGGTAATGTGAAATAAGTGTTTTAAATAAAAAAAAATTTAATTTTAATGGAAATGTATCTAAAACTCTCATACTTACATGGTTATAACGTCTTGAGGCAAGACTTGTTCATCGGGTATAGCAGATAAATTGCTTTGCCAACAACTTACTCCCTTGAGTTCTGGTGTGCATTTACATGGGCCTTTTCCACATTCTATCCATCTTTCATTTACGTTAGAAATTTCCCACACTGCAACAAATTCATCTACAGCTTATAATTACTATGATATGTTAAGGTGTGATAAACCCTCACTATCTTGAACATGTTTTTATGAGATAAAAAACATGGAACATCACCATTGTGTAAGAAGAAAATTAGGAGAAAAATAAAAATATTTCTTACCTGGTTGTTCCAAAGACCTGACTCTCCTCTCCAGTTTCACCATATACTCATCCTCTCCATCTTTCTCCAGACTATCAGAAAATTCCTTCAAATTCATCTCGCTTTTGCTCAGAGCCTCGCAGGCGTTTATTTCACAGAATTCGTCTTCACATCGTACGCACGAAAAGGCAAAAACAAAAATTAAGTATAGTTTCATATTTATTTCGTTTGTAGTAGAACTGATCCAAACGACAAGTAAGTATTTGTAATGAGCTCGAACAAATTGTTTTATTAAATAATCTTTCTATTTGCGATAGCTTAAAATTCTCTTCCTAATGTCGTATATCAAGTAGTTAAGATGTTGGTCAGTTTCTTGATTTAATATTTTGGATATGTATAATATTGGTCAAATTCAAAGTATTTCAGTTTTTTTATTTTTAGCCCTATTATGATGATTTTTTTAGCACACTGTGTAAAAATTTATAAATTTTAATTCAGTATAGGGAGTTTTTAATAAAATTTTGTATTTGCCTTATTATACGGGGTTAATCGAAAGGTGGTTTTTATTCTAACTTTGAAACATAGGGTCGAATAATTCCGTTATCGGATTTTCTTAAAACCTTGTTTTTCGGTTGCAACCATGTCTTTTAAGTATTATGCTTTTTGTTTCATGTAAAAATATGAATTGGTTAACTTTTAGGAGCGAAATGACTTTGCCACCCACAATTTACGACTTTTCCTTTTATTACCAAAATCTTTTGTATTAATTTGTAATACGACGATGGGGGCTTTGGTGATTGACAGTGACAGAAGTACTGTATTTAAATAATGACTAAAAGCAACGATATTATCTTGGTTTTAATGAACAATGGTAACAATAACAAAATATAAATTAAAACAATTTTAAAAAAACCCCACTCAAAAAAAATCCGACGATTAGGTAGGATTTTTTCCACTCAAAACTTTCGTAAATTCTATAATTCATGCTTGACTTCTGACTGAAGTTTTTCTTCTGGAGACATTGACTGTAATGTTAGTGATTTTCTAAATAGACTTGTGTCTATTTTTAATAAAGCATTTCCTCTATTAAACATCAGGCCAAAACATTACAAACCTTGGATTACCAAAGGCATTCACATATCTGCGAAGAATATGCGTTCTCTGCTATATAATAAAAAAATTTAATGACAGTATCCCCATCTTTGATTATATCAATAAGTATAGAAAATGCTATCTAAAACAACTCAAAAAATCCTACTTTCATAATCGCCTAACAAGCTCCAAAAATATTTCAAAAGAAACTTGGTCAATAATAAACGATTTTAGAAATAAAACCAGTACAGCGAATCAAAACTTCTCTTTTCCTAATCCCGAAAATCTAAATGATTACTTTGTTAATGTGAGTAAAAATATAACCTTAACTATTTCGCCACAACAAGATCCAGTTTTCTATCTCCTTAATTCAAAAAACATTGCTGATACCTTCTTTTTAAGACCAGTTTATAAGACTGAACTCATTCGAACAATTCTTAGTATAAAAAGCACATCGTCCTGTAGTACAGATGGATTATCTATTAAAATTTTCTCAAATCTTCCGCATAATGTTTTGGAGGTCATGGTCTCACTAGTAAATGATTCCCTTGAAAAAGGTACATTCCCTAACTGCCTAAAGACTGCCAACGTAATTCCTCTTCATAAAGGTGGAGAAAAATCTGATGCCTGCAACTATAGACCTATTGCCTTGTTACCAGCACTATCAAAAATTATTAAAAGGCTTATAAAAAGTTCGACTTATGCCCTTTCTGCTTAAACATAATATTTTATCGCAAAATAAGTCAACTATAAAAAATAAACTAAGCTATATTTTGACATGAAACAAACAACACGTACGAATTCTTTTCATATTTTTTCATTTATTATTTTTCTATTACTGTACTTTAAATGTTTCGTATTACCGTGACAATTAACTTAAATTATCTCCACTCAAAGTCGCAATACAAACAGTATGTTTCAAAGTTTAGAATAATAATACCACGTTTTAATTAACCCCGTACAATAAGTCAAATATAAAATTTTATCAAAAAACTGATTATGCCACATTAAAATTTATAAATCTAAACACAGTGTACTAAAAAAAATCATCAAAATAGGGCTTGTTGTGGTAAATGTTCAATGGAAAACGGAATCTTGAATCCTCCAGTTACTTGTTGCTAAATATTATTAGGACTTCCCGTGGTTTTAGTAAAGAACTCTTTAAGGGGCTTTAAGGGGCCCGCGTAGCGCAAGCGGTAGTGTGCTTGCCTCGCATGCCGGTGGTCGTGAGTTCGAATCCTACCGCCGGCAAGAACAACTAGGCATTTTTAAAAAAATGTCTATAGGCCCCAGGTCGACTCAGCCTGAATAAAATGAGTACCTTGGGTAAAACCAGGGGTAATAATAGGCGGTTGAAGCGTAGCACTGGCCATGTTACCTTCCTTGTATACCGTAGGCCCTAGATATAGCAGACTACCCTGCTATACTCCCAAAGCCGCGTGCGGTATAAAACGGGAGACTATTATTATTATACTCTTTAATATACCTATGTAAACGTAAAAATATATAACATTAATAAAGTGATGATCACTTCATTAATGTCAGTGTCCCGTTTTACGTTTTGAATCTTGACAAAGGCATGGGTTTCCTGCCGAAACATTGATTTCTATAGAAAAAAAATCTAGTTCAACATGTAATATACGAGGGTGGATTGATATAAAACTAGCCTTTGATAGAAAAAACAAGTTTTTTGGAATTTCTGGAAACTAATCGTTTTTAAAACTTAAAATTTTGACAGACGTCATGTCAACTATTAGAAGTTTGTCCTAAGTTTCTTAAAAATAAACTCAATGCTCTTTTTTTCGATATTTTCTTTCGTTTTCGTGCTTTTTGTTTTTCCGTGCTATCGGAATATAACTATATCTTAAAAACTGTGCTATCGATAGTTTTCACGCGATGTATAATAAAGATATTTCAGAACAATTTATCCTTTTTAGGTCTGTGAGATCCTGAACATTCTTTTGAATTTATTGCATTTGAAATAATTAGTCAGAAGGACTTGTATCTAAAAGAATTTGTTTTTGTCTAATCAAAATTATCAAAACTCATCGATATAATCGTTATCAAAAGGTAATGTCATCCGATAAAACAAAGCAACATATGAAATTGATCCAAATAGAGTAGTATCTGCGATAAACAGTATCGAGTGACTACCTCTCAACAATATTTGGATAAATAGAATAGATAAATCGTTTGATAGTAGATACCGTCGTAAAATAATAGTCGTTATTGTTTTTCGACCTGTGTGAAATGAAGGCTTAGTGATGCGGTGGAAGACATTAATCTTTGTGTTTTGTGTTTTGGGATTATCCAAGGCGGACAATAGTAAGTGTAGTGAATACTAATGTGAATAATAGTAAAATAAAATTTGGAAACTGCAAATATCCTAATTAATTATAAGACATTACAAACACTTTTATTTCTATATTTATATGCAAATTAGCTCTTCAGGTGTAGGCTTTAGCGCTAGGCTTTTAGTGATCCGTTGCCACTCTTTTCTATTTTTCTATTTCAAGTTATAATTGAATCGGTTATTTCGAAAATTTGTGCAAGGGACGACGTTTTTTCAGTAGCATTCAGTGGCATTTCGATGTTCTTCTTCTCTAACATTTATTCCTCAATTGGTCTGTCCAATGTCCCAAGGAGTGAACGTACTTGCTGGAATTAACGTACTTGCTCAAAGATGTCGAGATATATCTGTAGACATATACTGTTGTTTTATTGACTTCCAAAAGGCATTTGATCGTGTTAAGCACTCTATAGCTCCAAAAGACATTGTCTTGGACGGCGAAGATGTTCGAATAGTTGCAAATTTATATAGGAATCAAACATCAGTTTTAGTAGATGGTGTGAAATCAATAGGCTCTCACTATAAAAAGAGGAGTACAGCAGGGATGCCTATTGTCACCCCTGATTTTCAACGTTTACTCCGAAAGAATTTTTAGAAAAGCAGTTTCTGAAAAACAAGAAGGAATACTTGTGAACGGCGCAGTCATCAATAATTTGCGATATGCGGACTATACAGTACTCCTAGCTTCTAGTCAAGAAAATCTGCAAACACTACTTGATAGTGTCGTTGAGAGTTGTAGGGAGGCAGGTCTGGATCTGGACATACGGAAAACCAAAATACTCGTAATAAGTAAACAACAGAATATAAAACAACAACAGAATAATACCAAAACTTGAGCAAGTTAATAAAATCGTTTACCTTGGACAGCAATTAAATTGTAACACAGAAAGTCACGGAGACATTAGATCTAGGATAGGCCAGGCTAGAGCTGCTTTTAGAAGGATGTCCAAGGTGTTATGTAACAGAGACCTAAAACTGGCATTAAGGATCAGCCTGTTTCACTGCTACTGTGAATAAAATCGATCTAAATCGTCTTGAGGCTTTCGAAAGTTGGTGCTATAGAAGAATTTTAAAAGTTTCCTGGCTGAAGAAGATTCGAAACTCTACAATACTAGAACGTCTCAACAAGAGTAATGAGATCATAAAAAGCATCAAACAGAGACAGCTGGAGTATTTCGGTCATGTAATGAGAGGTCCTAAATATAGGTTGCTACAAAATATCATGCAAGGAAAAATAGCAGGCAAACACAGTCCAGGACGAAGAAGAACCTCATGGTTGAAGAACTTGGTATGGTGCTGATAAAAGTATGCTATTTAGGGTGGCAGTGAATAAAATTAAGATAGCTATGATGGTAACCAACGTTCTGAAAGCACATGGTACATGAAGAAGAAGAATGACCCAAGAATTAAGGACCCAACAGAAGACGCAAAATCGATTGCAAAAGCCATCTTGTTGCTTACTTTCAGCACTATGCCGTTTGTAATATTTTATGTTATATTTTTAAAAAGATTATTTTTTGAAACATTTTGATACTTACTTAAGTTTTTGATGCTTTGATGATCAAAGAATCATGTTTTGAAAATACCATTTCTGATTTGTTGCCATGTTTAACAATGTTTTATATTATTTGTAATTTTCTTATATTTTTTTGTATTCTTCTTTATTTCTTTTTAGAATTCTTCTTTCTTTCGTCTTGTCTACAATTTCGTCTGTATTCAACTTTTCGTTGTCTGTCCCTTTTTGTGTTTGATTATTTTCTAAAGCAGCGATACTGTACCTAATATATTTAGGCAGTTTACAAATTTAGCAGTTTATATTTACCAACAAAACAGTATTGCACAACTAGAAAATAGTGCAAGTGACCACATTTATAAATCAACTTATTTTTATTGCACAAACTATTCTAATTTTAAAATTATTTATTCTAGTTAATGTTTTTTTAGATAACTCTAGAGTTCATCATCATCATCATCAATTAGCCTATATTTGTCCACTGCTGAACGTAGGCCTCCCGTAAAATTTTCCACCTATTTCTATCTTGAGCTTCTTGCATCCAGTTTGTGGTGATGCGCTAGATATCATCCATCCATCTAGTCGGTGGTCATCCTCTGCTTCGATATGCCTCTTGCCTTGGTCGTCATTCCAGAATCTTTCTGGTCCATCTATTATTCGTTAATCTAGCAACATGTCCAGCCCAAGTCCATTTAGCCATGGATATTTTTTCAACTACATCTGTGACTCCTGTTCTTCTTCTTATTTCTAGGTTTGGTACTTTATCTCTGATGGTATTCCCTAATATTGACCTTTCCATAGCGCGTTGTGTAACTCTTATTTTATCTATTGTTCTTTTTGTCAGAGTCAGTGTTTCTTCACCATATGTAAGAACCGGTAAAACGCACTGGTTAAAAACCTTTCTTTTTAAACAAACTGGGACCACAGACTTGAAAATGTTATTCAATCTACCCAAGACAGCCCATGTGAGACCTATACTTTTTTGTATTTCAGTTGTCTGATTATCTCGGCCTAAGTGAATCTCATGCCCTAGATATTTGTAAGCTATTAGTTGGTCGATGCTATGGCTCTCAATCAGAATTTTACCGCTGACTACAAGGTTGGTCATAAATTTTGTCTTTGAGGCGTTAATTTTAATACCAATTGTTTTTGACACTTTATAGAGCGTGTTCAGCATTTTTGTAGCTTTATCAACTTTATCAGATATTAAAACGATGTCATTGGCAAATCTTAGGTGATTCAGATCTTTCCCATTTATATTAATTCCCATATTATCTTCTCGTTTCATTTGCTTAAACATATATTCAAGAACAACTGTAAACAGTTTAGGGGAGATAGTATCACCCTGTCTAATTCCACGTTCTATTAGAAACTGGTTGGTATCTTCATGAAGACGGACACAAGCTGTACTAATTTCGATATATCGGTAGTCAATGCGGCAGTCAGCCAATGCTCGAAGCATTTTATGATGATCTATAGTATCCAAAGCCTTTTCATAATCTACGAATATGTTGATGGTACATATCTAGCCAGTACTGGTAGATTTGTTCCGTATCTGAAGCGGAACCCAGCATGTTCACAAAGTTGGTAACTATCCAGTTTGTTCACAAGCCGTTTTGTTATTATCTTCATGAATAGTTTGTATGTATGGGAGAGTAGTAGTACTCTAGAGTTACAATGTAATAAAAACATTGATTTTGTATTTGCGTATAAATATAACTTTTAAATAGCAAACACAATTACTATTTATATTCTAACATTGCGATAACTAATATATAAATTATATCTAATCTCCAGAAATCTAAAACATTACAAAATAATCTACTTATTAAAAAATGCGATTTTGGTTATCTATCGATAAAATTATTTTACTATCTTGGTCTTTGTTAAAACTTCACATGATTTTAAAAGAAAAATGTGTCACCGTTTAAGATTTATGAGCGGATATAGGACAATAAAGAGAAACTCTTAATAAAATTGTAATATAATCCATAAAGTAGGCTGATCGAGATGGATAGGGGATGTCGTAGTTTCAAGAAACCAAGGAAAATACTATGCAATATATGGCAAAGTTATGTCAAAAAGAATACTATTACTATCAAAAAGAATGCTTCCTCCTTTTCTTCTTTGCCTACACTAGAATTTTCAATATTCAGAAAACCTACTCAAACTGACCATATGATACCAACATCATCAAATCATCCTTTTCAACACAAGATGGCAGCTATTCAATGTTATGTCCACAGACTTCTTAATATCCCTATGTCTCAAGAAAATTACAATAAAGAAATCTCCATCATTAAACAGATAGCAAACAACAATGGTTTTCCTTCTACTACTGTTGATAAAGTCATTAGAAAATCTATACTCAAAAAGAGACTAAACCAAGCTTTTAATGTTGATAACAAATCCAACACTACTTCCATATATAGATCCTTAACTTACTTAGGACCAATTTCAGAAAAAATTTCAAGAGTACTTGTTAATAAAATTAATGACTTAAACATCTCCTTTAAAACCAAATATAACATCAAGTCCATCTTCAGCAAGACCAAAGACAAAGTTGACAAACTAAACAGAAGTGGTATTTACAAGCTGTCCTGTGGTGACTGTAATATGACTTATGTAGGTAGAACAATGAGAACTCTGAACCAAAGAATCAAAGAACACCTCAATAACCCAGAAAAATCAAACTTTGGATATCACATTAAATTTAATAATCATTCTTTTTCTCCTTCTGAAAACAGTAAAATTTTACACAACATTCCTAATAAAAACTTTAGACTCATGAATCTCTTGGAAGATCTAGAGATATCCAAAGAAATGAAAATAAACCCTGATTGTTGCTTAAACACACAAATCAACCTCAATTGCAACTATAAACCTCTTTTTAAATTATTATGGGAGACTTTAGAGGAAGAAGGGTGACCTCATGCAATCTTGTTATATATTTTTCATACTTTTATTTTTTAAACAAATTTTAAACTTTATTAAAATTTACAACATTTTGTAATTCATTTGACAGTTGTTCTTAATTGAAACATGAAAATACATTCTTAAAAAAATTTTTTATGCAAAGTTCTTACAATTTTCCATCAAGACATACAATTCTTAATACACTTAAGTATCAGATAACATAACATTAATACCAGGTTTCTTCTTTATAGTGTTGTTGAACAATTTGAGCCCTTGTTCCTTAAGGATAGCTGTCAGATTGAACATACATTGACCTTGAGCAATGACTTGAGTGAATTTACAAATTAATGTCATTCTGTATGATGTGATGAACACATAAAATTTAATTTTTAAAAACTTAATTTTTAGAAAGTCTTTGATGACTAGTAGTAATTCCAAACTACTAAATAATTTTGTAAGAATTTAAAAAACAATCTCTATTTCCTATATATGACATTTGTCACCTGTCACTTTTGAAACATCGTTTAAAAGGACCGACATTTGATTTCACTAGTTCTATTCAGTCTACGTCCTCACATCAATAGATGGTCGGGTCTTAAACCCGCACCATGACAAAAAAATTTTTCAATTTTTTAACGTGTTTGTGACGTCCAGTGTCGACCTTTTATATGTTTTTTATATGTTTTAAAAATTCCAACTCCTACAAAATCATAATTGTGAAACTTAAGGAAATGAGATCTCTCCTTTGTAGTGGTATTTAAAAATTGACGTAAGTTAAAAATTACAATCTTTACCAATTAGTACTTATTAGAACATTTTATTGTAGCATAGCTCTGATGATGGCTTTGTAAAGCCGAAAGCGCTCAGCTAGGAATTGCCTAAAATATACACACTTCAAAAATACTTTTTTGCATTTTCTTTCGAAAAGTTATGTAAAACATTGGGTGGATTAAGTGTGGAACACATGAAGGATAGATTTATTGCTCTCTCGTGATTCTGATGCTGCGTTAAATATGTTATTTTTGAGAATTTCCCAGCTTTGCTCGATGTTATCGTTTTCTAATATTTCCTTTCCAGCGATCTTCTCTGATTTTCTTTTCCTGTATAGGTATTCCGTATTTAGTCCTTCGACTTTTATTTTTGTTTGTGTTGGCGCCGCTGTCTTGAGTGGGAAGTATTATATGATGATTCTTATTTGACATTATACTAGGCTTTGGGTCTGTCTACTCGTACTTTCCAAAGGCTGAACAGGAAGTTTTTAGGTCATCTTAAGCTTTGAATTATTGCCCATGGATTATATTAAGGGCAAAATTCCTAATCCTAGAGTTTTTCTCCTCCATTATCATGGAGGTATTTAAGATATAATGGATTTCTTCAGAGAGAACGTACTAATCTTTAGACTTTACCCTACGCTAGCAGTCTAGCAGTTTATGTCTTTGAGAGATATTTAAGAGGCAGTAAATGTTAGATCTATATTTTATGATAGACTGAAGTGTATATCTTTTGTCTTCTGCCAATCTTTCTCACAAGTGGATCTAGGGAACATGCTTTGTTCCTTACCTTCCTAAAGTCACCTTTAGATCAGAATATTCCAGTTGAAATGGTGAGCTGGTAAAGAAGACTAGATTGCTATGTTGCTGTTGACCTGATGAAGAGCCTTTTTCCTACCAATTCTAGGATTTTTCCACACTGTGAATGATTTTAGGCTTCTGAAAATCATAATTAGCTTTTTATTCGTTAGTGTAACTCTTTACCTATTACACCATTGATCGACGATGTTTAGTAGTCAATTGTGCTCTCTAGAATGTTTTTAAAGGATTTTACTATTTTTTTGTTATTACAAAGGCTATATCGTCTGGGTAGAGCAAATGTCAGATACATGAGATGTCTTGGATTGTAAGGTCACTGTTGTATATGATATACAGGAAAAGAGCGAATATGGAACCTTGTAAGACTCATTCTTGTAGAGTGAGAGGTTAAGATGTGATTTTAGGTTTTTACTCTAACAGTTCTGACACTAATACAGGACAGTAACTGTCACTAAGATATCATAACTATGATTAAAGTTTATAGTTTTAAAATCTATTTTTATTTCAAATGGAGTTTAAAAAAAATAAAGGACTGTCTGCAATATATTCGTTACTGTCCCACATCGATAGAAAGTACCAATGGATTAAATCAACCAACAACCAGATTGTAAGATATCGTCGATTGTAAGATAATTATAACATATCTGATGATCTGATGTGAAAACCTACCCTGTGCAGATATTAAGTCAGATCATAACCCACTTGTCGCTAAGTTTCGTCTGAAATTTAAAAAAATCCACAAACCTAATTATATAAGATACGATCTCAGACAACTAAGAGATTATGACATAAAGCAAGAAGTACGGAAATATCCGAAGAACAACATATCTAAGTCAGAAGTTGTTATTGATGTTGACACAGAAATAAACCACTTAGACAACATTGGGAAGGAAATATTAGTCCAATACCTGCGACCGAAAAAGACAGAAAAAAAACCATGGATAACCAATGATATATTACAGATGATTGACAGAAGAAGAGACTCCAAGCGGAAAGATTTCGTTGCACATTAATCTCTAGACAAAGAGATAAAAAAAGCTGCCAGAGAAGCTAAAAATAGAAATCTGGAAGAACAGTGTGAAGAAATCGAGATATTAGAACGTAAATACGATTCCTTCAATCTCCACAAACAGATCAAAGAAGCAGTAGGCATCTATACATCAAAAAGGCTGGGACACTGGACAGACGCTCAAGGAAATCTAATAGTTGATATATATATATATATATATATATATATATATATATATATATATATATTATATATATATTCCGTTTTATAACGTCTTACGACGTTGTCCGACTCCCAAACGCCACTGTATTCTGTCTTAGTTAAATCTTCGTCCAGAATTCGAGCGCTAATCGCTTTCCTAACTCCCAGGTTCCAGCTCTGTGGTGGTCTTCCTCGTTTCCGCTTTTCTGGGGGTTGCCACATCATCGTTTTTTTAGGCAATCTTTCGTCCCGCATTCGGCTCACATGCCCATACCATATGAGCTGTTTTCTCTCAATATCCTCAACTATAGCGCCCTTTATACCCATTTGTTGTTTTATCGCTTCATTCCGTATTCTGTCGACTCTTGATATTCTCATCGATCTTTTGATGGCATCCATTTCCGTAGCTTCGACCTTTTTCTTATATTTCTCGGTTATTCTCCATGTCTCAGCTCCATAAAGTAGGCTAGTTTTAACCATTGTCTCATAGATGTTCCATTTTCTTTTCTTTGATATTTCTTTACTCCATAGAACTCCGTTCAAACATGCTATAGCTCTTCGTGCTTGTACAATTCGATGTTCTATTTCTCGTTCGTCTTTTTCACTACGGTCGAAGATGACGCCCAGGTATTTATATTCGTCACATGGATTTATTTTTTGATTGTCATCAATATCGAGTTGTTCTGCTTCAGTTCCAATTGAGAGGTATTTTGTCTTTTCTAAATTGATATTTAATCCCCATTTCTGTAAATATGTAGAGACGTGAATTGTGATATATATGTGTGTTTTGTTGATTACCATAAATCGTTCGATAGAATAAAACATGGCGAACTGATGAAAATAATAAATTCAATTGGTCTAGATACCCGAGATCGTCGTATAATAAACAATATCTATTACGAACAAACTGCAGCTGTTAGAGTTTGGAATGGAAACAGTTCTACTCAAAATTCTTGAAAATTATGGATAAAGACGAAGTAAAAAGACTTACCCTAATCTTGAACAATTTATACCAAAGTGGAAAAATACCCCAACAGCGGATAAGATCAACTTTTATAACAATCCCTAAAAAACTCAATGCCAAAATATGTGAAGATTATCGAATAATAAGCCTTATGAGCCGTATCCTGAAAACTTTTTTAAAAATTATACATAAAAGAATATATAAAAAGTGTGAAGAACACATTACAAACACACAATTTGGCTTCAGGGATGCATTGGGTACTCGAGAGGCACTTTTTGCAATAGAAGATCTCTTTCAAAGATGTAAAGACGTGAATTGTGATATATATGTGTGTTTTGTTGTTTGTTTGTAAGAGGTCCAGGACGAAAAAGAATATCCTGGCTGCATAACCTGCGAAAATGGTTTAACTTAACCACTACCGGACTTTTTAGGGCAGCAGTCAACAAAGTCAGAATAGCCATGTTAGTGTCCAACATCCGTAACGGATAGGCATCATAAGAAGAAGATGATGTTGATCTGTTCACCTTACATTCATTCTTGTTTATATTTGATGTTGTATATTTTCCTCTTGTCCGTGAATGGGTTAAGAATATAATCGATAGAGCTAAATGTTTCATCATTATATAATACATAAGAAAGCTGTTGATATCGAAAACCGATTCGAGAAAATTGCTAATTTGGAGTCGTTGGAACAGTTGTAACAGTTTATTGGAGAAAACAAATAGCAAAAACTACTGAGCATAGTTTTACTATAAAATATTGTCAATATAAATAAATTAAATCATAAATCTTTTTTAGGTGGAAATTGTAAAATCGATGGCATAGAAGACGGTCAATGGACGGTAACGTTTACTCCCACCACCATCGCTAACGACAATAAAGCAGATTTTACTATCTTTAGCGGAGCTATTACTGGAAAGTTGGGTAAGTGCTAAACATAAAACTAAATAAATATTTATTGCATTATTAAATATACGTGTTTGACATGTACTTTGGGTTAACAGTCTTTATGGTACCACGGTACAGGCTAACCAAAACTCACCAGCTAACGATATAATATATAATATATATTATGTAATATCATTACTATTTGTGACTTATACCAGGTCAATACGATATCCAACCGGAGAAATGTTTTTCTTGATTTAATTTTTTCTAGCTTTCCTGATATATCTGTTTCTGTACCTCTGGATCCGTTATTTGAGGAGGGATTTCATCATACACCAGTCAATTTTGACGTAATTGTTGATATAAAAGAATCTGCCCTTAATTATGAAGAATACTATTATGACTTTAAAAATGGTGATTATGTTGCTTTAAATTATTATTTAGCAGAAGTTGACTGGAATTTATTATTTCTTAACAAAAGCATTAATGACGTAGTTAAAGATTTTTATGATATTTTATTTTATTTAATCGAATTGTTTATACCATTAAAAAAATTTAAAACATCTACATATCCCAAATGGTTAACATCAGAGTTAAAACATTTACTTTATGAGAAGAAAAAAGCACATAAAAAATTTAAAATGACTGGTGGTGATGAGAACTATTGTCTTTTTTCCGATCTCAGGGAACAATGTAAAGAGCTTAGCAAGTATTTACAAAGGCGTCATGTGAATGAAATTGAGGCTAGCATTTTTCATAATTCTAGATCTTTCTGGAAATATATTAATAATAAACGCAAATCTCATATTCTACCATCGAGTATGAGTTTTGGTAATGAAAGTAGTGAAAATGGTTCAGATATTGTGAATTTATTTGCTGGGTTCTTTTCGACTGTCTATAATAAAGAAAAAATAAATCAGATTCCTAATTTTAAGTACGAAAATTATGTTAATGCTAATAATTAAATTAAAAATTAAATTTAATTAATGTTAAAATGAAAAAAATGAAATTAATGTTAAAATGAAAGTGAGTTTTTTAAAACCCATTTTTAAATCTGGTCAAAATAATAATGTTGAAAATTACAGGGCTGTTTGTTTGCAGTCTGAACTACCAAAGTTGCTTGATTTTTTTGTTAACCATATGTTAACCTACGATTGTAAAAATTTAATTCTCGGTCAACAACATGGTTTCTATCAAAAGAAATCTACTTGTACAAATCTTATTTTGTATTCAAACTTCATTGTTGATTCTATGGAATCGGGAACCAAGTTGACTCCATATATGCTGATTTTGCCAAAGCATTTGACAGGGTAAATCACGAAATATTAATTGCTAAACTTCGTGGATACGGAATTGGAGATAATTTATTGGATTGGATCACGAGTTATTTAACAGATCGTTCACAAATAGTAAAATATGGTAATTTTGTTTCTGAAGCGATTAATGTTACTTCGTGTGTACCTCAAGGTTCTCACTTAGGCCCACTTCTATTTAATCTGTTTGTGAATGATATATCATCAGTAATTAATAATAGTGAATTTCTTTTGTTTGCTGACGACATAAAGATCTTTAAAGCAATTAAAAATACCTCTGATATGGATGCTCTTCAGTCTGACTTAAATAATTTATCTCGTTGGTGTGACATTAATGCCTTATATTTAAATATAAAAAAGTGCTATAAAATTACGTTTTCCAGAAATACTAAACATCAGTTATATAGAACATACATACTTAAGGGAGTATCGATTACAGAAGTAAATTAAATTAGAGACCTTGGAATTACATTTGACCAAAGACTAATGTTTGATAGGCATATTAATAATATTACATCGCGGGCTTATAGAATGCTCGGCTTTGTTCAAAGGAACTCCCGAGAATTTTCAATATTTACTTTCAAAATTTTGTATTGTTCTCTAGTTCGGTCCATTTTGGAATATTGTAATATTATTTGGTATCCATATTATAATATGTATATTGATCAGTTGGAACGAGTTCAAAATAAATTCCTAAGAATTTGCAGGTATAAAATGGGTTTTAATAGAACTAACTGTGATTATAACTATATTCTTTGTCAACTTAATATGAAAACTTTAGAAAATAGAGAATCTGAGTGTGAATTGCGTTTTTTGCATAAAATTCTTAATGGTTATGTTGATTGTCCGGAACTGCTGGAATTAATTGTTTTTAATGTAAATTCTAGAAGAACACGCTCTCCTGACCTGTTTAGACTAAAGTTTCATCACACTAATTATGGTAAAAGTGAGTCAATCACAAGGATGTTGAGAACTGCCAATAATTTGCAAGATAGTGTTGAATTGTTTAATTTATCCGTGTCCTCGTTCAAGAACAGTTTAAAGAAATTGAGACATTAATGTTATTAATACTTTTTAAAATTGTAATATATGACTACAGTTTATATGTTAATTATATGTGTATATTGTAATTTTTGTAAGGAAAAAGGGTTCATCCCTTTAAATAAACAAACAAACAAACAAACAAACAACGCCAGTAATAATTCTCACTGTCTTGTTTAATTGGACACTCTAGACCAGTCTTTGCAGATTATCTTCATCTTGGGCTATCAATCTTGCGTCGTCTGCGTAACAGAGTGTTTTGATTTTTTTTGTTTCCCTTTCTGTATCCTCTTTCTTTGTTAACGGTTTTGGTAATTTCATCCATGATCAAATTGAAGAGCATGGGGCTCGATGAATCCTCTTGTCTTATTCCGCTGTCTATTTCTAGAGGTTCTATAAGTTGCCCATATATTCTGACTTCATTTTGTTGTTTTAATAAATGTAGATGTAGAAAAATACCAGGAGGAATTAGCAAGGAAACTAGTAGCAAAGAATATAGATGAACTAGCTGAGAAAATAACTGAAGATATACAAACAGTCACTAAGAAACTTTGTTGCAGAATAAGAAAATAAAAAGAAGCTAAACTAAAACCCGAGATTCTAGAACAGATAGAGAAAAGAAGAAAAACGAACAGAGATAACCTGGACTATAAGGCGCTCAAAAAAAGAGTTAAGAAAAATATTCGAAAAGACCTCAGAGCTTATAGAACAAACCAGATTCATGAAACCATAGAGAACGATAAGAACATAAAAGTACTGAAAACATGTAAATCCACTGGCAGGAAAAAAATCATAAAGATAAAAGACGACCGTGGAACATTGTGCTCGCATAAGGAAGAGATCGTTAGAGAACTCCGAAAATTTTATGAGAGGCTATATACTTCTACTATTCCGAACCCCGGTATACCAACAAAACATATCATAAATGTGGGCTCAGAGGATCTCTCTGAAATAATAACATTAGAAATTAGAGCCGCCCTAAAACAAATGAAAGATGGGAAAACACCAGGAGAAGATAAAATTACTTCGGAGATGCTAAAACTGGGAGGCATTAGAAGAGGCAATGAGAACATTACTAAATAAATGCCTATTGGAAGGACAAACCACAACATAAGGACATACCAAAGGCATGGAAAAATGTGGAAGTAATTCTACTCCATAAAGAAGGGGACACCGCAAATATAGAAAACTACCGACCTTATTGTCAAGCTACCGACGAAGCTTATTGTCACACCTTTACAAACTACTAACCCGAATGATAACAAATAGATTAACAGCTAAACTAGATGCATACCAACCAGTGGAGCAAGCAGGCTTTCGTAAGGGTTTTAACACTATCACTATCACACACAGGGATTAAAAGTAGATGGAGTACATCTTAACCATTTGCGTTTCGCAGACGACATAGTACTAATAAGCACAGATATCCATGAACTAAAATCGATTTAAATCATCGAATCAAATAGGATTAAAAGTGAATCTCGACAAAACAAAGATATTAAGCAACAGCCTAGAAAACATTACGATAGATAACATCAACATAGAAAAGGTAAAACAATTTAAAAGACAGAAAAATCCAAATTCACTTAAAACAGCGAAAAACCTATGACACTTGTATACTACCAGTTGCAAGTTATGGATTGAAAACTATGGCAATAACAAGAAAAATGACAGAACAATTAAGCGTAACTCAACAGCCATGGAGAGGGCCATGTTAAATATAAGCCTTAGAGACAAAATTCCTAACACCAAAATACGTCGAAGAACTAAAGTAACCGACATCAAGGGAAAAATAGCGACATTGAGATGGCAATGGGTAGCACATGTAGCAAGACAAGACACCAACAGATGGTCTCATAAAGTGACATTCTAGTGACCTCGAGAAACAAAAAGAAGCGTGGGAAGATCCAAAAAGAGATGGATAGACTATATGACAGCTGTAGCTGAAAGGCAGTGGATGAGAATTGCAAAAGATAGGGAAGCGTGGAAGCAATTGGAGGAGGCCTATGTCCAACAATGGATAAATGAAGGCTAAAGAAAAAGAAGAAGTACATGTAGGGGAACTTATATTATACTCTAGTGATTTCTCAGTAATTTGCTTTATAACGAAGATTGCATCTGTACACGATCTTCCACTACCAAAAAAATGTTGTTCATCTGCTAAACTTATTCTCTAATTTATTAGCAGTTGTAAAATTTTAGTTGTCAGTTTTAGTCACTTTTATTTAACAAGTTTATTCCTCTATAATTTTCTGGTTGTCTTTTATTTCCTTTTTTGAATAGTAGTAGGAAAAATTAAACTGCGTTATAAAGAGAAAGGTAAATCGAAGTTTTCTTTTTTTCCCCCAAACAAGTGGGGTTTTAAAGAGAAGCTGGGGATAAGAGTGGCAAAACTTTTTTGGTTGTTTTTTTTTGGGGTCAGAAAATTGACATTTTCAGCAAACTTTAGCTTGTTTGTATAATTTTTAGAGGCCAAATCTCTGGCAAGTAAGCTAATATATTACTTAATATTTTAGATGACTTATCATGTAAGCCTAACATAGATGGCAAAAGCAATTATGTGGATTTTGAAGCAAAGGACGGAAAATTTATAATAAAGACTGCTGCAGATATTGTGAAGTTAGATGAGGAAACTGCTCAAACTACTTCACCATTGGATCTTAATTATGTTTGTAGTATGACTTGCGATTCGGGCTCGAGTGAATTGGTAAGGGTAATTTATAAAATAATTAAAATTATTGAAGAACTTTAATATTTTTCTGTATAGTTTAAATATAAAATAAATACAGATATCATTCAAGTTGATATATCTTCAAGAATTTATTTAACAAAGCTAAAGAAAATAGAGTACAAGTTCAGAAAATTTACAACTATCTTTTTGCTTTTAGCGTGTTGCAGTCAAAATCGCTGATTATAATAGCCACAAGCCAGTCTTTTCTCAATCATCTTACAAGTACACAGTTTCTTCCCCAATAATGCCGAATACAGATTTTACTTTAAATGGGGATGTCATCAAAGCCAGCGATTTAGATTTTTCCAATAATGGTATGACATTTACAGTGGATCCCCCACATTTCATTATTACGACAACATCGGACAGTACAGATAGTAATAAAAAAACTTTTGTGGCCAATATAAGGGCAAAAAGTGTAGTTCAACTGAAGGATACCACCACCACTTATACTTTGACTGCTACAGTAAGTATTTACATCTATAGGATATAATAAGAATGTTCTTTGCGTTTCAATTTTAAATTTATAATAAATTTATATATATATATATATATATATATATATATATATATATATATATATATATATATATATATACAGGGTGAGTCATGAGGAACTTTACATACTTCTACCATATGTAGAGTCCCTCAGGGAGCATATCATGTGGCCACTAAAAAATGTCAACTCCTCTTCTTTATTAATTAACAGGGTGATTTGTATAATTGACCATTTATTTCATTTTACTGTAGTGTTTATACGGCTCATTTGATTTTTTAAAATTTTGCATGATACAGTATACTACTATCAAGCATTCGACTGGTATTAGCTAAACTAAAAAATTCCAGGACTGGCTTTGGAAAAATTAATTTAAGGATTCGTATTAAATATTACACCCTGTATATATATATTTTTAAATGCAATAAGTGATTTTCAAACTACATAAATAGCCAATAAAAACGACATATGCGACAATGTTGTCGCACTTTTATTAAATTTTTTAGTGAACGATCAAATCGTACCAAAAATAGAACAACCATAATGAAGTATCAAATTATAAGGTATTAATTTAAACAAATGTTATAAATTTCAAACATTTTAATTGAAATGATAAACTGAGTCACTGCACAGCAAAAAACAGTAACTATTAACAATAACGAAGAACAATTTAAAAAAAAAACTAAAAATATGTACATAGTTATGATAAACCCATAAATTAGAACGTCGAATTGTTGACTGACGTATTGAATTACGGATACTCTGGGGATCGTTCCAATCGTCCCCAAATATGGTAATCAACGGGATTGAAGGCCACGAAATAGGACCTGCACGTCCTATCCACCTGTTGCCATAAACATTATTGAGATGTTGTCTCACTACCAGTAAAAAGTGTGGGGGTGCCCCATCATGCTTAAAAAATACATCCCTCGGATAGCAACGTTCGCGTTGGCAAGCAAATTCGGCAAAATATTTTGTAGAAAGTTCAAATAGACCTGCCCTGTTAAAGGACCATCAAAAAGGTGAGGACCTACTAATTTTTTTATTTATGACACCAATCCACACGTTAACCGAAAACCTTAACGGAGAACGACGTTCTCGAATAGCATGGGGATTTTCTTCTGCCCACACATGTGAATTTCGAGAATTATTTATCCCGTCTATGGTAAATTGGGCTTCATCTGTAAATAGTGTCCTGTATAGCGTTGGTCGATTATTGTTAATCCATCTACAAAATTCCAACCTATCGATCTCATCTCCAGCATGTAGTCGCTGAACCATTTGAATGTGATATGGGTATAGATTATTTTTTTGTAACACTACTTACTTTTGATTGAGTAACATTGAGTTCTCGACTTATTTGTCTAGTGCTTATTGTAGCGTTCATAGTAACGGCGTCCATAATGTCATCTTCCTGCGCTTCATCTACATGTCGCTCTGTTGTTCCACTAGGAAAAGCGCCATTTTCTCGAAAATAATTAAAAACTGACCCAAATGTTGGATGACTGGGAGTTCGACGATTAGGAAATCTCCTGCGATATTCTCTACTAGCAGCCCTACCATTCCCATTACAGAATCCATAAACAAATATGTCTGCATATTCTGTGGTCGAAAACTGATGTGGCATTTTGAACGAAAGTAACAAAAGCTCTACCAAAACTAACACAATATATTCTTGTACACATAAATAACAATTGATAATGACAATAATGACAATGGGTATAAAATATCAAGAAACGTCAAACGGTCAACGTCAACCTTCATTTTAAACTTTTTTAGATTTATTTTTAGTTAGTACAGTTGATGCAATGTATTATTATTTGACGTAAAATTTTAATCATTTACAATCAACAAAAACTAACACATACAAGAGGTTTGACATTTTAATCAATTTAATTTATTATTTATCGAAAATAATGCCCCAATACGATCTATGAGTAAAAATTGAAAATTGAAAAACAATTGATTCTATCGTAGAGATAATACAAAGTGACAGTAAAGATGTTAATTTTCTACGTATTAGATTATGTTGTAGGAACTCATTTTAATTAAAATGTTTGAAATTTATAACATTTGTTTAAATTAATACCTTATAATTTGATACTTCATTATGGTTGTTCTATTTTTGGTAAGATTTGATCGTTCACTAAAAATTTAATAAAAGTGCGACAACATTGTCGCATATGTCGTTTTCATTGGCTATTTATGTAGTTTGAAAATCACTTATTGCATTTAAAAAAAATATACATACAGGGTGTAATATTTAATACGAATCCTTAAATTAATTTTTCCAAAGCCAGTCCTGGAATTTTTTAGTTTAGCTAATACCAGTCGAATGCTTGATAGTAGTGTACTGTATCATGCAAAAATTAAAGAAATCAAATGAGCCGTATAAACACTACAGTAAAATGAAATAAATGGTCAATTACACAAATCACCCTCTTAATTAATAAAGAAGAGGAGTTGACATTTTTTAGTGGCCACATGATATGCTCCCTGAGGGACTCTACATATGGTAGAAGTATGTAAAGTTCCTCATGACTCACCCTGTATATATTTTAGTGGATTCTCTTGGGCTTAGGTTCATAAAAAAAATTTTAGTTTGATACTAAGGCATTTTTATATATATTTTTTCCGACGTTTCGGCGGGAAATCCATGCCTTTTTCAAGAATATATATTGACTAAAAAAAAACATTCTGACAGACATAATACGGTTTAAAAAATAAACTTTTGACTTACCAAGCATGTAAAGATTTGGTATTAACAATTAGACGTCACAATTAAAATAATATTAAAACATAGGACATACCCACTAAGTCACTACAAGTAAAATGTATTTTAAATCTAATGTGTTGTTTATTGATGTTAGCTTATCGTTTAAACAATCAGTTATTTTAACATCATAGGCGTTCTGAGATTGACTTTTTATGTATATTTAAATTAAGTTAAAATATATTTTGTTCAAATTTTTGACATCTTTTTTATCATTTATTGCGTTATTATTATTTTTTTATTTGTATAGACTCTAGAAGCTCTCTCTTCTTCCTGTTGGGTTCACTTTTTAGGATATTGGTTTGTTCAAAACCAAATTTATGTTTTTTTTCGTTTTCATGTTTTGTGAGGGCGGTTGAGTTTTTTTTGTCATATTTGTGGGAACATATTCTTGAATTAAGTAGTTGACTGGTTTGTCCAATATAAATTCCATCACAATTCGAGCAGGGAATTTCATATACAACGTGTGATCTTTTTAATAGAGGGGTTATTGTTTTCAATCTTGTAAAATTCCTTTTCAAAAGATTGTGACCTTTATGAGCAACCGTAATATTATGTTTAGACAGAAGATTTGCTATTTGTTCTGATAATGCTTTTATATAGGGGAGAGACATATAGTTTTTCTTTACCGTGTTGGTTTTATTATTATTTGCATAAATTTTACAATAACAATAATTACAATAATAAGATCTTGCAGTATATTTAACAAAAATATAAAAATTTAAGCTTTTTTTGTGGATTAGACCGCTTTTGCATCAGTGTGCCCTCAAAAATTTTAATAGGAATGGTCATTAGACCTAGAGTACAATACAATTAAACAATATCAATGTTAAAAATATGCCTTATTAAAAAACAAAGTAACAAAAATACTTAATCTTCATCGTTAATGAACTCTTCTTCTTGCTGTATATGTGTTCTTGCTGTGTATCTTATTGTTCTGGTGCTTGTGTAAAATCCATGATGTATTGGAAATATGAATGAAAGTGTTCTGAAGCTATTTTCTTGTGGCATTGTAAATTAATTACTATTTAACTGGGAATAAGCCACAATTAAAGATAAAAATACGTTTATTGACGTTTCAATTTCCACTTCGGAAATCGTTGTCAAAATACAAACAGTAAATTTAATAAATTTTGTTGTTTGTTACATAGTGAAAAATTCTTCTAATAATTTAATTTTATCTGACTCATGTATTTTGACAATTCAGACATACATTATGCATTTTAAAGTAGACGACTTTAAAATGATATTGCCAATATTGTTGAGTTGCGCTCCTGGGACGACTTTACTTATAAGATAATTTTCTCCCTCATAATTTACTATGGAATCACTAACAGGAGAATTTTACTGTCATCATGTCATGTGTTTGTCTTTTTAAAGACGAATTACATGCTACGATTTTTTTTTGACGGATATTCTCAAGTTAAAGTTGATTTCATGTAATCGAATGAACTATCTTATAAGTAAAGTCGTCCCAGGAGCGCAACTCAATAATATTAGCAATATCATTTTAAAGTCGTCTACTTTAAAATGCATAATGTATGTCTGAATTGTCAATATAAATGAGTCAGATAAAATTAAATTATTAGAAGAATTTTTCACTATGTAACAAAAAACAAAATTTGTTTAATTTACTGTTTGTATTTTGAGAACGATTTCCGAAGTGGAAATTGAAACGTCAATAAACGTATTTTTATCTTTAATTGTGGCTTATTCCCAGTTAAATAGTAATTAATTAATGAAAGTGATTCCAAAGGATCTTTTTTGCTTCGGTTATTGAGAACATCTGCATTATTGCTGAACGAATACCTATATACGTTAAGCTTTGTAGACGATCAAGTAGTTATTGCACAAGACCAGGAAGACCTCAGTTACATGATCAAGAAACTACAAGAAAAATATACCAAAGCTGGTCTAGATATAAACCTTGCGAAAACAGAGTACCTATCTACAAGTGAAGAAGATTTACAGATTGGCGACAACGTAACAATCAAAGGAAAGGAGAAATTCAAATACTTATGGTTTATAATCACGAAAAAGGCAACAGAGGAAGAAATTAAGCCAAGATTAGGAGAAACAAGAACATAAATCCGACAACTTAACTCAGTATGGCGGGATAGACACCTAAATATGAAGTCAAAAACACAGATTTATAAAACATTAGTACGAAGTATTGTGTAGGGATGGCGGTTTTTGACACCGATTTTGACCGGTTTTCGGTTATACCGGTTTTTTGCTTACGGTTTAACCTGGCGGTTATAACCTGGCCAAAAAAAACCGGTTTTTTCAAAAACCGGTTTTTGGTATTTAGAAACATTTACAATGTTTCAAACTTGTTACAAACCTTCAGTTACATTTACAATGCACTTTAGTTTGCGATACTTTATTCCACTCGATATCAATATGATCAAAATTTGAATTCTGGTTTTGTTTGGAATAATTACTTAATATTTGGAATAATTAATTTGGAATAATGTTTTTGGTTAAAACCGGTAGGTTTTTCCCATCCCTAGTATTGTGACATATGGGGCTGAAAATTGGATTATAAATAAGAAAAACAGCAGTTAGATAGTAGCAACAGAGATGGAATGCCTGCAAAGATGGTGCAGAATAACTCATAATTAGTCATAAGTTCATTATTAATAAATATATTTTAATTAATATTTTGTCATAATCATGTGAAGCCTATCTCAATTCAGCAGCATAAGAATTTTTTTAGTAAAAAATCTATATTAAAAATTTTTCTTTTTCGACAAAGAAAAGGTATCACAGTATGCCCTGGAAATTTAAATAAACATTTTAAATTATGTCTCCAAGTAGACCTTTTATTACATGATGTTTAAAGAAAAAATTGGTTTAATTTTTATAGAGGTGTTTCCAACATAAACAGGTCACACTGTCTAATATATTATTGGCTCAATTTTAATAATAATTTTTTGTAGGATGTAGGCACCAATCCAGGAACACTTAGCCAAATTGCTAGTGTTATATTTACAATCGATGCCGACAACAGTTTGGATATTCCGTCTTTCGTATATCAGAACAGTCAGACTGACTACACCTTTCAGTACCAAAGCGATAAGACATTGAAACCATTGTCTGGACCTATTAAGTTGAATACCCAACGTACATTAACTGACGAAAACTTTGAACTTTTAGGTGGTAAGTAAAATTATGTAACATCGTTACTAAATATTTCTTAATTCGATGTGAAATGCACACAATGAATTTGGATATATTGGACCCAATGATAACATATTTTCAACGTTATGAGATAGTATAGGTTACAATAAATGGGATACTGGCCGTTTTATTGCTAAGTATCATCTATGACTAGCGTCTTCTTATTTAGGTGCCATATTAGGTCCCAAAATGTCGGCAATTACATTGGCGAGTTGTTATCGGTCTTCAGCTATTCGAAATAGTTCTTCGTCACTATGTATGCCTGACCAATCGCTAATGATCTCCAGTCATGATATCTGCTTCCTTCTTATATCTCGGTAGCCGTGGATTTTACTTTTCATGGTAGGCGAAGGAATTCTGTACCGGTCTCCTCTAAGAACAAGTCCTAGGTATATTTTTTTTTTCTTATACTAATATTTTTTAATAACTCACGAATGGCAATAGCTCTATTTAATACAGCTTTGTTGTTTGGTTTGCATGGCTACCGTGGAACGTTTGGAGCATTTTTATATATGCAACAAGGCTCTCCAATTGAAGGCCCTGGTGCATGTAGAATTCATATAGAATTGGTGAATATAGTGTCGCCAGAGTAACGAAGATTATGAATCAGTTCACCATTCATTTTCTCTTTCAAGTCTTTACCCGCCAAGGTTTTTGAACATTATATACGAGTAGTTAATAAATAACAACTGGATAGAATGTATATAATTCTTCTTCTCATGGCGCCGTCTCCTTTCGAAGGTTGGCGATCCAAATGGCAATTGTGGTTTTGGAAACTGCTGCGCGAAAGATTTCTGCGGATGAGCGGTCGAACCATTTCCTTAGGTCTTTCAGCCATGAGTTCTGGCGTCTTCAACCAATATATACAATGCATCAGTATAATTTAAGTGTATACAAATCTATCCAAATCTTTTTTTATTAGACCAGACTTTACTTAAAATATCTTGGTAAGTGTCAGTAAAAGAAATAAATGTTTTTCCAGACTTTTATGTAATAATAATTCTACTACCATACTTCCATTTCAATCGTATTTTTATAGTCTTGTCATCTAAAACTACATCTTGACAAACATTCCTTAATTCATCCAACGAAAACTGGCAACCATCCCTCATTTCTATGAATTGAAACATTTTCTCCATCGCAGAGTTTACAGTTTCATCTTGTGGACGGCCAATTTTACGACCAATATTAGGTTTTAAGAAAGATTTGATCTTTAAATTTGTCTGGCTAATTGGCTGGGCCAAGGCCATTAAACTAAAATAAAAAAAAGAAAGAAAACTGTCATGGTATTTTGCATTAGCAGCGACTAATTAATACGGTTAAGAACAGGCCTCGAAACATCATCAGAACGATCTTTATCTGATTTCAACAGCGATTCTTTAAATTTTAGTGTAGTCACGTTACGAATTATTTGTCGAAGATGCTGTACTTTCTTTTTCTCAGATTCTTTATTGGCTTCATTGCCACAAAATAAACAGTATTTTTTAAAACAAAAATCTGATTTACTTACTCGCGTTCTAGTATGAGGTGGACTTACTTTTGAAGTACTAGCCAGTTCCTCCTCACGTTCTCTTTTCACTGCGGCGATTGAAGTTTCTCGAATGTATGATTTTCTGCAATCCACGTGTATTGTAACTTATTTTTGAGTTCTTAAATACTCAATAAACTCATCACCTCTCGCGACACTAGCCTCGAATAAAATTGGCATTCCACGAACAACCACAACTGTTTTAGCTTCATTTAAAAGTTGATTGCAAATAAAGCAAAACTGAGACATTCTTAAAAAACTATAAAATTGTACAAATAATGGTAACGGTACTAAATGGTAGACACTTGTAATAAGTACTTATATTCACTTGAACTGAACTTTTAGCACTAAACGAAACAGACAATATGAACAAAACCTACGGACAATCCTGTAGCCATTGCTTACAATAGACAATCTGTTCTTTTTTAAACAATGGTATAGCCAAATGATATGAAACAAATAATAAAGTTGACACAAGAATACTATACGCACCTATACAAAACAAGACATAAACCACAGCAAGAAATTCTTAAACAATTAAACACAAAAATAAAGAATATAAATTCTGACCTACAACCAGAAATAAGTAAAACAGAAATCAAGAAAGCAATTCAAGAATTAAAACAGCATAAGTCAAGTGGAAAAGATGGAATAACTGCAGAGATGCTGAAGAGAGGAGGGAAATCAACTAGAGAATTCCTACATATCCTCATGAACAAAATATTGACCACAAAAGAAATACCCGATAGCTGAAACGCTGCGGAGACACTATTAATGTTCAAAAAAGGTGACCGAAAGAACTTAGACAACTATAGACCTATAACATCACTAAGTGTTGTATTTAAACTACTAACGAAGATCATGACAAATAGACTAACAACTAAGCTTGACGAATACCAAGCAAGAGAACAAGCGGGATTCAGAAAGGGTTTTAGTACTAGCGACCATCTGCTAACAGTAAAAATACTGATTGAAAAGTCGAACGAGTATCAAATCGCATTATACATAGCATTCATAGACTTCCGAAAGGCGTTTGACAGCATAGAACATTGGGCTATCAAAAACTCATTACAGAACGGCCGAATTTATTACAGGTAAACGGACCTAATAACAAACATATACAAAAATGGGAGTACCACAATAAAATTGACGAACGAACACGCTACAGAACCAATAAAATTCGAAAGAGGAATCAGGCAGGGAGACACAATATCGCCAAAATTGTTCAATCAGACTATGGAAGACATATTTAAAAAATTAGAATGGGATACATACGGAATACGAATAAATGGAGAGCTCTTGAACCACTTGAGATATGCAGACGATATAGTCCTGATAACAGATAAGAAGGAAGAGTTACAGAAGATGGTTGAGAAACTAGATAGAAAAGCGACAGAGGTAGGTCTAGAGATGAACTATAGTAAAACCAAGACTATTACAAACCAAGAAGACCAATTAGAAATAGTAGTCAAACATAATAATTTAGAGCAGGTAGCAGAATACATATACCTAGAACAGATAATAAAGCTGAACAGGGACAATCAAACAGAAGAAATAAAAAGAAGAACTAGACTAGAAAGAAAGATGCTGGGTCATCATCATCATCATTCAGCCCATACTCGTCCACTGCTGAACATAGGCCTCCCGTAGTTCACCCCACAAATTTCTGTCATGAGCCGCCTGCATCCAATTTTGATGTGTCCGTTTCAGGTCATCCGTCCATCTTGTTGGTGGTCGTCCTCTATTCCTAAAGGCATCTTGTCTGGGTCTCCACTCAATAATGCGTTTTGTCCATCTGCCGTCCTTCGTTCTCGCGACGTGCCCTGCCCAGTTCCATTTTAAGGTTGATATTCTTTTGATTGCGTCGGTTACTCCCGATCTACGGCGCAATTCTGTGTTGGGTATTCGGTCTCTCAGGGTTAATCCCAACATGGACCGTTCCATTGCCCTCTGTGTTGTTCGAATTTTGTTTGCGGACGTCTTAGTAAGTGTTAGCGTCTCCGCACCATAGGTTAGAACCGGCAGCACACATTGATCGAAGACTTTTCTCTTCAAGCAGATGGGAAGAGCTGATTTGGAAGATGCTGGGTATCGGTCTTAAATACAAAAAAAGAAACTCATGGATCAGAGAAAAAACAAAGGTGAACGATGTATCAAGACAGGTTGCAAAACTTAAATGGAACTTCGCCGGTCACACTCTTCGGCAAAAAGATGAAAGATGGAATAAGCGAATTCTACACTGGAGAACATGGAAAAGAAAAGAAAAAGAGGAAGACCACAGATGAAATGGACTGACGATCTTAAGAGAACGGCAGGAAAGGACTGGATGCAGATCGCCCAAAAAAGAGACCAATGGAGATTAAGAGGGGAGGCCTATGCCCAAGAGTGGGCGTTTAAGGCTAATTAGATTGATAGATAGATAGCCAAATGTTTTTCAAGGCCACGTGAATAGAGGAAATTCAGTTTGGGACTGATTATTCTTTAAAGAAATATTTTCAGAATAGTATAATATATTATATAAAATAGAACAAATAGGTATTTATACTTGTCTTAAGTGCCACATATGTATATCTGTGGCTTATTATGTGCATATAATGTACAAACTAACTTTTAAAATGACGATATCTCAGGATTGGTATTTCTTAGGAAAAAAATTGTGAGGACTATTTTTGGAGAGAATATTAAGATCTACAACCTCGGTTTGAGGTTTTTTTTTATAAAACTTACTGTTTTCGAGGAAAACCAAAAAAATCTCAAATTTTGACCTTTGACCCCGAATAACTTTTGTTGCACACATGGGATCGATGGGGACTTTTAAAACCTTATTTGTTATGGCAAACTCTAGCTCCCTACCAAAATTTGGCTTTCCGGCAATTTTTGTTATTTGCCAACTATTTTGATGTCAAGTTGACCGGATTATATCTAGAGGTCTATACGTAGGGATAGATACTTAGTAGTATTTTCCATAAATAGTGTTCAAGTATAGGAATGACGACTATTGTTGATTTTTTTACTGAACTAATAACTTTTTTCCTGTATATTAAAAAATTATATTCCACTTTTGTTTTTTTTCAGACATGAAAGGAAAATTTTCCTATAAATACGATGCTAGCACGAAGGAAATCACTTTAAGCGCAGATGAAATAAAAGATCCTACCGATACATTAACAGTTCTTACACTCAATATTAATAATGGACAGGTGACTGTTTCGACGCCAATTATTATTTACTTTACAATGAATACTGTCAAATTCAATGAGCATATATACACCGGCAGTTACGATGACGCGAAGAATCAAGTGAATTTGGATAAGAAGATTACAGTAACAAGTACTGGCAAATCTGATGTTACTGTTACAATTTCTGGAGGTAACTTTCAATTATCTAAGTTTATTTTTGTGTAATATGATTGAACAAATAACTATAAGTAATATTCGACATTAACTATCATTTGATCACATTTAATATCTTATGTGAACACTGCGCATAGTAAACGTAAGGAACGGTCATCATGGTACCATGTTTAGGCAACAGTAATTATCTTATGCTGCTTCTTCTTCTTCGCGTGCCATATAAGATTTATCCGACGTTGGCGATCACCATTGCGAAGGCTTCTCGATCTTCTGCAATATGGAATAATTGTCTTGCATTTGGTATCTGAGTCCATTCATGAATGTTTTTTAACCAAGAAACTTGGTTTCTTCCTACACCTCTATGGCCCTCTATTTTGCCTTTAGGGATCAGTTATAAAATTTTATATCGACTACCCCTTACTATATGTCCCAGATAAGACATTTTTCGATGTCTAACAGTCTTTAGCAGTTCTCTGTCTTTGTTGACGCTCCTTAGTACTTCTTCATTAGTTTTTCTTGCTGTCTAAGGTATTTTAAGGATTCATCTATGAACACACATTTGTAGTGCTTCAATTTTGTTCATGATCGATACTTTTAGCGTCCACACTTCTGCACTATGCAAAAGTACAGGCCAAACATAGTACTTAACCATTCTTTGCCTTAGTTCTAAACTGAGATGGTTATTGCAAAGAAGTGACTTCATTTTCATAAAAGTAGTTTTAGTCATTGTCATTCTACGTTTTATTTCTATGTCTGGATCTAGTTGGTCCATTATCACAGTTCCCAAATATGTCATTTTGTGAACTTTCTCAACTTGGACTCCGTTCAATTGAAGCTTTGCATAGGGATGTGGGTCACGACTAAACACTAACAGTCTTATTAATAAAAATTGCTTAGTACGAAGTTAGTCTTGGACTAGTTAGTCCCAGATTAAGCGAGTACTAACTTCATTTTTAGAATGGTATTAATAAACATGGACTAAGCTCAGACTAACTAAACCTTCCTTAGTCCTAGGTACAACAAGTTTATGTTGGCATCCATTGCGAAAAAGAAGAAAAATGTAAAGAATTTTGTGAAAAAAAAAGAAAAATATTTGAAAATTTGACAGTTAGCATAAGTTGGAGCACGTGGAGTTAATTTTAGTTGGACTGTGTTCTGAGAAAGTTTGTTTATATTTTATATTATTTTTTTTACCTGAAAAGTTTAAACTTTTTAACTTAAAATGACCGAACTAAATGCAAAACGCATATCTATTATAAAAACTGCTGTAGCTTTTGAAAAGCGATATTTGCACTTAAATTCATTTTCTTTTAATTCTTCTAGAAGATTTTTTCTAATTTTATATATTTTAATATGTCTTAGATGAATATTATTTCGCTGATTTCTATGGTCATTAAGTTGTTCTATTAATCTTAAGTCGTTGATAAAATAATCTTCCATTATTAAATAATGTATGAATAATCAAAAACAATTCAGGTTATGAATACCAAAACAAATCTCAACTCAGTGTCAATTGTCAAGTTAGTCACTCTCTAAACCTGCCACTATCTCGGATTAAATGTTAGTCCGAGACTAGCCAAGGTTTAGCTTAGTCTGTCCTTAGTCGCTGTTTATTAATACGAAAAATGAATGTTATTGGTGTAGTCCTGGGACTAATATTAGTCCAAGGTTAGTCTGTGTTTATTAATAAGAGAGTAAAAATTTGGTTTTGTTTGAGTTTATTTTATTGCCCATTTCCTCTCCTACCTCGTGAATACGATCAAGCAGAATTTGAAGATCCTCACTATTATCTGATAGAATTACTGTATCGTTTGCATATCTAATCACATTAAGTAGTTCCCCGTTTATTTTTATTCCATATGGTTGTCTCTCAAGTGTCTTTTTAAATAACTGGTCCGAGTAAACATTGAACAATGTTGGAGACAAAATGCTGTTAGAAATAGTAAATGTCAGTCAAGTCTTTTTCAATTTTTCAACCACTAATATTTGTATCTTCCGGTGGTATATCTAGCCAAATCTGTTTTGATATCAGGTAAAACGAAGCTAGCGATAGCACAGAGCTTGGTAATTAACGTAGCTTTTAAACACCTATTAACGATTCTTTCTGGCTTGTAACATATATATACAAGTGTAGTTTACAACAAAATTAGTATCTAGTATAAAAAAAAACACCAACAAAATCAATAATCTAACATTCAAATCAAAATCAATATCTGACAAAAGCTTTCGATCGCATCCAAGTCAAAGACGTTTTACACCTACTGTATAAAAGAAAAATGCCAATCAATATTATACAAACAATCGAAAACATTGACCATAATCCATATCCATAATCGAATACAGGTCATAATCTATAATCGAATACAGATTAGACGGGATTACTCGTTAAGCCCACTTCTCTCTAATATAATAATGGACCAAATAATACAAACAGTACGTAATAGTTATGGTTACAGAATGGGGAACAAAGAAATCCAAATATTATGTTATGCAGATACCGCATAAATCGCCGAGACAAAAGACGAGCTTCAAAGATTAACACATATCTTCAATACAGCAGCCAAGAAATACAATATGATAATACCAGCAGAAAAAACCAAATGTATGACAACATCTAAATACCCATTACGATGTAAAATCGAAATTGATGGGAAAATAATAGCAGGAAGCAAGGTTTAGATATCTGGAAATAGATATAACTAGTTAAGGAGATGTTGAAGAAGAAGTACGACAACAAAGCTTAAAAGCAAGTAAAGCGGTGGGATCTCTTAAGGACACAATCTGGAAGAACAAACACCTTGGAGAAGACATAAAAACAAGAATCTATAATATAATACAATGTTTAAATTTGAGAACAATTCCCGAAGTCGAAACTGAAACGTGAATAAACTTATTTTAACCTTTAATTGTGGCTTATTCTCATTTAAATAGTAATTACTTTAAAATACCACAAGAAAATAGCTTCAGAACAATACTAAGAATCTATAAAGCAGAAATTGGACCTATAAAGGAATTTATAAAGACCTGACACATCTAAAACGAGACGACTATTAGAAACAACAGAGATGAAAATACTCCTACGAATATCAAAAAAATTTAACACGTTAATTTCCCCAAAAAAAGACAAAATGCATGGTTACACTAGCAAATTTACTAACATGTAAACTTTAGATGGAAAGTCAGATAATAAAACAAGTGATGCAGATTAAATATCTAGGCATCACATTATCTTGCCACGGAAAGCTCGAAACTGAAGTGGAAGATCAAGTGAATATAGTAAAGAGAGACGCAGGCTGCTTGATTGAAGTAATATGGAGAAATAAAAACATCGAAAACGAAATAAAAGGCAGAATTTACAAAACAGTCGTCAGGCAAATAATGACATACGCGGCAGAAACAAGACCTGACACAGAGATGACAAAAAGGATGTTAGAAACAGCAGAGATGAAAAAATGTATAAAAATTTAGTAGAAAGACCACGAAAACGATGGAACGACAACTTACTAGAGGCACATTCAAAAACAGATAGAGTCATGTATATAGAAAAAGAAGAAGAGAAGAATAATATCAGAGAAAAGTCTGTTGGATTGGGAGTGAAACGGAAACAGAAGTGAAACGAACACATTAGTTAAATGGCAGAGGATAGGCTAGAGTAGCACCAGATAAGTCACCAAGTATTGGCAGACCAAGAAAAAGATGGTGTGATAATTTAAACAATTTAGGAGGCTAATATTGAAGAAGAAACAGACATGAAAGCCTACATACAAGAAGGAAGTAGAAGGACAAGAAAAATTCTAGTATATACTTATGCTTTTCATCCTGCAGCACTATATTATACAGCAAAAACAAACAATGTAAGCGAAGATGGTTTTAGAGCGGAAATATATGCTCCTTACTTTTAGTTAACAGATTCTGGTTATTATTTTGCCTTCTGGTTTTAAACACTTTAAATGCCAACATGAGATCAAGAGAAAATGTAAGGAAAACTCACAATTTGCTTTTTTGGGACTGGGATTAAGCTTGTTATATTTATGGTATGTTGAGGTTGTTTCCAAGACTTCAGTAAATGTTGACTTTATTTCAATTTCGGTTTGTAAAATACTCATATCTTAGCTTTATCTTCTAGATGGACAAAAATATCAAGTTAAAATGATTTTCGATGTGTAATAAAACATTACTGATATTTTCTGTCCTATTCCCGTATTATATAAATAATTATTTTTCTAGATTTGGAAAAGTATTTTAAAGCAGTAAAAGGCACTGATGCCGGTACTTGGTCTATTGAAGTAACATCACCCGCTCCAACAGTGGACGAACTAAAAAAATACGAATTTCTCAATCTGGTACTGACTGCAACTGAAGACGGAGAAACCGACACGGCAAGCCTATTGGTCAAACTTCCTTCACATGTACTACAGTTTTCTAAAATTTTATACGAAGCTACTTACAATAACGATAATACTGTAACCATGTCAGATAAGATTGCGTTTACTACGGATGTGTCGTCTGTGGATATAACCGTGGATACAAGTAAGTAAATTAAGGTATAGTTTATAATAATATCAATATAGTGGTAAATACTTTTCTTCAGATAGTTATGTTGGGAATTATACAAAATAATTGGGATGAAAAATAATTTGACATTTGAGATTCCAAAAATCTCAAGTCCCTATGGTCTATATGAATGAATGAATGAGCTAACATATTAAAACCAAATAACGCTTTTCTGGTTCCTAGTCGGTTTCTGAACCCAAACTGACTATCATCTATTCCTTCTTCCAGTTTTTTTTATGAATACGACCATGTATTATTTTCAAGAAGAATTTGAGACTGTGACTTATTAGTGATATTGTTCTATATGCACTGCAATATTTAGCATTTGTATTTTTAGGGATAGCGCAAAAGGTGAAGAGTATCCATTGTTTCGGTACGTGTCCTGTTTTGTATACTGAGTTAAATAGGTCTACTATAATGTCTAAGGTTTCATCATTTATGCATTTTAAGATTTCTATAGGGATTTGGTCTGGACGTACTGCTTTACCATTTTTACTATTTTTTAATGCCATTTTAATTTTCTCTTTTAATATCTTTAAAATTATATCCACTTCTACTTTTATGTCCATCTGCTCTGTTCTATTGTCTTTGAAAAGTTCATTGATGTATTCTGTCCATCTCTTTAATTTGTCGTTAGTAATCAACACAAGTTTGCTATTTGCATCTTGCAGTATTCCATGTTTTCTTGTTCTATTGCGTGAGTTAATTCTTTAATTTTTTTATGTGTGTTAAATCTGTCATGTCTTTTCTGGTATTCTTCTATTTCTGCGCATTGTTCTTTAATCATTGTTCTTTCGCTTTCTTAATTCTGTATTTTATTTGTTTATCCACTTTTTTGTACATCTGATTATCTTTGTTTTTATATTGACGTCTTTCTTCCATTAAATCTAAAATTTCTTTTTTATGATTCTATGTAATCTATCTATATAATCTAAAATCTTTATTTGTAGTATGAATACTCAATCGAATCAAGAGTAATTATTAGAATCTAAGGTAGACTAATGGGTAGGACCAAAGTTTTCAAGAAGATATTTAATTTAGTTCAAAACAAAATTGCTAAATGATCTTTTTGATCAGATTGTAATTATAGAAAACTTATGTGTTTTATAAAAAAGCTTCATTACTCTGCTATAAGAACAATGTCGCTAATACTCGAATTAAACATGTCTTTATTAACTTTTTGTTAACATTATGTTTTTTAGATTATGAAAAATATTTCGAAATAAGCCAGGAGGACAAGAATTACATCATAAAATCAACAACTACAGCGCTACCAGATGATATTCTCAAACAGCAGACAGAAATTGCAATCATCATAACCGCAAAAGATAGCTACCAGAATACCCAGCAGGCAGTTGTGAAGATGACCTTGCCAGAAATTAACAATGAAAAGGGGCCGAAGTTTTCTAAATCTTATTACAAATCCGAATACAAGCAAGACCAAACGGATGAATACTTGGACTTTACGGATCCTGTATCTTTTGAAAACGTGGACGATATAACAACAGTTAAAATCGGTCTAGATGGTAAGTTAATTTTATAATTTATTAACATAGCTATTCAATATTACGCACATTTAGAAATTAATTTCTCAGCGTGTTTTGGTAATTTTTATAACTGAAAGATATTGTCACGTTACTTATGACAACGACAATCTCTCAATATCCTCAAGTTCCAGCTCCAAACCGTCGAAGACATTAGAGACATTGTGGATAGTATTGGGAACAACTAAGAGCATCTTCTCAACGCAGCTGTTGGCTCAGAGAAGCTTGATTATTATGCTGACTCTTTAATCTCCAGCATAACAACCAGCTCACTCCAATATTTAAATTACTCTCTGAACGATGTTGCTGATGTTGCCTGAACATTTGAATATCACCATTGGTCTGAACGAATCTGTCCCAGTTATATCATAATCCTTTTACAAATCCACTAAAATTGAGGAGACATGAGGCATTATGACAACTACAATCTCCAGCTCCAAACCGTCGAAGATATTAGAGACATTGTGGACAGTATTGGGAATAACTAAGGGCATTTCTTCAACGCTGCTGTCGGCTAAGAGAAGTTTAATTATTATGCTGACTCTTACAATCTCCAGCATAACAATCAGCTTAGCCCAATATCCAAATTACTCTCAGATGTTGCTTTAACTCTTTATCACCATTTGCCTGAACGAATATGTCCCAATCATATCACAATCCTTTTACAAATCCACTAAAGTTGACGAGACAGTCAAAACCAACTCAAATTTTTAAAAACCAAAATCTTCTTAGATCTAATTAAAATTCAATACAGAAGTAAAACTTCAAAATTTATATAATGGTATTAAAACTTGTTAAAAGTGTCGTCCAAAAATTAGAGATGCAAAACGTTTTCGATCTGAATCAGATTATCCTCAGTGAATTCTGGTAGTATTTGTAGCTAACACTAAAATGGAAGTGGAGACATCAATATATGGTTTACACATCAAAAATTTGAGTTAAATGAAGGTTATGACATTGTAAGATTTGTGAAAAGTCAAAGACTGTCATGGCTGGAACATATGCAGAGACAAAACGATGCAAAAACAACAAAGAAAATGTTACAATGGAAGCCCATAGGAAGACAAAAAAAGGAAGGCCCAGAACGAGATGGTTGGATGACGTGGAAGACGACCTGAAAACAATGAACATAAGACAATGGAGAAGAAGGGCACAAGAGAGATCTGAATGGAACGACATAGCCAGACAGGCAAAGACCCATCCAGGGTTATGGTGCCAAAAGAAGAAGAAGAAGACATTAAAAATTTAAAATATAATGCGACCCTAGATCGATGACATTGGTTATAGATGTTAATACTTAAAGAACAACATGCTTTCTTGCTCGACTGAGCCGAATAAAAAACGTAATAAATTTGTGCTTTATTTGGGTTAAGAAAAAAATATTAAAATAAAACTGAAATCCTTATATTTGTGAAAAAATACATAGTTTTGTAAAATAAATAAAAAAAAATATAAAAATCCACATGAAAAAAGTGTATTACTATGATAAATGTTCAAACTGCACACTAAACAAAAAAATAGGTAAAATAAAAATCGATCAAAAAAGTTTGTTTCAAGCATTAGTCAAACTTTACCATTTGTATATGCAATTTTTACACAGTGGTTTTGTACATTCCAAACCAACAGGTTTTTTACAACGCAAACATAGGTATTTTGTCATGCTGATCATTCATCTTTTCATGTGATCTTGCACTAACTACATAGCCAACTCCAAAGCAAAAACACTTTTTTCTTTGATTACTGGATTGTTTTTATAGCACTGATATAGAATGTATGAAGTTGCTACAAAAATGTCCAATACACGGAAAAAAATTGTCAAGGGCCATCTTCTGGTTCGACGGCTTGAGGTGCTTTCGGACCATTTTTCATCTAAGGAATCTATACCCCCTTATTCTCATTAGAATACGAAGTAATTTCTGGTTTATTAGTAAAAGCATCACTATAACAAGAAAGTAACATTAACAGAGAAATTAAAGTACATTCTTCCCTAAATCCCTAAATTTTTGACCCTTCAGGTCTCTTGGGCATAAAAGATTAAGGTATTTTAGCAGTAAAAGGGCTGTGAGAGTTCTGCGTATTTTCCCATGTTAAATCTTATAAGAAATCGCATAAGAAAGGTCCTTTCTGGTCATTTTTGGCTCATCGGGTCGTGATGTAAAAGGTATCATCGGAAAGGGGAGGAAGTAGCAAATACGTTAACACAAAAAACAAAGATGACGCCATCTTTGATTTTTGTGTCTACGTATTCGTTTGTCCCTCCCCTTTCCATCGATAACTTGCACGTTGTTGTACGTTGAGCCGTTTAGACGTTACAAGCTTAGTGTCCTTATGATACTACGCCGCCATCTTTGTTTTATTTGTCTTATCGTATTTACTACCCTCTCCCATACATTTCTTATGGGATTTAACATGGGAAAATACGCAGAACTCTCACAACCCTTCTACTTTCAGCTTTATTTTTTTTTTCAGTGTGTCCACATAAGTCAAATTTTTCATTCGCAAAATATTCACTAATCGAATAGAAAAATACCAATTATCAGCTGTGATATTTCAGTTGCTACCAAAAAGTCAAAGCCAAAAAGGGTGGTTTCCGCTGTAGATGTAAGCATTATACAAATACCCATTACCTGCATCCGTAAGATAATGTATTTTGAGTCCGTATTTAGCCGAATTTGTTAGGCATGTACATTTTAAACCGGCATCTACCTCGAAAAGCATTTCATCATCAATTATGGCAGATTGACCAAATTCATATACACTTTGACAATTTTCTATGAAAGTATTGAATATAAATGAAATAGCTGCAATTAGATAATTTTTTTGCGTTCCTCCCTGTATTTAAGATATTCAAATCGGATAGCAAGTAAAAGAACAGCATACCTTTTTTTCTCATGACTGCTTTGAAGATTTCTCTTCAGTTCCATCTGTGGCAAATAAACAGTCTATGTTCGTGACTGGAATTGACAATGGCACTGTAAACAAGAAGTTCCAAAAATGCTCTTAACTCAATAACGTCCATTTCTCTAAGATGATGGATAGAACTAGCAGAATATTTCTAACGTATTGCTCGTAATTTTATATTTGTATTCTGCTCAATATGTTCTAGATCACTGAAAAACGTATTCCAAACGGAAAAGGGTATTGCAGTCTCACCCAGCATTTTTGCTTTTGTTTTTAGGATGGGTACTTTTATGGCAATATTATGTTTACGTGTTCTAGATGAAGGGATAACTTCTGACGTACACCACGTGTGTCGATTTTTACCATAAACATATTTTTTGATTACCATCACTAACTGCTAATTCATCACAACCTGCATTCTCGTCAGATCCCGAAAACTCCGAACATGTATCGTGTTCAGATTCAATGTTATGGTCTTCCGAAATATCGTCTGCATCCTCCAGGAACATGAGTGTACTACTGCTATACGGTGGGACCCCCATGTCCGAAGATCAAACCGGTCTCGTTCCAAAAGAGCGTGTCATTTTGGCTCGGTACCTATCTGATCCCCAGGTTTTTGCTACCACCCCTCCCTAACGTTTGACATACGCAAGGGAGGCTTGAATTATTACGTCGGGCTATTTGAAAAAAAAAACACTTTCCGTTTTACATGGTTGTGGTGATGCCACCTTGCATTAGGGGTAGCTTTTAAGATTTTCTCCCTATTTACTTTACTGAATTTAATTCCTGGAGTCTATCCCGAACGGAGATCCACCAACCTGGGTTGGAGTCTCAGCTGCCGATTTGGTAAAAGACTGTCCTATGCCTGACTGTGCCCAGCTGTTTCCTTGACAGCTGGGCATCCGAAGAGTCTGGTCATCGAGCCCATGTATGCCGCACATGGTCTCAATGCTCAGATTTCGCGAATAGCCCAATCGGCCTGCCTTAAGTAGCCTAAGTGGCTGTATAAAAGTGCCTGACGGACCTTTTATACCAGTGTTTAGTGAGTGTGTCGACACATATCTTTAGTGAGTACGGCGACACATAACGTGTGCTAGAGACCGTGCACAAAGAGCGAGCATTGATAAAAATCATCAAAACGAGAAAGGTCCAATACTTCAGTCATATAATGAGAGGACCTAAATATCGCTTACTCCGGTTAATCATTCAGGGCAAAATCGAAGGAAAACGTTGGGTCGGAAGAAAACCACTGTCCTGGCTGCGTAACATTAGACAATGGACAGGTCAAACGGTCGAGGAACTGTTTCATCTAGCTGCTGACCGACAATCATTTCATCAGCTTGTCAATATGACGATAGCCAACGCTTGAATACAAGCACGGCACACAAAGAAAAAGATAATCTCGGTCTCATGACTATATGTTATGGGGCGAACCTATATTCAGTTATTTGGTGTTTTGGCCGTCTGTGTACCATTCTTACGTTTTCGTCATATTATATTAGCTCTCTCAGCTTTCTGTTGGGGTGGTCCCTTATTTTATGGAAGGTCGTGTAGACTTTTTCATTCATTGCTTGCAGTATTTTTTCCTGCATGGTGTCCATATAAATATATCTTAAGGGTACGTAGGTTGGAACATTAAGGGCTTCCCTTATTATGTAGTTTTGGACTGTTTGTATTTTCTTTCTGTGGGTTTTACCAACAGGAGAGTGGTCAGGGTTATGTTGTTGGACATTCTGACTTTGGTCTTAAATCTTAATTTGCATCTCCTGCCTATTAGCGAGGAGAGTTGGCTACTTAGTGTCTTGGCTTTGTAGACTGTTTGGTTCACATGTTCTGTTAACGTGAGCTTTTTGTCAAGATTTACACCAAGATATTTAGCATGACAGCTCCACTCTATTTAAGTATTTACTATTGTAAGTTCGGCATTTGGTCTACCCATCCTATGTTGGAATATGACGGCCTGTGTTTTGTCAGGGTTGAGAGCATTTTGTAGATTATTTCTGGCGATATCCGGGTTCCTACTGCTGGCTGCTATTGCAGTGTCGTCAGCATACAGACTTAACAGTGATCTCGGGTCAGTTCGTGTGTCGGATGTGTATATAGTGTACAGGTACGGCGAAAGCACCGCTCCCTGCGGCACACCTGCCTCCAGAGTTCCGACTTCGGACAGAGTGGCCCCTATTCAAACTCTGAATCTCTGGTTTGTCATTTATGACGTACGAAGGCATGTCATCGCTTCTGTGTACCTTATATTGAGCATTTTGCATATCAATCTTTCGTGCCAGACTCTGTCGAAGGCTTTACTGACATCGAGAAAGGCAGCTGCTGTGTACATCTTCTCATTGAAGCCCTTGGCAATATATTCTGTTAGTCTTAGTATCTGTAATTCGCAGAAGTGTTCAGATCTAAAACCGAATTGTGCTTCTGAAATTGTTCCTGTTGCTTCTGATTCCTCTTTGAGTCTTTTTAGTATCATTCTCTCTGCTACTTTACTTATAGATGAAATCAAACTAATTGGTCTATAATTTTGTGGAAAGCTCCCATTTTCCCCCGGATTTCCAATGATTATTACTTGAGCTTCTTTCCATCTGCTTGAGAAGTATCTTAGTCTCATTATGCTGTTGATGATGTTTGTGATATAGACTATTAATTTCTCCGGTAAGTTTTTCAGCGCTCTGTTCGTAATGTTATCAAGTGCTTTCTTTGCGTTCATCATTTTTATTATTTCTTTGATTTCTTCAGGGGAGGTATATGTTAACCCTATTCTCCCCTTTCTCATTGTACCACTTTAAAAGAGTTTTCTCATAATCGTCATCGCCGAAACGCACCCGTTTTGATGGTCCGGCCACACTTCTAAAAACGCACAACGCACAAAAAAGTAACACAAACGGTCCGGCGTCTTCTGAGCAACTACTCTCGACCTAAATGTTGAGACAACTTTTAAGGAACTAAGGAAAAGTTATTTCAAATACACCCACTTGTCAAACTCGAATAGTTAAAGTATAAGATAGAAGGACTTGTCTGTGGGTGGTGCCGATTGCCAATATTGCCAAAGAAAGAATTAAAATTGACTCGTCTGTCAGACGATGCTGGCGGTTAGGGGTTAGTTTGTTAGGGGTTAAATATGTCTCATTTCCTACTGTTGTAAGTGCATACACACCTTAAATTATTTCTAATACAGTAATATAATTTAATAAATATTTTCCAGCATACAGTGACAATTTTGAAATAGTCTATGATACAACTCAAAAGAAATGGCGAGTACATATAAAAGTTCCATTAACTTCTAAGGACTTCGATTCTTTGACAGAAATACTTGTAATCATGGAAGTTACAGAAACAGGAGTCACGAAAACTGGAAAATCCGTATTGGTCATAGACCTTACAACTGAAGTAGCTCCTCAATTCGTTGATTTGTATTATGCAGCTGAATATAAACAAAGTGAAACGAATTATATAGATTTTAAAACAAATGTTGCATTTGCGAAAGAGATTGATCCAAAAAATTTACAGATAACACTTGATAGTAAGTCTATGAAATCAAAATAGTAACAACATACACTGATAATTCACAAAACAATACAAACTTTATATGATATATATTAAGATATTTAATATTTTAATAATTTTCTAGCTTACACAGAAAATTTCGCGGTAACTTATGATACAGCTCAAAAGAAATGGCGTATACAAATAAAATCCCCTTTGGATTCTAAAGATTTTGAGTCTTTATCAGAAATCGTTTTGACTATGGAAGCTACTGAGTCAGGAGTCACTAAAACAGGAAAATCTGTATTGGTAATAGAACTTATTACTGAAGTCGGTCCTCAGTTTTCCAAATTGTACTATGCGGCTGAATACAAACAAAACCAAAAAGACTACATCGATTTTATCGAAGATGTTACTTTTACCAAAGAGATTGATCCAAACAATTTAAAAGTAACACTGGATAGTAAGTTTTAGTAGATAAAAATAGCAACAATACACAATAACAATATACAAAACAACACTAATTTACATAATTGATGGATTCGACCATTACTTGATGGAAATTCATTTTATGTAACAATAAAACACTGAAAACTTTGTTTTCAAACTTCCACAAAATTTATTTTAACTATTATCACTACAGCTGTTTCGGCTGATTGCCTTTCTCAAGTGATCTATTTTTGGCATGCGTTTGCAATTTATAGTCTCTAATGAAATAGGTTGAGGAAGGGAGAAGTATTTTAAATTTGTCATTAAAAGAATGATTATGATCTAGAAGGTGAAGTGCGTATGTCGAATCTGTTTTTTTATTATTGAAAGCTCTTTTATGTTCTGCTATTCGTTTATTAAAGTTTCTACCAGTTTGACCGATGTAAGTTTTTGGGCAGTCGCCACATTGAAGTTTGTACACACCACTATTTAAGTGTTTTTATTTTGGCTCTTGTTATTTTTAATATATTTGCCTAGGTTGTTATTTGTTCGGAGAGCTGGTGGTTCCTTTCTTTTTTATGTGTTTGGCAATTTTTGTTGTTATTTTGATTCTATATGTAATCGAGCAGAAAGTACTGGGTTTTTTTCTCTGGTGGTGGAAATACTAATTTCAGGGCTTTCTTGTGTAGTTTTTGATTTAACATTTTATTAATTGTTTGTTCGTTGTATCCATTGTTTACTGCTATTTGCTTAATTATATTTAATTCTGTCTCAAAGTTGTATTTTGACATCGGAATTTCTGTTAATCTATGTAACATACTATGATAAGCTGCCAGTTTATGTTGTGTTGGATGGGATGATGAATTGTGTATAGTCGTGTCAGTATGTGTAGGTTTATGAAATATGGAGAAGTCATGTTTGTTTTTAAGTCTGATATTTTTTATATCTAAAAAATTTATGGATTGATTTTGTTCTGTTTCTATTGTAAATTCAATATGACTATGAAGTGAATTAATATACGATAAAAATTGGTCGAGTTGCCTGTTAGTTCCTGTGAAACATACCAGTACGTCGTCTACGTATCTCCACCAATATAGAAATTGTTTGAATACGGGATGTTTTGAAATCTTTGTCTCTAGATGGTCCATAAAAATATCTGATAGTAATGGGCTTAGAGGATTGCCCATTATAAGTCCTGCACTGTTATTTGAATATATTTGATCATTAAATTCAAAGTAGTCCTGGTTTATGCAAACTTCAAGAAGATGTAAAATTTCAGATGTAATTATTGGATTTGTACTATTTTAGTCTAAAAGGTTTTTTACTAGATTAAAAGTTTCTGTAGGAGGGATACTAGGAAAAAGATTTTTTACGTCAAATCAAATTAATCTGGAGTTGTTAGGTAATTGAAAATGTATTTTATTAACAACTAATTCTATTGTGTTTTTTATGGTAAATTTAGGTGAAAATTTAGTGTGTTCTAAGATAATCTCTAACAGTTTTTTTGAAAGTTTATATGATGGAGCTATATAAAAAGAAACTACAGGTCTTATTGGGTGATCCGGTTTGTGTAGTTTAATGAAAGAGTATAATTTAGGAGGTTGTGGGTTCATGATATTAAGGTATTTCTGTTCTATTGGATTTACTATTGATTATGAATTTTCTAACGCTAGCTTAATTTGTTTTTGATATTTTTCTGTCGGATCTTTGTGTAAAGTTTCAATATTTTGATTATTTAAGAATTCTATTGTTTTGTTATTATATTCTATTTTATCTATAGCAATAGTAGTGTTGCCTTTGTCTGCTTTTGTAAATTAAATAAAACAGCAATTTCAATTAAAAATAAATCAATAGAAAACAACATTGTGTTGCTCAAAGTTTGAAAACAAAGTTTTCAGTGTTTTATTGTTACATAATTTACATAATCTACATTTAGATTGTTACAACAAGATTCATGCTTATACTCTACAGAGCAACACTACATTTATATAATCTTCGTAGACCTTTAAAATTTTGTTCCTTTTCTAGCTTACACGGACAATTTTGCAGTCACTTACGATACAGCCCAAAAGAAATGGCGCATACAAATAAAATCGCCTCTGAATTCTGAAGATTTTGACTCTCTAGCAGAAATCGTTCTGACTATGGAAGCTACAGAGACTGGCGTTTCTAAAACAGGAAAATCGGTTTTGGTAATAGAAATTAAGAAGGACGAAACAGCAACTGCACCACAGTTTACCGATCTGTACTACGAGGCTGAATATAAACAAAGTCAAACAGATTATATAGATTTTAAAACAGATGTTGCTTTTACCGAAAAAATTGATCCAAAGAATTTAAAAATAACACTAAATAGTAAGTTTATAGGCACTAATTAAGTTAATAGCACCAATTTATACTGAGCGTCGACATAATAATACCTAATTGCAAAATAGAAACAAATGTTCACACTTGTTACTTTTATAGATTACTTGAAACTGAAGACTTACTTTCATGTTTTGGCAGTTTTTTTGTTTGTTATCTTCTGGCTTTGAGGAGATAGAGCCTGACCAATGGTAGGTGTCAATCGAGGAAGAATACCCACAGTATTTACGAAAATATATCTACTATGAACATGATAGGAGTAGTAGTTCCTACAATTTCTTTATCTTTGTTCTCTTAACTTTCGGATACTTTTTTTATATTTTGTAAGACATCTGTTTGTTTATTAATAACAATCCTTCTATGAACATTGATATTCAAGCACTATACGTCTTCTATTTCATAAAGTTGAGCAAAAACTACCAGTTGCTATTCTCACATTCAAAAATATGTGTTCTTGCCTCATCTTGATAATTAACTACATATTGTCTTTATAAAATTTACTTTCAATAATTTCAGTCTGGTCTTCTATTCTTTACATATATACACCACTGCACCTTCTTCTTCTTATGGTGCCCTATCCAATTAGTGGATGTTGGTGACAATTCTGACATACTCCTCTCTGTTTGTCCAATCCCTTATGTTGTTAAGCCATAATTCATCACCAGATCATCTACTTAATCTTAAATGCTTTTCCATGCGTTGCTGCCACCTTTTTTCACTTCGAATTCTTCTGAGACTGTATAATTGTCATTTTTATCAATCTTACTATTTTTTTTTCTAGCTCTTGGAATTCTTTTAGCATTTCTATTAACTTGTTTCTGTGTATTGTATCGTGAGCTGCTTTAGAATTAATGAAAATACTTGTGTTGAAATGTTGTATTCATAGCAATTGATCAGGATTTGTTTAAGCATAAAAATTTAATCGGTTGTTGATCTTCCTTTCTGATATCCTCCCTGGTATTCTCCTTGATTCTTCTTTACATATATTTCTAATAGTTTTTCAATTAGTATGGCAAGCACTTTAAATATTACCTCTAATAATGATTTTCCTCTAGAGTTTACGCATTCAGTCTATCTCCCTTTTTGTGTGTAGGAATTATAATCTATTTATTTCAATATTGAGGCATTTCTTAGGCATCTTACACTTCTAGTGTTATCTCACTAAGTTGGTTTATTGAAGCCTCTACTCCACATTTTAGGTTCTCTGCCACAATGCCGCTTTTTCCGGGTTGTTTTTGATTTTTCATATCTTTTTCTTCAATTTCTTCTCTTGTGGGCTTTGGTATTTGTTCTATTACTAGTTGAGGTTTAGAAACATAATTGTTTTTAGTAGCCACTCCGTTATTTAGCTTCTCTTCGAAATATTCTTTCCACCTTTTACATATTTCCTTGATACTCAGTTTTAATGTATTTTACATCTTTGTAACATTTTTTCATTTCGTTTTTCTTGTAATTTTCTTAAATATGCTTTACTTTATCCTTATATACTTTCGTTTTCGCTCTCGTAGGATTTCTATTAATTTTTTTCCATGTTCGGCATATTTCTAGGTCGTCTTGTTTTTGCGATCGTAAACTTTTTAATCTCAAATCTGATCTTTTTTTAACTCTGTTCTATATTCGCCATCTAACCAGTGGTTTTTTCTAAATCTTTTGGTTCTTGGTATGTTCTTCGATGTTGCTTTCTTTATAGTGTTTGTCATTTTCAAGAGCTTTTGTTGCACGTTACTCACAGTAGTATTATCTTGTTTGGCGTAGGTTTCTTGTATATCCTTTTGATATTCATGCACTGCCTCAAATTTTCGCTTTTCAAAATTAAATTTACGTTGCCTTTCTATTTCCGTTTATGCCTTTTAATTATTGCTTCTCTCATATTAATTCTAACCAAAAAATGATTTGGGCCTACGTCAGCCCCTCTGCACGTTTTCACATTTGTTATTAAATTGGCGAATTTCTATTGTAATAAGATATGGTCTATTTGATATATATTTGTTCTCCTGAAATTCGTACTCATTATTTTCTTCCTGTTTTCAATTGGGAATGTAATTAACCTTTGGCCATAATCATCTGTAATTAAGATGTCTTCAACACTCCAAGCGTTGAAATACACAACTGGATAGTACACAAAATAATATGTTATAACAACATGGAATTTTAAACTGACACTCTACAGAATAACACTAAAGTTAAGGGTCAACATTGATCAATAAATGTTTATTAAATTTGTAGCTTATACCGATAATTTCGGAGTGACTTATGATACAAATCAAAATAAATGGCGTATACAAATAAAATCTCCTCTGAATTCTGAAGATTTTAACTCTTTATCAGAAATAATTCTAACCATGGAAGCTGCAGAGTCAGAAGTCACTAAAACAGGAAAATCAGTGTTGGTTGTCGAACTGAAAACAGACGCAACTGAAGTGGGACCACAATTTAAGGATTTATACTATCAATCTGAATACAAACAAAGCCAAACTGATTATATAGACTTTAAAACAGATGTTGGTTTTACCGAAAATATTGATCCAAAAAATTTAAAAATAGCTCTAGACAGTAAGTTGTCTACTAAATCAAAATAACGATATCTATTTATGCTGACACTCTACAGAACAACACTATATTTATATAATCTTCGATAAGACTTTTAAACTTTTGTTCCATTTTTTAGCTTATACGGACAATTTCGCGGTAACTTATGATACAGCTCAAAAGAAATGGCGTATACAAATAAAATCCCCTCTGGATTCTAAAGATTTTGAGACCTTATCAGAAATCGTACTGACCATGGAAGCTACTGAGTCGGGAGTTACTAAAACTGGAAAATCTGTGTTGGTTATCGAACTCAAAACAGATGCAACAGAAGTGGGACCACAATTTAAGGATTTATACTATCGATCTGAATATAAACAAGGCTCAACTGATTATATAGATTTTAAAACAGATGTTGCATTTGAAGAAGACGTTGCTGCGGAGAAACTAAAAATAACGTTGGACAGTAAGTTGTAGATGAGAACAAAATAACAACAATTTACACTGACACTCTACAGATCCACATTACGTTTATACAATCTTCCATCGGACCTTTAAAATTTTGTTCATTTTTTAGCTTATACAGACAATTTCGCGGTAATTTATGATACAGCTCAAAAGAAATGGCGCATACAAATAAAATCTCCTCTGGATTCTAAAGATTTTGAATCCTTATCAGAAATCGTACTGACCATGGAAGCTACAGAGTCTGGAATTACTCAAACTGGAAAATCTGTGTTAGTTATCGAACTCAAGACAGACGCAACAGAAGTGGGACCACAATTTAAAGACTTGTACTATCAATCTGAATATAAACAAGGCCAAACTGATTACATAGATTTTAAAACAGATGTTGTATTTGAAGGAGACATTGCTGCGGAGAAACTAAAAATATCACTGGACAGTAAGTTGTCGATGAGAACAAAATAACAACAATTTACACTGACACTCTTTAAGATCACCGTTATATTTATACAATCTTTAATTCATCATCATCCTTGGCTCCACAATCCATGGTAGGTCTTGGCTTGCTCAAGGATAAATCTCCATTCTTCCCTTTTCTTCGCCTTGGCTTTCCAGTTTCGTACTCCCAACATTCTCAAGTCTTCTTCCTTCTTCTTCAAGTTCCACTCCTATCGGAGATTGGAAATCATTCTGGCAATTATAATTTTATTGGTTACTCGCCTGAATAGTTCAATTGAACTGCATCCAAACCACTCACGGAGATTGCGTAGCCACGAGATTTTACGTCTTCCTACGCTTCTTCTACCTTTGATTTTACCCTGCATTATATTCCTTAGTAGTTCGTACTTTTCACCTCTCATGATGTGCCCCAAGTATTCCAATTTCCTGATCTTTATGGAATTTAAAACTTCGCATTGTTTTCCTAGTTGTTCGAGAACTTGTTCGTTTGTTTTGCGATCCATCCATGATATTTTCAAAATGCGTCGATAACACCACATTTCGAATGCTTCTAGGTTTTTAATGTTGGATTTTTTAAGTGTCCAAGCTTCAACTCTATACAAAAGGGTAGAGAAAATATAACATCGAAGCATTCTTATCCGGAGCGATATATTGATATCGCGATTACAAAAAAGTTTTCTCATTCTATTAAAAGTTGACCGCGCAATTTCAATGCGGCATCTTATTTCTTTTGTCTGATCAGTATCTTCTGTGATTCATGCTCCAAGGTATTTGTACGAAGATATTTGTTCAATTTCTGTATTATCTAGTACTAGCTTAACTTTGATGTTTTGTGCTTTTGTAAATACCATGAACTTGGTTTTCTTCAAATTGATTTTTAGTCCATAATCGTTGCAATATATATTTAGTTGTTCAGCAAGGTGTTGCAGTTCTTCTAGTGTTCCTGCCAAAAGGACGGTGTCGTCAGCATATCTTATGTTATTAAGTTTTATAACCGTTTATTATAAGGCCCTCACTGATCTCGGCAAGCGCTAATTCTGAGATGGCTTCACTGTATAAATTGAATAACAAGGGTGATAAAATACACCCTTGGCGGACCCCACGGCGAATCTGGATATCCTTGTTCAGTTCGTTTTCAACTTTCACTTTTGCTGTTTGATTCCAATAGAGGTTACAGATGATTCTAATGTCTCTACTGTCTATGTTTTTATTTAATAAAATTTCTTTAAGTCGATTATGCTGCACTCTGTCAAATGCCTTCTCAAAATCAATGAAACAGGCATATACTTCCTGATTAATATCTAAGCATCTCTGCGAAAGAACACTTACTGCAAACAGTGCATCTCGTGTTCCCAGTCCTTTCCTAAATCCCATTTGTGTATTACTTATGCCTTCATCTAATTTCTTATGTATTCTATTGTGAATTACTTTTAAAAACAATTTCAAGACATGACTCATTAAGGCTATGGTGCGATGTTCATTGCACTCCTTTGCATTGGCTTTTTTGGAAGCAGTATGAATGTTGATTGGAGCCATTCTTTAGGTATTACACCTGTTCTATATATGGTATTGAATAGATCCAAAAGAAGATCAATAGATTCAGTATTCACAATTTTAAGTAATTCGATAGGAACTTCATCAGGCCCAGGAGATTTACCATCTTTAGCTTGTTTCATTGCATATTCAATTTCTTCTCGTATAATGTCAGGCCCAGTATCATCCTTAAATTTTTTTGGTGCTTCTGTTCTTTCTTTGTCTTCAAATAGTTGTGCTATATATTGTGTCCATCTCTGCATTTTTTGGTTTATATCTGTTATAAGTGCACCCCTTTCATCTCTTAGTTGCCTAGTTTGAAGTGTTTTTCTCATTCCTGTTAATTCTCTAATTCTTTTATGCATGTTAAAAAAGTCATATTTTTTCTCAATTTCTTCTAGTTCTTGGCACTGCTCATGTAACATTCTCTCCTTAGCTTCTTTTATTCTCTTTTTTATTAATCGATCAGTTTCATTATATTTGATTGGATTTTTTGTTTTGAATGATTTTCTTTCATTCATTAATAGTAGTATTTCTTCAGTCATCCAATCTTTATGTTTTCTATTCTTTGGTTTTAAGTTTTCATTTGCTGTTTTAATTATTGCTGCTTTTATATTTTCCCATTTCTGATCAATGTTATAGCTACTTTTATTCAGTTCTTGGGCATTACGTATATTTTCAGTAAGAGTTTTTACAGTTTGTTCCTTTGTTTGTGGTTCCCTTAATCTCTTAATATCAATTCTACTTTGTGTGGGTTTTTTAACCAGTTTTAATTTGGTTCGTAATGTGACTACTATGGGGTTATGGTCTGAACCGATGTCTGCTCTAGGGTAAGTTTTGGCAGACAGTATAGAATTACGAAATCTTTGTCTAATAAGGACAAAGTCAATTTGATTTCAGATTATTCTATTCGTTGTATCACCGGGAGATTTCCATGTATACAACCTTCTTTTTGGTAGCTTAAAAAGTGTATTAGCTATTACAAATTCTTCCGTCTGGCAAAATTGTATCAAACGGTCACCACGTTCATTTCTATTTCCTAGACCATATTCCCCCACAAGTCTTCTTCCACCTGATCCTTAAATTGTGCTCTGGGTCTACCTCTCCTTCTCACGTCATCTATTCTTTGGTTATAAATATGTTTTGGCGGCTCCATTTCATTAATTCTCTCTATGTGACCTAATCACTGTAGCCGATTTATTTTATGGACTTAATAATATCAGGTTTTTCATAAAGGCGGTAAAGTTTAAAGTTATATTGTCCACACCATAATCCGCCCTCCTGTACATCTCCATAGATATGCCGGAGGATTTTACGTTCAAAGCATCTTAAACGTTTTTCATCGCTCTTTGTTATCGTCCATGTTTCGACGCGTAGGTGAGGATGGGCTTAATAAGAGTACTGTATATCACTAGATTCGTTCTTCTTGTAACTATGCTTGTTGTTAAAAATTTCTTAATCCCTAATAGGCTCTATTTGCCAGATATAAGCGTCTGTTAATTTCTGCACTCACTGCATTCTTATGATTAATTTGTAAACCTAGGTACATAAACTTTCTTACTCCCTCGAAAGTATATGTTCCGATCGTTAGATCTTCTGGTTGTTCTGCTTGTATATAAGTTCATACTTTTATATACTTCGTCTTACAAGTGTTTCCCATTCTTTTTATTGCTGCTTCAAGCGCCTTAAATGATTCGACCCTGTCCGCCATTATTCTTACAATAATGTCGATGTCATCGGCGTATGCTAGTAATTGCACGCTGCGATTAATAATAGTTCCTCTGGTTGTTATTGCAGATTCCCTTATCACTTTCTCTAGTGCAAGATTGGATAGAAGGCATGATAGGCTATCTCCTTGTCTAAGTCCTATCTGAGACTGGAACGTTCTGGAAACTCCGTTCTGCACTCTATCTTTACACTCGACTCTTGAGAGGGTCTCTTTCACCAATTTTACTATTACAATTTTTAATCAGATCATTAAAATTTTGTTCATTTTTTAGCCTATACAGACAACTTCGCGGTAACTTATGATACAGCTCAAAAGAAATGGCGTATACAAATAAAATCTCCTTTGGATTCTAAAGATTTTAAATCCTTATCAGAAATCGTACTCACCATGGAAGCTACAGAGTCTGGAGTTACTAAAACTGGAAAGTCTGTGTTGGTTATCGAACTCAAAACAGATACAACAGAAATGGGACCACAATTTAAGGACTTATACTATCAATCTGAATATAAACAAGGCCAAACTGATTATATAGATTTTAAAACAGATGTTGCTTTTGAAGGCGACGTTGCCGCGGAGAAACTAAAAATAACGTTGGACAGTAAGTTGCCGATGAGAACAAAATAACCATTTACACTGACACTCTACAGATCAACATTATGTTTATAAAATATTCCATCAGACCTTTAAAATTTTGTTCATCTTTTAGGTTATACAGACAATTTTGCGGTAACTTATGATACAGCTCAAAAGAAATGGCGCATACAAATAAAATCCCCTCTGGATTCTAAAGATTTTGATTCCTTATCAGAAATCGTACTCACCATGGAAGCTATTGAGACGGGAGTTACTAAAACTGGAAAATCTGTGTTGGTTATCGAACTCAAAACAGACGCAACAGAAGTGGGACCACAATTTAAAGACTTATACTATCAATCTGAATATAAACAAGGCCAAACTGATTATATTGAATTTAAAACGGATGTTGCTTTCGTGGAAACTATTGATCCGAAGAACTTAAAAGTATCACTTGACAGTAAGTTGTTAAATATTGCCAAATAACAACAATTTATACTCACACTTGATAAATTAACGCTATATTAATATAATCCATATTTATTGATCACATGGTGACATATACACATAAAGCAATAGCAAAATTACCATATTAACCTTTTAGGTTAGAAACAAACATTAAGTTCGTTTAATCTATCAACTCTGGAATTGTGAACAAAAAGTATTAGCAGCTATCATAATAGGATATTCTTCTTCTTCGTGTACCTTGTCCTTTCAGAACGTTGGTTACCATCATAGCTATTGTAATCTTGTTCACTGCCACCCTAAATAGCATGCTTATATCAACACCATACCAATCTCGCAAGTTATTCAACCATGAGGTTCTTCTTCGTCCTGGACTGCGTTTGCCTGCTGTTTTTCCTTGCATGATATTTTGGAGCAACCTATATTTGAGACCTCTCATTACATGTTCGAAATACTCCAGCTTTCTCTGCTTGATGCTTTTTATGATCTCAGTAGTCTTGCTGAAACGTTCTAGTATTGTGGAGTTTCGAATCTTCTCCACCCAGGAAACTTTTAAAATTCTTTTATAGCACCACATTTCGAAAGCCTCAAGGTGATTTAGATATAATAGGATATTGAGTGACAGAATTTAGAGTGAACGTGTACAAAATGTGAGTACATATGTGGGAAATTATTAGTATAATTTCAGAGTATGTGGACTGTATTATATAGAGCTGGTTCAAATAAAATTAGGATATGTAGTAAAAGGTATACAGACAATAGCAAATTAAGTTTATAGAAAGTCTTACCAATATTTTTTCTTCTTCACACTCTCACGGTTGTTTCCGGTCTTCACTCGTGGTTATTCTTTACCCGCAAAATCTGTCCAATGCACCGGTTTCTGAACACGTGTTTCGCAAATATATCACGATATCGAGCACACTTTTTCTGCACATAATTTAATACAGTATTTTCGATATTTCTCACGTAACTAAAGCGGGAAAGAGGTAATTACGATAGAAAAACAGCCAAGATAGATGCTGTTCTTCTTGATAAGCGGAGAGAGAGAGAGAATGAAAGAGAGAGTACGAGTGGCTCTAGCGGTGGCCAGATCAAGAGAGAGGACGTCTGGCTATAGCGATGGCCAAACTAAGAGAGTGGACGTCTGGCTCTAGCGATGGCCAAACTAAGAGAGAGGCTTTCTTCTTTGCTATCTTAGCACTGTCTGTATTTCTTAAGGGAGAGGGTTAAAATGTAAGTAGAAAGGGTTATTAAGGGTTGCACTAAAATAATTATTATAAAATTGTGATATAAGGATAGTTAATAATACAGCGAAAAAATGACATGATTTTTCGCATGTGTAAAAATTGAACACGTTGTCGAAATCTAGAGCATTTGCTAGCTTGGTGTCCTTCATAGAGTTGTATATGTCTTCTCTGGAGAAAAAATGATATTATTCTGTTGTTGTGTGGCGTTATGTTTTTAAATTTTGAAATTTCGTTTAATATTTTGTCTTTTGGTGCTCTAAATAGTTTTACTAAATGTGAAGCGATGGCATCTGGTAGTATATCTTTATTTGATCGTTTTATGAAAGAATCGCTTTCAAGTTTTCTCAATAATATCCATTATACATGCTTGTTTGCTAGATGTTTGAAAATTGAAATATCTACGTTTTGAAAACTATAAAGTATTTATTATTTCCTATTTCCTAATTGCCAGAGTCAAGGCAAGATCAAATTTTGGAAATCCTAACTGTTTTGGATCCGACCAGAAATATATTCTTTGCAAATCCTTCTTGATATTTATTTATGTTCACGATACCAACAAATTTCTGGCTATTTTAACTATAAGTAGTATCCACCATAAGTATTTTTCCAGATATTTAAAGAAGATCACTTAGTTGGCGCTTTTCAAATTTCATCTTAGACGATGAATCTTCTTAGAGTGCCATCTCCCTACGGATGCTGGCAATTATAATGGCTATTTTTATTTTATAACTTGCTGCTCTAAACAAATCAATCGATCTGCATTGATACTAATCACCTAGATTCTTTAACCATGAGTTCTGCCTTCGGCCAACAGATCTTCTTTCTTGAATCTTCTCCTGTATTATGAGTCTCAAAATTTCATATTTTGGACCCCACATCACGTGGCCTAGGTATTTTAGTTTTCTGGTTTGTATAGTGTTGATTAGTTCTGTTTCTTTACCAATCCTCTCCAGTACTTCTTTATTTGTAATAAAGAAGTACTGGAGAAAAAATAAGTACTGGTAGACGATGAAATAGAAGTAATTTAAAAAAATTATTAAAAATTATTTGTAAAAGGTATATATTTAGGCCCAAACGGGCTAAGTTAAAAAGACAAAAGGTTTTCGGAATCCAAATTCCATCATCAGTGTCTAAGAGTACATGAATAATGCAGCCACCAAATACATGGGTAAAAACCCGTTAACAAATAATTAATTACATTTAGTTTACAAATTGTCTTATAATGTTTTAGGATGTTAAAGATACCGTTGGATTAGGTAACATGGCGACATATGACTCCACGTTGAAGTTGCTAGTCTTGAGACAGTGTGTCTTGAGACAGTGAGACAGATAGACACACTGTCTCAAGACTAGCAACTTCAACGTGGAGTCATATGTCGCCATATTACCTAATCCAACGGTAACTTTAACATCCTAAAACATTATAAGAAAATTTGTAAACTAAATGTAATTAATTATTTGTTAACGGGTTTTTACCCGTGTATTTAGTGGCTGCATTCATGTATTCTTAGACACTGATGATGGAATTTGGATTCCGAAAACGTTTTGTCTTTTTAACTTAGCCCGTTTGGGCCTAAATATAGACCTTTTACAAAGGATTTTTAATAAATTTTTTAATATATGGTATACAGGGTGTCCCAGACTAATTTACCCACGCTATATCTCTTAAACGAATAGAGATTTTCGAATGGGACAAAAAGTGGTCTATTCCATTTGTAATACACTTTAATATACCGTAGAAAAAAAATCATCCCCTAAATATTCATCCCTTAGTTACAACCCCTAACTTTAATTTTGTTAATAGCACCCCGTATATTTTTTTTATAGTTTTGGATGGGTCTTCTATCGTCTATTCAACAGATTTATGAAAAATAAAATCGGTGTGTAAATAATCAAGAAATCAATTAATTTTTTATTTTTGTTAATTAAGTGTCCCAGACTAAATTATCCAGGCTATATTTCTTAACAAAATAGAGATTTTTTAAAGGAACAAAAACTGATCTATTCCATTTGTAATACACTTTAACATAGAGAAGAAAAAATCATCCCCTAAATATTCATCCCTTAGTTACAACACCTAACTTAAATTTTTTAATGGCACCCTGTACATTTTTTATAGTTTTATATGTGGTCTTCTATCGTCTATTTAATCGATTTTTTAAAAATAAAATGGGTTGTAAAAAGGTATCAAGAAATATCAGTTTATTTTTTATTTTTGTTAATCAAGATTAACAAAAGAATAGAATCGAAAAGAAATATTAGTAGTATAACTTCTTACACACCCTTTTTATTTAAACATTATTTTTAATTTTTCAAAATTTGGTCTTTGTAGGAGCATACGTTATCTTTCAGTGTGGTTGATGGTATGTTCCGTTGATTAATTTAACAAAAATAAAAAATAAATTGATATTTTCTTGATACCTTACAAACCCATTTTATTAAAAAAAAATCGGTTAAATAGACGATAGAAAACCACATCCAAAACTAGAAAAAAATGTACAGGGTGTTATTAAAAAAATTAAAGTTAGGGGTTGTAACTAAGGGATGAATATTTAGGGGATGACTTTTTCTTCGCTATATTAAAGTGTATTACAAATGGAATAGACTAGTTTTTGACCCTTTAAAATATCTCTATTTTGTTAATAAATATAGCCTGGATAAATTAGTCTGGGACACTTAATTAACAAAAATAAAAAATTAATTGATTTTTTGATTATTTATAAACCGATTTTATTTTTAATAAATCTGTTGAATAGGCGATAGAAGACCACATCCAAAACTTTAAAAAAATATACAGGGTGCTATTAAAAAAATTAAAGTTAGGGGTTGTAACTAAGGGATGAATATTTAGGGGATCATTTTTTTTACGCTATATTAAAGTGTTTTACAAGTAGAATAGATCACTTTTTGTCCCATTTGAAAATCTTTATTCGCTTAAAAAATATAGCGTGGGTAAATTAGTCTGGGACACCCTGTACAGCCAACTACAGGAACGTAGATTCCTTGTGGATTTTTATTTGAGAAGTAATTTAATGATTTTGACGTCAGGATTGTATTTCTAGAAGTTGTATGGTCTATACATAAGTCTGTCCTTAAAGTAAAATACATTGTGCACTTGTTCGTATTTCTCATTTCAATAATACATCCCTTTTTGCATTATCTCTGTACCTCTACAGCTCTTGATAACTTTGCACCTGCAGTAAGGTGGGATTATGTTTAAATGACTTGGTACGACCAAGGTGTAGTACTTACTTACTTACTTACTCCGTGGCGTTACAACCCTTCGTGGGTTTTAGCCTACTCGACAACATGCCTTCACTGTTTTCTGTCTTGAGCAACCTCCATCCAATTCTCCACGCCCATAGTGCTTAGGTCTCCTGCTATATTATCTCGCCACCGGAGACGAGGGCGTCCGCGTGGTCTCCTTCCAGTTGGGACTTCCTCCCACACCAGTCTTACTGTTCGTTCGTCAGAATGTCTTCTGAGGTGTCCTGCCCATTGGAGTCTTCTGGACTTTATTTTTTTTATGATGTTGTCTTCTGGATTTTATTTCTTTTATGATGTTGGTGTAGTGTAGTAGATTACTTATAAATAATGTAGGTGTGTATGATTTCGATTTCTACATCGCGTTTGGTAGAAATTAGAGAACCCAATTCAATATCTTGTTTAACATATGTTACTACTCAGTACTTTTGAGTTTTCACAGCTACTGGCCTTTCGCATAAATCATGTTTTCAAAGATTAAGTGACAAACGCGAACCAGAGGTTCCAATGTTCTGGATAGACATAATATATAAAATATATTTATATTTTTTTATTAATAAACACATTTTTAAAACTTTTTTAGCTTATACCGACAATTTCGCAGTAATTTACGACACCACACAAAAGAAATGGCGTATACAAATAAAATCCCCTCTCGATTCTAAAGATTTTAAGACCTTATCAGAAATCGTACTGACCATGGAAGCTACTGAGACGGGAGTTACTAAAACTGGAAAATCTGTGTTGGTTATCGAACTCAAAACAGACACAACAGAAGTGGGACCACAATTTAAAGACTTATACTATCAATCTGAATACAAACAAGGCCAAACTGATTATATAGATTTTAAAACAGATGTTGCTTTTGAAGGAGATATTGCTGCGGAGAAACTAAAAATAACGTTGGACAGTAAGTTGTCGATGAGAACAAAATAACAACAATTTACACTGACACTCTACAGATCAACATTACGTTTATACAATCTTCCATCAGACCTTTAAAATTTTGTTCATTTTTTAGCTTATACAGACAATTTTGCGGTAACTTATGATACAACTCAAAAGAAATGGCGTATACAAATAAAATCCCCTCTGGATTCTAAAGATTTTGATTCCTTATCAGAAATCGTACTCACCATGGAAGCTACAGAGTCTGGAATTACTAAAACTGGAAAATCTGTGTTGGTTATCGAACTCAAAACAGACACAACAGAAGTGGGACCACAATTTAAAGACTTATACTATCAATCTGAATATAAACAAGGCCAAACTGATTATATTGAATTCAAAACAGATGTTGCATTTGAAGGAGATGTTGCTGCGGAGAAACTAAAAATATCACTGGACAGTAAGTTGAGGATGAGAACAAAATAACAACAATTTACACTGACACTCTACAGATCAACATTATATTTATACAATCTCTAATTAGATCTTCAAAGTTTTGTTCATTTTTTAGCTTATACAGACAATTTTGCGGTAACTTATGATACAGCTCAAAAGAAATGGCGTATACAAATAAAATCTCCTCTGGATTCTAAAGATTTTGATTCCTTATCAGAAATCGTACTCACCATGGAAGCTACAGAGTCTGGAGTTACTAAAACTGGAAAATCTGTGTTAGTTATAGAACTCAAAACAGATGCAACAGAAGTGGGACCACAATTTAAGGACTTGTACTATAAATCTGAATACAAACAAGGCCAAACTGATTATATTGAATTCAAAACAGATGTTGCATTTGAAGGAGATGTTGCTGGGGAGAAACTAAAAATATCACTGGACAGTAAGTTGAGGATGAGAACAAAATAACAACAATTTACACTGACACTCTACAGATCAACATTATATTTATACAATCTCTAATTAGATCTTTAAAGTTTTGTTCATTTTTTAGTTTATACAGACAATTTTGCGGTAACATATGATACAACTCAAAAGAAATGGCGTATACAAATAAAATCCCCTCTGGATTCTAAAGATTTTGATTCCTTATCAGAAATCGTACTCACCATGGAAGCTACAGAGTCTGGAGTTACTAAAACTGGAAAATCTGTGTTAGTTATCGAACTCAAGACAGACGCAACAGAAGTGGGACCACAATTTAAGGACTTATATTATGAATCTGAATATAAAAAAGACCAAACAGATTATATTGAATTTAAAACAGCTGTTGCTTTTGAAGAAGACATTGATCCCAATAATATAAAAATATCACTGGACAGTAAGTTATCGACGAAAACAAAATAACAACAATTTACACTGACACTCTACAGATCAACATTATATTTATAAAATCTCTAATTAGATCTTCAAAGTTTTGTTAATTTTTTAGCTTATACAGACAATTTTGCGGTAACTTATGATACAACGCAAAAGAAATGGCGTATACAAATAAAATCTCCTCTGGATTCTAAAGATTTTGAATCCTTATCAGAAATCGTACTCACCATGGAAGCTACAGAGTCTGGAATTACTAAAACTGGAAAATCTGTGTTGGTTATCGAACTCAAAACAGACACAACAGAAGTGGGACCACAATTTAAAGACTTATACTATCAATCTGAATATAAACAAGGCCAAACTGATTATATTGAATTCAAAACAGATGTTGCATTTGAAGGAGATGTTGCTGCGGAGAAACTAAAAATATCACTGGACAGTAAGTTGAGGATGAGAACAAAATAACAACAATTTACACTGACACTCTACAGATCAACATTATATTTATACAATCTCTAATTAGATCTTCAAAGTTTTGTTCATTTTTTAGCTTATACAGACAATTTTGCGGTAACTTATGATACAACTCAAAAGAAATGGCGTATACAAATAAAATCCCCTCTGGATTCTAAAGATTTTGATTCCTTATCAGAAATCGTACTCACCATGGAAGCTACAGAGTCTGGAGTTACTAAAACTGGAAAATCTGTGTTAGTTATAGAACTCAAAACAGATGCAACTGAAGTGGGACCACAATTTAAGGACTTGTACTATAAATCTGAATACAAACAAGGCCAAACTGATTATATTGAATTCAAAACAGATGTTGCATTTGAAGGAGATGTTGCTGGGGAGAAACTAAAAATATCACTGGACAGTAAGTTGAGGATGAGAACAAAATAACAACAATTTACACTGACACTCTACAGATCAACATTATATTTATACAATCTCTAATTAGATCTTTAAAGTTTTGTTCATTTTTTAGTTTATACAGACAATTTTGCGGTAACATATGATACAACTCAAAAGAAATGGCGTATACAAATAAAATCCCCTCTGGATTCTAAAGATTTTGATTCCTTATCAGAAATCGTACTCACCATGGAAGCTACAGAGTCTGGAGTTACTAAAACTGGAAAATCTGTGTTAGTTATCGAACTCAAGACAGACGCAACAGAAGTGGGACCACAATTTAAGGACTTATATTATGAATCTGAATATAAAAAAGACCAAACAGATTATATTGAATTTAAAACAGCTGTTGCTTTTGAAGAAGACATTGATCCCAATAATATAAAAATATCACTGGACAGTAAGTTATCGACGAAAACAAAATAACAACAATTTACACTGACACTCTACAGATCAACATTATATTTATAAAATCTCTAATTAGATCTTCAAAGTTTTGTTAATTTTTTAGCTTATACAGACAATTTTGCGGTAACTTATGATACAACGCAAAAGAAATGGCGTATACAAATAAAATCTCCTCTGGATTCTAAAGATTTTGAATCCTTATCAGAAATCGTACTGACTATGGAAGCTACAGAGTCTGGAATTACTAAAACTGGAAAATCTGTCTTAGTTATCGAACTCAAAAAAGACACAACAGAAGTGGGACCACAATTTAAGGACTTATATTATGAATCTGAATATAAACAAGGCCAAACTGATTATATAGATTTCAATACAGATGTTGCTTTTACAGAAACTATTGATCCGAAAAATTTAAAGATAGCAATCAGTGGTAATGTATTCAACAAAAAATAGAAATATTTCGAAACAATACTTATTTAGTGTGTAATATCATTCATCAAGTTTAATATCATCATCAAATTGTTTAAAGAATCCATTTATACAACTATTTTGATTTATTCCCAGTTAGATAGACGAAGAAGAAAATCACATTTTATAGAATTTCTTGTACTCGTATTGACTTTTTGTATTTCTTATAGTATCATTCTATATAATACCTCTTTCGTATAACAAATATCATTAGTACAAATAGTTTTTACTTTCGTATAAATAGTAACGTGTACCCTTATTTCACAGATTATGCTGATAACTTCGCGGTGGAATACAGTTCGGACAAATGGCGGATTAAAATCACCAAACCACTGGAGGACTCCGTATTCGACACCACAACAGACTTGATTTTAGTCATGGAGGCTAGTGAAACTGGAAAATCTTCAAAGGGTTCATCGGTACTTGTAATTAAATTAACGGGTTCTTCTGTTAATGATAAAGTTCCGAAATTCAAAGATGTTTATTACACCGCCGAATATCCCAAAGAGGGCAAAGGGACAATTCCGTTTGATCAAAAAATTACTTTCGAAAATGTAGCTGATATAAACAAGGTGAAAATATTAGTTTCTGGTAAGTATTAATACCAGAGTAGCAAAGTAGTAGCTCTAAAACATTGTAAGCGTTAGGGTATAAAATAGTAACCTTTTAAATAAAACTGGATTAGTTTATTATAAACTGAATGTACTCCATTAATTGGCTTTTTTATATCTTTCATTTATTGATGATAGCCATTCTAGGATTCTGGTAGCCTGTATCAACTCGTATCAGATCTAGTAGATCCATATAATATGGAGTCACTTGGTAGTTTCCCAAAAGTGTTCCTAAACACCTAAATTCTAGTGTTTCTTAAACTCGTTTTTTGCAGTTGTTCAGTTCCATTGAGCATGTCTGTCCAATATAAATTTTCTTTTTTTTTATAAATATGTGCCGAAGGAGAAGGTCCAGTAATGTCCCTATAACTGCTGTTCGTGTGCATCTTTAGAGACCTCGTATTCTCAAGCTAGCAAGTCTTTTCACTTTGCTTAGATTAAGGTTGGAACTTTTTGTCGCACCTTTGGCCACCACGGGACTGATGCATATCTGAAGTAAAGTAAATAGCATATAATAGCGTAAAATATCAGCAGAAAAAGATACAGTTGCATAACTGGTTCTTATTCTTCTAGTAGCACTATAAACCGGAATGGGTCTTTGGTGACTGCACAATATCTCAAACGGTTGTCCATGATAGTTCGGTCGATGGGAAGCCCCATTGTTATTGAATCTGGCTATATGTCATCTCTTCATTCTTCTTCTTCTTTCAGTGCCCTGTCTGATTATAGAACGTTAGCGATCATATTGGCAATAATAACCTTATTCACGGCGGCTCTAAATTAATTAAAGGTGGTTTCTTGATACCATTCTCGGAGATTCGTAGCCAGGATATTCTTCGTCGGCCTGGGCCTCTCCTTCCGTCGATCTTACCCTGTATTATGAGGTGTAGAAGGTTATACCTCTCTGGATGTCTCATTACATGACCGAAATATTGTAACTTCCGAATTTTTATCGTTTTTGTTACTTCTGTGCTCTTACATACACTGCGGAAACAAGACCTGACACATCTAAAACGAGACGACTACTAGAAACAACAGAGATGAAAATACTCCGATGAATATCAGGGAAAAGTCTGTTGGATAGGGAGAGAAGCGAAAACATAGAAGAGCATGTAATATAGAAGACATAATTAAATGGGTGGGAAAACGGAAACAGGAGTGAAACGAACACATTAGCAGAATTGCAGATGATAAGATAGTACGATTAGCACGAGAAAAGTCACCAAATGGAAGAAGAAGTATTGACAGACCAAGAAAAAGATGGTGCGATAATTTAAACAATTAAGGAGGCTAATATTAAAGAAAAAACAGTCTTTAAAGCCTACATACAAGAAGGAAGAAGAAGAAATAATAGAATAAGACAAATCAGGTACAAAGCAACCAGCACCATAAAAAATACAGCAAAAACAGCTTAATTGGTACGGATATGTACAGAGATGACATACTGTCGCATCGCTTTTCAAAATTAATATTTGATTGGCAACCAACTGAGCAAAAAAAAAAGAAAGAAGACCAAAAACAACATGGCTAATTGGACTCTAAAAGACAATGTCAGATACAGATCTACGACCAGGAGACTGGGCCAGTAGACCATAATGGAGACACAGAAGACACAGGACACTATGAACCGGACATTTTATGTAAATATCTGATTTTTAACTCCACATTGTTCCAGTGTCTCTATTAAGGTAGTTTTTGCTTGTTTTATCTGCTAATTCCAAGTAAGATTGGTAAGAATATAATATAACTCTAGGGTTAATACGTCATCAATAGATTGAAATTTGCACTATTGAAATTTAGGAGACCTAAATCCTCTAAATTCTTTCAGGCAGAAAATGATTCTCCACGTCAAAAAAATAAGGTGCAGATTTTTAATTATGTATCACCTGAAATATTATCCAATTCATATAGTTCTAAATTATATATAGTTAATGGTACCTTTCGGCGTTTTATTTGACAAAATGGCAAAATGTATTGATAAAAAGGTGGCTTATCTCATGGTCGGAAGCACTCACGTTTCGATAATTACATACCTTTTGTTTTAAGCAGATTTGAGCAAAAATAGGTTCAATATTTGACTAACGAATACAATTTTATTCTCCTTCTCCTCAGTCCTAATCCCTTTTGGGATGTGGTGACACCCTCAGGCCTTCACAGTTTTTTCAAGATTTCTCTCCATCCTTCTCTGTCCTGGGCTAGTTGTTCGGCTTCATGTAACCCTTGGTTTTATTCAAATTCAAATTTCATTTTACTACGAACGAATTTTAAAAATAAAAATGATTTTTTTAAATAAAATTATTGCTACCTGATACTGTTAGACATTTCCTCATGATCATCATGATTCTCAATTTCCTCATAAGTGTTTTCTTGTGTTATATCAATATTATTTTACTTCATAGACATATCTGTCTATGAGTCTACCTACCAAAGTTTTCTTGGGTCTTCTTCACTTACTTTCTTTAGGAACTGTTAGCTCAAAAATTAAAAAAATTCGTTAGTTTACTAGAAGATTTTTTGAAATAAATGCTGAAATCTCAAATTATTATTATTTCTAAAAAAATAGGAGAGCAAATATATATATATATATATATATATATATATATATATATATATATATATAGCGAGTGTTTGCAACTTTAATTTTGTCGCTTCTCGCATCCCAATCGCCATATTTTCTTATCGGCCCAGTCTCCTTCTTGAAGACCTCTATTTTCTATTTCTATATGAATATTGGATATCCATTTCTTTCTTGGCCTTCCCCTTTTATTTCTCTGTGTAGGTCTCCAGTTCCAAACCTTTCGTGGTATCCTTTCTTCGTTCATCCGTCTCAGGTGTCCATACCATTTTAATTGTTTTTCGGCTATCGTATTCATTATTGTGTTCTTTACTTTCATTCTCTCTCTTATGTTTTCATTTCTTATGTGGTCAAACAAAGTTAACCCGGAACATCTTCTCTAGTACATCATTTCCGTTGAGAGGAGTTTTTGTGACATATTCTTGTTAAAGACCCACACTTCTGACCCATACGTAAGCACCGGCTGAATCATAGCCTGATATATATTTTTCTTTGTTTTTTTTAGTTAAAGTTTTATTCCACAGGATCGGATGTAGTGTTTTTATCATGTTTTTTCCTTTTCCTATTTTTCTTGTTATATCTTTGTCGTCTCTCCCGTCTTCGCTTAGTGTAACTCCGAGATATTCGTACTGATCAACGTTTTTAATTAATCCGCTTTCTGTTTCCATGTCTTGACCGATGCCTCCTATATTCATGTATTTTGCCTTTTCGGTATTAACCTCTAATCCCCATTTTTTTAATTCGTCTATTAGTTTGTTTATCATGTACGTCATATCTTGTAGGTCCTTGGCAAGAACTACCTGGTCGTCTGCGAAGAGGATTGTGTATATAGGAGTGTCATTTACCCATATGCCCATTGGGCTGCATTTTCTCATCCAATATTTTAAAGCATTACCAAGATATATTTTAAATAGGGTTGGGGAGAGGCAAGAGCCCTGTTTGATATCCTTTGTTTGGGTGAAACCCTTGGAAATTTGGTTTCCAACCTTAATATAAGCTTGGTTATCTTGATATTGCTTTTTCACGGCATTTATATATACTGCATTTATACCTGCGTTTTCCAATGTTGTCCATAGTCTCTGCAGTGGTACGGAGTCAAACGCTTTACGGAGATCTATAAAAGTGGCATGAAGTTCTAGTCCTCTTGCTAATCTCTTTTCTATTAGATGTTTGAGAGTAAATACATTGTCGACACAAGATCTCCCTGGTCGGAATCCACTTTGTTCGTCGATCTCTGTGGCTTCTTTTTCTATTCTGGCTTTCAGAACTCTTTCATACAGTTTGCCAGTGGATGACGTAATGCTGATACCTCGGTAATTACTGCAGTCATTCCTGTTTCCCTTTTTGTAGATGGAGTTTATGTACGAGACTTTCGAATCTCTTGGGATACTTTCTCCTTGTAGGCACTTGTTAAACATTTTACAAAGCAATTCTAATGTTATTGCAGTGGCATGTTTGAATATCTCGATAGGGAAATCACCCGGCCCAGGAGCTTTATTATTTTTCATTTTTTGTAATGCGTTTTTTATTTCTTCTACGGTAATCATCGCCACTTCATTTAACCCCGTTTCAACTCTATCTATATGTGTGTCTAGAAACTGTGTACGTTGTTCATTTAATAGATTTTCGTAATAATTTTTCCATCTTTCTATGTCTATGGGGTTTATTTTTTTTTTTGTTTCGTTTGTATTTTTTCTAAGACTGTTGATAGTTTTTGAAGGTTGTCTGGACCTAGATCCTCCTACCATTGAGCTTATTTCTGCACACTTGTTGTCCCAGGTTATGTTTTTTGTTTTTTTATTTTCCTTTTTTATTATATATTTGTATCTGTTATAGTTCTTTCGGTCTTCCTCATCTTTTGTCGCTAACCATTTGAGATACAGTTTTTTCTTTTCTTCTACCAGTTCTAATAAACCTTCTGTCCACCAATAATTTCTACGTTTTACTTTTTCTTTTTCATGAATTTCTTCATGAATTTTGATTTTCAAAGTCTCATACATTTCTTCCGCTGTTCCGTTTATTTCTTCGTCTAATTTTTGTGCCAAACGTAGTTTATAAAGAAAACTTGTGGACTCATTGTTTAAGCATTTTTTAGCAAAAATATTTCTGTAAGTAATAATATTTTCATAATATAACATTTTATTTTTAATTCTAGATTATAAGGACTACTTCAGTATTGCTTACGATAAAACAAAGACAGCTTGGTTTATAACCATCGTCAAACCATTAGACCTAAACGTACTAACTGGATCAGTAATAACGACACTATCTGCTACAATAGATGGGGATGACGTGCATAAACCAGTCGCTGCTTTTACTTTAAAACTTCCGGAACTTACTGCTCCTATCTTCACCAAACCATATTATCGAGCAGAGTACATCGTCTCTGGTACTACAGCAACTGTAAATTTGGTCGATAAAATCGAGTTTGGTGCTAACGTTGATGTCAGTAACATCGAAATAACGTCTGATGGTAAGATAATTATAGTTCTTATTGGTTCGCTTTTTAGTTATAAACAGTGTGTCCTGGCCAGATTGGAATATCCATTTATATTTTGTGTACCAATTAATATCAGCTAATTGGCAATTTCTAGTTTTAAAATTGGCAGTTGGAAAGATCAATATAGATCTAGGTCTAATTTCTCCTAATGGAAAAGAGATCGAAAGGGTAAATCATTTCAAATACCTTGTTAGCTGGTTAAATGTAAATTGTGACTCGGATGAAGAGATAATAACTAGGATCGAAATATCACGTAAGGCTTTTATGACCTGGAAACTAGTTTTATGCAACAAAAACCTGTCGATAAATATTCGTAAGAAGGTCCTGAAATGCTATGTGTGGTCCATCCTATTGTATGGTTGTGAGACATGGATGTTAAAAACAGCAATGCTAAACAAGTTAGAAGCATTTAAATTGTGGCGCTATAGACGAATCCTAAAGATATCGTGGGTTTCGCACACTTCCAATGAAGATGTTCTTCAAATGATCAATTCAGAACGTCTGCTCATAAACACCATAAAGAGGAGAAAACACAATACTTCGGTCATATAATTAGAGGATTGATGGATTCGACCGTTACTTGATGGAAATTCATTTTATGTAACAATAAAACACTCAAAAATTTTGTTTTCAAACTTCCACAAAATTTATTTTAAATCTTATCACTACAGCTGTTTCGGCTGATAGCCTTTCTCAAGTGATTTATTTTTGGCATGGGTTTACAAATTTATAGTTTCTAATGAAACCTTTTAGACCAAAATAGTACAAATCCAATAATTACATCCGAAATTTTACATCTTCTTGAAGTTTGCATAAACCAGGACTACTTTGAATTTAATAATAAAATTTATACAAATAACAGTGCAGAACTTATAATTGGTAATCCTCTAAGCCCATTGCTATCAGATATTTTTATGGATCATCTAGAGATAAAGATTTCAAAACATTCCGTATTCAAACAGTTTTTATATTGGTGGAGATACGAAGACGACGTACTGGTATGTTTCACAGGAACTAACAGGCAACTCGACCAATTTTTATCGTATATTAATTCACTTCATAGTCATATTGAATTTACAATAGCAAAAGAACAAAATCAATCCATAAATTTTTTAGGTTTAAAAATTAGCAGACTTCAAAACAAACATGACTTCTCCATATTTCATAAACCTACCCATACTGACACGACTATACACAATTCATCATCCCATCCAACACAACATAAACTGGCAGCTTATCATAGTATGTTACATAGATTAACAGAAATTCCGATGTCAAAATACAACTTTGAGACAGAATTAAATATAATTAAGCAAATAGTAGTAAACAACGGATACAACGAACAAACAATTAATAAAATGTTAAATCAAAAACTACACAAGAAAGCCCTGAAATTAGTATTTCCACCACCAGAGAAAAAACCCAATACCTTCTGCTCGCTTACATATACAGGTAAAATAACAACAAAAATTGCCAAACACATAAAAAAGAAAGGAATAACACCAGCTTTCCGAACAAATAACAACCTAGGCAAATATATTAAAAAAAGAGCCAAAATAAAAAACACTTAAATAGTGGTGTGTACAAACTTCAATGTGGCGACTGCCCAAAAACTTACATCGGCCAAACTGGTAGAAACTTTGATAAACGAATAGCAGAACATAAGAGGGCTTTCAAGAATAGAAAAACAAATTCGACATACGCACTTCACCTTCTAGATCATAATCATTCTTTTAATGACAAATTTAAAATTCTTCACATTCAAAATAAAGGCCTTAAGCTATCTTTGTTAGAATCTATGGAAATCAAAAAATTAAAAAACCAAGATATAATTCTGAATGACCTACTTGAGACAAACAGTTCTCCCCTCCTCAACCTATTTCATTAGAGACTATAAATTTGTAAACCCAAGCCAAAAATCACTTGAGAAAGTCAATCAGCCGAAACAGCTGTAGTGATAAGATTTAAAATAAATTTTGTGGAAGTTTGAAAACAAAGTTTTCAGTGTTTTATTGTTACATATAATTAGAGGACCTAAATACCATCTACTTTGCCTTATAATACAAGGAAAAGTGGATGGAAAGAGATGAATTGGTCGAAAGAAACTTTCATGAATGCGTAATATTAGACAATGGTGTGGTTCCACAGTAAAAGAATTATTTCCCGCAGAAGCCGACAGAGAAAGGTTTCAGGAAATTGTAAACATGATGACGGCCAACGTCTGAATACGGACACGGCACCCAAAGAAGAAGAAGTTTTAAAATCTGTTATTTCATATACCTATTGTTATTTTTATTTTTTCTAATAATAAGAAATATATATAAACAAAATATAAACAGAGAAAACATGTCATCGGAAGCATTGTACCAATAACTTAAAAAATCCATTCATGAGGCTGCGAATGAAACCTTAGGAATGAAGGAGGGAGAAATAACTGAACTTATACAAGTGAAATATCAATGGAACAAATAAGAGATGCCTTTAAAAAATCGAAAAATGTTAAGGCAGCAGAACCTGGAGATATTCCAATTGGGCTGATTAAGTATGAGCCAAATACATTCCATGAGAGGGTAACCCAATTATTTAATAAATGTTTAAATGAAGAAGATATCCCAGATGATTGGAGTGTTAGCTATATCAGTTCAATATATAAAAAAGGGGAAAAACCTGAAACGATAGAAAACGAATTTATTAAATTGTGTTTTGTTCATGGCCATGAAAGTAAATGGCACCTTTTGTAGCTATCACTTTAGGTGGGAAATAAGAAGAGACATTTTCTGGCCATTCTGTGTGTGTTTGTATTTACCTAAGTCTCTGGTTAAGCAAGGTAATGGCAAAATAACGTCTTGTATTACTCTAATGATACCGATTCATACATATTACATTGTTATTTTCAATAAACAAATTGTATAATTTTGACTACAATTATTTCCTAAAAAAGATGAAAATTAAATAAAAATAACCCTTTTTTTTAATTTTGCAGATTATTCCAAATATTTTTCATTTACGTATGAGGACAAGCAATGGAAAGTCATCACAAAGGGCATACTAGACCTTAAAGAGCTGGATCGGTCCGATCTAGTAGTTTCCATTACAGCCACTGACAAAACCACCAAACTGACCAGCGCTTCTATCATCGATCTCAAATTACCCCATGTGAACACCGATGATGCTCCGAAGTTTGTCAAAACATATTATACTGCTAGCTACATTATATCTGGTGACAAGGCTACTGTAACTCTTGACGAACAGTTTACATTCAGCAACAGGAATGACCCAAAGAGTGTTACTTTAACTACTGATAGTAAGTTGAGCTTTTAAACAAGGTATATCACATGTTTTTATGAAAACAGTGTAATAGCTTTATGTTTAATGTATTTTAATCTGTTAATACAGTTGAACCCGGTTATTGGAATAGTCTTTGTGCCAAGCAAAAACATTTTTATAATCGTGATCTTCTAAGAACTGATCAAATGGGGGATTCACTTGTAAACACGTAGATTTCTGAGTGAATTCTAAATTAGCTGTGCGACGTCGGGTAGTGTATTTCAGCCAGAGAAACAGGATTCGTTCATATAGACATTTATTTGGAACTAACATATACAAATGAAAAAAAATAATTAGCGTTAAGTATTTTCTGAATATAATGCTTAAATACAAGAACGTACTGTTTATTTATTTCGGTGTGACGATATTCGATATGATAAACTAAGATATGGTGATCGAGGAATTGAGGTCGCACTCGTTCCTCAACGCAGAACGAGTACTCGGACGGGGATAAGGATGTCTAGATCACTTCTTCTTCTTCAAGTTCCACTCCTATCGGAGATTGGAAATCCTTCTGGCAATTATAATTTTATTGGTTACTCGCCTGAATAGTTCAATTGAACTGCATCCAAACCACTCACGGAGATTGCGTAGCCACGAGATTTTACGTCTTCCTACGCTTCTTCTACCTTTGATTTTACCCTGCATTATATTCCTTAGTAGTTCGTACTTTTCACCTCTCATGATGTGCCCCAAGTATTCCAATTTCCTGATCTTTATGGAATTTAAAACTTCGCATTGTTTTCCTAGTTGTTCGAGAACTTGTTCGTTTGTTTTGCGATCCATCCATGATATTTTCAAAATGCGTCGGTAACACCACATTTCGAATGCTTCTAGGTTTTTAATGTTGGATTTTTTAAGTGTCCAAGCTTCAACTCCATACAAAAGGGTAGAGAAAATATAACATCGAAGCATTCTTATCCGGAGTGATATATTGATATCGCGATTACAAAAAAGTTTTCTCATTCTATTAAAAGTTGACCGCGCAATTTCAATGCGGTATCTTATTTCTTTTGTCTGATCAGTATCTTCTGTGATCCATGCTCCAAGGTATTTGTACGAAGATATTTGTTCAATTTCTGTATTATCTAGTACTAGCTTAACTTTGATGTTTTGTGCTTTTGTAAATACCATGAACTTGGTTTTCTTCAAATTGATTTTTAGTCCATATTAGTTGCAATATATATTTAGTTGTTCAGCAAGGTGTTGCAGTTCTTCTAGTGTTCCTGCCAAAAGGACGGTGTCGTCAGCATATCTTATGTTATTAAGTGGCTCACCGTTTATTATAAGGCCCTCACTGATCTCGGCAAGCGCTAATTCTGAGGTGGCTTCACTGTATAAATTGAATAACAAGGGTGATAAAATACACCCTTGGCGGACCCCACGGCGAATCTGGATATCCTTGGTCAGTTCGTTTTCAACTTTCACTTTTGCTGTTTGATTCCAATAGAGGTTACAGATGATTCTAATGTCTCTACTGTCTATGTTTTTATTTAATAAAATTTCTTTAAGTCGATTATGCTGCACTCTGTCAAATGCCTTCCCAAAATCAATGAAACAGGCATATACTTCCTGATTAATATCTAAGCATCTCTGCGAAAGAACACTTACTGCAAACAGTGCATCTCGTGTTCCCAGACCTTTCCTAAATCCCATTTGTGTATTACTTATGCCTTCATCTAATTTCTTATGTATTCTATTGTGAATTACTTTTAAAAACAATTTCAAGACATGACTCATTAAGGCTATGGTGCGATGTTCATTGCACTCCTTTGCATTGGCTTTTTTGGGAAGCAGTATGAATGTTGATTGGAGCCATTCTTTAGGTATTATACCTGTTCTATATATGGTATTGAATAGGTCCAAAAGAAGATCAATAGATTCAGTATTCACAATTTTAAGTAATTCGATAGGAACTTCATCAGGCCCGGGAGATTTACCATCTTTAGCTTGTTTCATTGCATATTCAATTTCTTCTCGTATAATGTCAGGCCCTGTATCATCCTTAAATTCTTTTGGTGCTTCTGTTCTTTCTTTGTCTTCAAATAGTTGTGCTATATATTGTGTGCATCTCTGCATTTTTTGGTTTATATCTGTTATAAGTGCACCCCTTTCATCTCTTAGTTGCCTAGTTTGAAGTGTTTTTCTCATTCCTGTTAATTCTCTAATTCTTTTATGCATGTTAAAAAAATCATATTTTTTCTCAATTTCTTCTAGTTCTTGGCACTGCTCATGTAACATTCTCTCCTTAGCTTCTTTTATTCTCTTTTTTATTAATCGATCAGTTTATTATATTTAATTGGATTTTTTTTTTGAATGATTTTCTTTCATTCATTAATAGTAGTATTTCTTCAGTCATCCAATCTTTATGTTTTCTATTCTGTGGTTTTAAGTTTTCATTTGCTGTTTTAATTATTGCTGCTTTTATATTTTCCCATTTCTGATCAATGTTATAGCTACTTTTATTCAGTTCTTGGGCATTACGTATATTTTCAGTAAGAGTTTTTACAGTTTGTTCCTTTCTTTGTGGTTCCCTTAATCTCTTAATATCAATTCTACTTTGTGTGGGTTTTTTAACCAGTTTTAATTTGGTTCGTAATGTGACTACTATGGGGTTATGGTCTGAACCGATGTCTGCTCCAGGGTAAGTTTTGGCAGACAGTATAGAATTACGAAATCTTTGTCTAATAAGGACAAAGTCAATTTGATTTCGGATTATTCTATTCGTTGTATCACCGGGAGATTTCCATGTATACAACCTTCTTTTTGGTAGCTTAAAAAGTGTATTAGCTATTACAAATTCTTCCGTCTGGCAAAATTGTATTAAACGGTCACCACGTTCATTTCTATTTCCTAGACCATATTCCCCCACATATCCATCCACTCTTCCCTGGCCAACTTTGGCATTGAAGTCGCCCATTACTATTGTAGTGTGATGTTTTTTCATTGATTTTAAGACTTGTTCCAAATCATGGTAAAACAGTTCGATATCGTCGTCATCTTTATGCTCCTACGGCAGATAAAGATGACGACGATATAAACTTGATATAAACTTGAATAAAATTTACTATACCTTTTTTAGACTGTAGTTGTATTGATAAGATCCTATCAGAATAAGGAGTAAAACTTATCACAGAGTAATTGACCTTTTTTGCAACTAAGATAGCAACACCGTAACGATGATTGACCTCGTTGTTACCTGAATAATACATGGTTCCATTATTTGTAATTTGTTTGCCTGAACCTGGCCACTGTACGTCACTTATACCTAAAACATCAATTTGGAGGTTTTCCATTTCAAGCAGTACGTTTTCTAGTTTACCACTTGCATATAAACTTCTGACATTCCAGGTTGCTATTTTCAATGTCTTAAGTCCACAGGGATTTCTCTGGTTTACGACCTGGGAGGCCCTGTGATCTACAGTTATTCCTCCCCTGCCGGATCTTGGATTCCGTGCTCCATAATCAGTAAGTTTGTTTACTCTACTTGTCATTTGCCATTCATGACTTTACTAGGGGTACTCTAAGAGTCTTTAATGCAGTGGTTCCCCGTTGCCTTCTGCATCCTTACGCCGTTGACATATTTTTCGATTCATCCGCCTTTAGGACCAGTTTCCCAACCCTTGGACAAAAGAGTGCCCTTCCGCTTATTAACTCATCCGCCCGCAGCCGTTGGTCATAAGTGGGGGATTGCTTATACCGGCAATCATTCGGTGAATTACCTGTTGGTCCACGGGAGGTATTTTATTTCCCTCCTACCCACCGGTAAACCGGGTCGGGCATTCCCCTATCCGCCACCTGGGGACGCGCTCTCTAGAGGTTACAGGTTCCTCCGAGAGTCTAGATCACTAGATGGAAAGAATACGCCAATCTCGTTCAACACACCAGATTGACGCGGTCAGCGTAGATTTCTGAGTGAATTCTAAATTAGCTGTGTGGGTGGACATGTTTTAAATTTTTAGCAAATTGTATGTAAACTGTTTTTCGTGTACCTGAAAAATAATATAATAAAGCGATAGTATGTTATTAAAACGTATTCTTATAAACGGAAAAATTTATTAAGGATTAAATTAAGGTTAAGGATAAAGGTCACTTTCGTGATCTTAATTTTTCTATTCTTTATGCCGGGATATTCTAATAAACGGGTTCGACTGTATTTATTGATCTCTGAAGTAGAAACGGGATAACAGTCAAGTGAAATAAAAAACGTGTACAATATGTTCAGTTGTTCGATAATTTTTCACAATAATCATCATTGAAATTTCGCAAATAGCATCATAGAAATAGCATCGCATTATAGCAATCAGTTATGCTAAGACTCTACTCAATTAAAGTTACCTGTATCATCGCTGACTACACCACTGGTTTTATATTTCCACCGTTACGGTAGTTGATTAAAATTGCTTTCTTAGTATATTTCCAGAATTATTAGAAGCAGAAGAAACCTTAACTAGCATCCATGCTATTGACGTACCCGATATAGTTTCTCCATTTTCTGATGATCTTAAATAAATATCTATAGTCGGACAATTTTCAATTAAAGGTGACTAATCTACAAATTGAATTAAACGGTAGCGGCAACCATGTAAAATTTCATTAGTAAATTTTTACCGGGGTCATTTTTATTGTGTATGCTTCGCCCATGTAAATAAGCGAGAAAGTAAGATAAATTTGCCCCCGTAACGATTTAAATTGATGCGATTCATGAGTGTATAGTGAGAAGAAATTCATTGAATAGTTTGAAACATCGGTAAACTTATTAATATTTTGCTGGTCTATATATATTTACGTTCTTAGAAAGAATGTTAATGAGAGAAATATGATATCTTAGTTTATTTCTTTACTTTATTTTGTTAGACAACTATAAGATACCTGTTAAAAGATACATGATAATGTAATAAGTAAATTTTTACGTAATTACTTATGTGTTTAAATAAATAATTATATTTTTATTGGCACGCCTCTGCAAAATTGATAAGTTGAATTCGATTTAGTTGAAAAGTTATCGTTAAGGGCTTCGTTAAGTGCGATGTTGCCAAGTAATCACCTTCAATTAAAAATTGTTTTAGTATAGTCCTTAATATTATGGTTTCATATATATGTATTTGCTTCAGAGAGTATCAGAACGTATTTTTAAGTGAGGCCAAGCATTCTTTTTGAGGGAAGTAGAAATGAATATGAGGGCATATTGAAGAGAAACAAATAGATCAAACTGTGATGCGATCAAAAAAAAACTAGAACACGTCAAGGAGGAATCTTCTCCTTGGACGGCCAGCTATCTCTCCTCTTTGGTGATCTCCACGTTGGTTACTTGCGAGTTTTCCTTTTAACTCAATACTTAGTAGCCTGTGCTCTTCCATCCTTTTTATACATGATTGTATTATTCTCTTCCTATTTATCTACCTTATCTCGCTACATTTTGTACGCTACATTGTTCCCTGATGATGTTGTTATTTAATCCCTTTCTTACAAGCATCGCTGTGTGAGAACATTTGTAGCAAACACAGTTTCTCTAGTGCTTAGCCCTTTTCTGATCAGAACATTTTGTTGCAATAGCTGGTTTTGATATTATAATTAATGTAGATAACAGTCATTCTTGAGGAATTACACCAGTATTGCACATATATTAAACAGATGTAATACTATTGGAGTTGTGTAGGGATTTCTTCGCGTTTAGTTGCTTTTCCATTTTTAAAATTTTTTATTGCGTTTTCTATTTTTCCTTTTAATATATCAGGACAATGTTGTGTGTTGTTTTTTTCATTACCGTTTGTAATTAAATATGTATATTATTGTTGCGAAGTTAATTTTAACAATTTGTGTTATTTTAGAATACCAGGATAACTTTAAAATAGAATACACTGATGGAAAATGGACTATAACTGTTGACAGAAATCTAGATGACGCCACACTAAACTCCAATGATATAGTGATGTCTCTTATAGCTACAGATTCCACTACCAAAGACGTAGGCGAATGTACTTTGCTGATGGGGCTGCCGAAAATTAATAGCAAAGATGCACCTCAATTTGACAAAGCTTATTATCAGTCGGAATGCGATGACTCTACCACAAGTTTGGATACAGAAATAGCGATAAACAATAAAGATGATAAATCGACAATTACTATTAGTATCCTTGAAGACGGTAAGTAAAGTTTTGTTTTGTAAAATGTGGGCAGTTTTCTATTTGCAGCTACACTCGATTTGAAAATCCTTGATAGCACTTGAAACTTGGAGATTGACGGAAAAACATAAAAAAAATAATACAAGCGACCAAAATGGGTGCATTTCGAAGATCGGTTAGAATATCAAGAATGGAGAGTGTTAGAAATGAGAATATCAAAGAACAATTCACAAAAGAACACGTACAGAGTATGAACTCAATTGGATCCACATAATGTAAAAAACCTACCTGGATTTGGATTTGGATGTCCAAAATGAACAAAAACCCCACCTGTGGATGTCCAAACCCAACTTAGAATCAGGAAATTCGTCAATCCATGAGTGTGAGGAACAGAGGACGAAATATATCAAAACATAGGTTGAAAAACAAACTATTGATATACAATAAAATGTAGATACGGTGATGTACGGATATGAGTATGAAGTCTAGTGATGTATAAGGAACGCGGTTTCGTTTATATTGAGCTGTACCTCTTACTAGGTACAGCAGGAAACAGACGGGGAGGGATAAATTCAGGTACACAAAGTATATCGCCCACTTCACAGAAGTGGTATCGTTACTGCTGTATGTGTTCGAACCACGTAGAAACGGCTGAAATACTTGAAAATACATCTATGTATTCATATAGTATCTGTAACTTTGGCCACTTTTGATCTACGGTTGCAAAAAAAGAATAAGTATTTAAAGAGAGTTAGATTTCCCAGTTAGAAGCTTGAAAAAACATAGTATATCAGAGATCAGAGAGTATATCAAAGAAATAAAAAGGAATAAAGCTACTGGAAGCGATGAAATCCTTTCAGAAATGCTGAAGGAAGGCGTAGAAGAAGCCATCACATCTCTAAAAATACTACTTAATAAATAAAAAAAAGAGGTTAGGGCTACATCAAAAAAACAAACGTTTTCGGACTAAACAGTCCATGATCAGGTTTAAATTTTTAAATTGCTAGGTTAAAATGCCTGAGCCACCAAAATACATGGGTAAAAACCCTTTAAATTACATATAGTTGTAAAAGATTATACATCTTGTTGTTAAAAAACTGTTATGTTCAGTATTAAATTAAATATGACTTCAGGTAACATACATTGTTGAAGTGAGTTCCAGAGCCGAGGAGTAAACCTCTATACACGGAGAACAGCTGGAAACTGAATCAGTTTCAAATTGTTCAAATTGTTACGAAAGCAAATTATTGTTCTAAAAAAAATGTCTGTCTTTACTTTGAAAATTAAACAAACACTAAACAGTTACCTGGATTTCACTTCATCACACTTGAGCTGCAAACCGTACTTAAAAACTCAACAATCTCTCTAAATCTCTGACACATGAACAAAAAGGAAATTGGGTCACTGTAGCACAAGCCTTTGTAACTAAACTGGACTTGGCTTTTAAAACTGTAACTGAACGATTAAACTGCTACAATATTTTACATATTCTTCATAAAAAAAGGACGAACAACGTCTTTATAAAAAAATACGAACAAACGAGGAACATTTCAAATTTGACATAACGCTGACCGCTTGTCACCGCGGCTCCAACGATAGTGACGAAATTATCCTTAGAAATTGATCGCATAACTTAAAATTACAAAACACAACGGAAATTAAGACGTAGATTATTAATTTGAAAACGCAGAACTTCGGGCGGCATAAATCAAAGAATATTGAGCAAAATGCGCAGCTACGAAATAAATAAACAACTCTAAAATGGTTTTTATTACTTGGCGACGCTGAAAAGAACGAAATATTATTTGGGTTTTAATACGTACGAATAGGAAACTGAAATGCATTAAAAATACTCTTCGATTTTTCAAACATATATGAGGGGATTTCAATATATCACCTATATGAGGGGATTCAAATATATTCCAAAGAATCAATGAATTGCAAATGCTACAAAATATATCAGATTATTAAGAAGGAGATCTGCAGAGCCTAAATTTAATACTAAGAGAAATCTAGGTATCGATTTTCAAGAATCTAGAACTTATCGTTAAAGAGTGTCGTTCCATACAGCCAGACAGACAAACAATAACAGAATTTCAAGAAGGAATTATTCTTAGTCGAGTTCTTATGTATATCTTGATAAAAACGGATACAAAACGTATTCAATTTTAACTTTATATGATGTAGAATGTAGTGAAACTATTTTAAAAAGTGTGACTCGTCTGTAATGATAACTTGATACTTTGGAAACGAATGATTAAAAATGTTACATATGGCTTGTATTCTTATATGGTGTCGAAGTATGGACCTTGAAAATATCTACTATTAACCGCTTAGCATGTTTTGAAAAGTGATTGTATAAACGAACACTAAAAATACAGTACACAACTAAGCAGACAAATGAAGCAGTTCTTAACAGAGCAGAAGCTACCCGTCAACGAATTGATAGCGTCAAATCCAGAAAAATAGCATATCTTGGACATATAATGCGTGGAAAACAGTAGAGTAACAGTATAATAAATTATAGTTTATTCGTCTTCCAGGTTTGGACCGTGTCATTTGTGAGTGACCCAAAAGTGGGTTCATCTCGACGTTCCGCTACAATTGTATGTAGCTTCTTCAGGAGAACAAAGAAAAAGAAATCAAAAGACAGGAAGATGGGTAGTTAGCAACGGTAACTCAGTTACTCAACACAACCGGCGAGGCGAATACTAACTACCAAGATGGGCATTTGGTCACAGTAACTCAACTACTTAACGCAGCCAGAGGTGAAAACCAAATGCCAGGACAGGGATTCACGTCCAACAGCTCAGAAAACTAACGCGTCGAGAGGCGGGGAGTGAATCCGACGATTACTCCGCTACCGCTCTATTTATAGTTGCGGTGACCTGTCGTGTCGGGACGTATCGGCACACTCCGTGGCGCGAACGTCAAGAAGCGCGCGCTGGCCAATCATGTGGCTGCATCGTGATAGCGGGACCGGACGGTGGCTCTAGACTGAGATTCCAGATGGGAGACAAGTAGTATCCTTCCTCTCGATTGAGTATAATAAATTGGTAAAAAGCAATTTAATCCCGTTAAAGAATGTCAAAAAATGGACCGAGATACGAAGGGTTGAACAACTGTACAGAACAGCATAAGACAGAGAGAGTCTTGCTGTGCTAATCGACAATGTCAAGGGTTTCTGACAAGGCGCGTTAGAAAGAAGAATTTTACGTTTATCTAAAGGTGTAGGTTATAAAGATCTTATATCGCTATTTTTAAATTTTCTGTATTAATAACATCAAATAATAGTTATATACTTTTTTAGAATACAAATCCAACTTCAAAATCAGTTTTGACGAAACATCCAAAGTTTGGAAGGTAGAGGTGCTGTCAGTGCCAAAGATTGTAACATCCACAAACGATTTAATCTTGACTTTAATAGCTACAGAAAAGGACAACAAAGAACTTGGACAAGCAACTTTGGTTTTGAATTTCCCTGCAGTAACGGCTCCTAAATTTTCGTCTATACTATATCGCGGTAGCTACAAAGCTGAAGAAGCAAGTTCTTTCGAAATCAGCGATGTTAAAATTACAAACAAAGACAAGCAAGATAATATTCAACTTAAATTATCTTTAGATGGTAATACAGGTAAGCATTCAATGTAATTCGGTTGTAGTGTTAAGTATATGTAAGCGCTAGGTATACTGGTAAATATTTTGTATCCAAAACAATCAACGGAATTAAACTATATTTTTGACAAAGGAGTTTATCACCCTTTTAACGGATAGGTTAGATGATATCTCTTATCCCATACTCTTTAAGCATTTTCTCTTGACTTAAAATTATGTGTATGATCGATCTCATTTATCATTTTCGTTATTTCGTTTCCTCACAAAGCCTTACAATGCCTTATTATTTTTCTACAGTTTGACTGCTCTTTCAACCTCTTCTCTATCGTTGGCAGTTTTGTTATCGCATTCTCTTTATTTTCCGGTTTTTTCAATAGTTCTGTGTGTTCATCATCATTGTGAGAGTTCTCGGTCAGCAGTTTTTCAAAATTCTCTTTTTTGTCTACATAGTTTATCAGCTGCAGAAAAAAAATAGAGATGCTTTTTTTATCATTTTTTTTTTTGAAAAGACACAATTATTCTGTGGAAAAGATATCAAGATTCATCTTGTTTATAAAAATCATATTTTTACTTATTAGAATTAGCAAACATATATTATCTTGATAACTAGAATAATAAAACAATTTCTAGAAATAAAAGATTTTTACACTTTACCTAAAAACAAAAACATGTTTTGGATATATTAAACTATACAATTTTTAATTATTCATGATTTCACCTTTTCGCTTTTTATTATTTTATTAACGTAAATAATTTTTTATTTTATTGAAATATTTGCTATTTGATCCCATAATTGGTAAATGTCGGTCGTCTAGAAAACGTCCGAGTTCGGACGTCCAGGGAACGTCCGAGTACGAACGTCCAGTGAACGTCCATATTTAGTCCACCAAAAGTATGTCCCAGTTCGTACGTCCATAGTACGTATATTTTACGTCCAGGGACGTCCGAACCAAAACTGGACGTATATTGGACGTCCATAGGACGTCATGTGTTATTAGGGTAGATAGTACAAGCATTACTTTTCTTAATTTTTAGCTATGTTAACTGTTTTTAACATATTTTTCAGATATTTCAAAATACTTCAAGTTCACTCTCAAGGACAACGTATGGAAAATAACTTTAATTGATCCTCTCTCCGATGGTGATATCAAAGGAAAAACAGAACTGATTTTGACTTTGTCAGCAACCGAACAGGATAACACCGAAATAGGCTACGCTACTGTCATAATTTCCCTGGAAGATAACGCCGTTACATCTGACCTAACCTTCTCTGATGTCTACTACAGCGCTGAATATATCAAGTCTAGTCCTTTACCAAATATTAAGTTAAGTAAAGACATTAGTTTGAAATCGACTATGGACCTGAAAGATGCTGTTGTTGAATTCGTAGGTGGGTGTGCTTCAGATTTTTTTTATCTTATTTAGTTATATTCTATTTTTCGCATTCCCAGTTGCTCCTTTTAATAATAATAATATAAATTAAACCATTTTTATTTACAGTTACTGATGATTTCAATGCCAACACCTATTTAGAGGTTACATCTACTGAAACTGCAGGCGTTTACACCATTTCTAGTAAAAACGAACTGCCCGAAAAGATCCTAGACGCACCCAGTTTGAGTCTAGTTCTGCAAGCATCAATAGATAAACTCCCCAAGGTCTACGCTACTTTAGTAATTGATCTTCCAGTAGAAGGGGAGAGTAATTCGATAGATTTTTCGAAAATATTATATGAGGCAACCTATACTATTAGCAGTGACGACCAACGTTCATTTGAGTCCGATGAAATCACTATTGAAACAAAAGAAGCTGCTAGTGATCTCAAAGTTAAAATTTCACCTGGTAAGTTTTTTAAATTCATTTTTACGTTAACAAAATATTTATTAGGTAAAAGAAATAATAAATAAGACTTACAATCAATTTAATTTAACTATATAGACGACCGGTTTCGCTTTCTACAATATGCAAAGCATCTTGAGGTCTCGATACAAAGTTAATTAAATGCTGAAATAATAAAACTCATATTAAAGTGTTCTTTAATAAAGATAAATAAAGATAGATGATATAAATTACAGTAATTATGCCAATATCACATGTCTGGTTTTTAGAATAAATAAAATGTTTAAGCAGACAAGGTAAGACCCACAAATTGTTATAAAATAATCTACTAAGTTGTAATAAATTAATAAATAAACAAATAAATAAAACATTACATACCGGTACTCAATTAATTGATGGTTGGAAGAACATGGTTTAAATGATCCTATATGTAAGTAATGTTTTATTTATGTTTTTATTTACTAATTTATTACAATTTAATAGAATATTTTATACCAATTTGTGGATCTTACCTTGTCTGCTTAAACATTTTATTCATTTTGAAAACCACAGACATGTAATATTGGCATAATTGCTGTAATTTATATCATCTATCTTTGTTTATCTTTATTAGACAACACCCTAATATGAGTTTTATTATTTCAGCATTTAATTAACTTTGTATCAAGATCTGAAGATCCTTTGCATATTGTAGAAAGCGAAACCGGTCATCTAGATATTTAAATTAAATTGATTGTGAGTAAGTCTTATTTATTATTTCTTTTACCTATATGAAATGAACTCACACAAGCAACACATTTATGATTAAAATATTTATTATATTTACGTGAATAAAATAAAATTTAAGATGCAATGAAGTTAACTCATTTAGATGAAGTATTTAACTCATTTAGATTTGGAATTCCTACTGAGTACTAGACAATAGTGAATAGTAGTGATTCTTGGCCCCCAGATGTCCTTTTCAGGAAGTTTGTGTTTAACTACCATAGAAACGTTGATGCTATCGAAATCCAGTCCTTAGCCAACATCATCATCATTCAATCTTCACTTATCCACTGGTGGACATAGATCTCCCCCATAATTTTCCATCTATTTCGATCTTGTGCCTCTTGCATCCAATTTCTATGACAACGTTTTAGATCGTCAGTCTAACGTGTTGGTAGACGACCTCTTCTTCGGTAGGCATTATCTCTTGGTCTCCATTCCAGTATCCGCTTTGTTCATTTATTATCTGTCATTCGAGCCACGTGACCTGCCCAGTTCCATTTCAGTGTTGCTACTCTCTCTACTGCATCAGCCACTCCTGTTCTTTATCGTAGCTGGCGATTTGGGATCTTGTCTCGTAGTGAAACGCCCAACATAGCACGCCCATCGCCCTGTGACACACACGGATCTTTTGAACTGTTCTCCTTGTCATGGTCAACGTTTCCGCACCGTAAGTCAACACTGGCAACACAACGATTAAAGGTTTTTATTTTAAGGCATATTGGTATATCAGACGAGTATGTTCTTAGCCAACACATCAACTCATCAAACAACAGTTAACCTGCCAAAAAACTGAGAAGTAGCCTAAAATGTTACTTTCATAATGTTGGCGGACTTCGAACTAAACTCTCTGTTAAAAGACTCTTTACTACTAAATGATTATGATATTGTTATTTTGATTGAATCGTGGTTATTTGAAATGTTTCTGGTTAGTGAGACTGATCTATTAAACTATAATGTTTATAGACAGGACCGCTTTCAGCATGGATTGGACATTGTGGGCGGGGGAGTGTAAATTGCAATTAAGAAAAACCTATCCTCTAAAGAAATATGTAAGTCAAATTTGTTTAACATAGAACAACTTTTTGTGGAAGTTAAACTGAATGATGATCAGCTTATAATAGGAGGAATCTTTATACCACCTAGTTCATTAGCTGATCTTGAGAAACTGATGAGTAAACATCCACAAAGTTTTGTGATCTTGGCTGACGATTACAACCTGAGAGATGCTCAATGGGCTAATGATTAAAACGAGGTTTATTTATCTACCTTACTTCTTGATGGCTCTCATGCGAATACAGTATGTAAATCTTTTGTATTTTTAAATATCCATCAGTGCAATAATATACCAAACAGATATGGAACATTCCTGGATCTCATTTTTTCACATATACCTGATGTGTGTACGCCGGTCGATCCATTGTTTTGTGAATCATTCAGGCATAAGCCATATGAATTTTTTATCCCTATCGTCTATTTGAAACAGTTGTTTTTTTATGAAGATTATGTTTATGATTGAAAGATAGATGCTGGGTATCGATCTTAAAGACAGGAAAAAAAACTCATGGATCAGAGAAAAAAACAAAGGTAAACGATGTATCAAGACAGGTTGCAAAACTTAAATGGAACTTCGCCGGTCACACTCTCCGGCAAAAAGATGAAAGGTGGAATAAGCGAATTCTACACTGGAGACCATGGGAAAAGAAAAGAAAAAGAAGAAGACCACAGATGAGATGGACTGACGACCTTAAGAGAACGGCAGGAAAGGACTGGATGCAGATCGCCCAAAATAGAGACCAATGGAGATTAACAGGCCTATGCCCAAGAGTGGGCGTTTAAGGCTGATTAGATAGATAGATAGATGTTTATGATTTCAAAAACTGTAATTTTAATTCTCTTAACCTTTATCTGTCTTCAGTTATTTGGGATGCATTATACCATTGTAATAATATAAATGAGGCTTGTCAAATATTTTACACCTATATTGTTTAGATATTGTTGTTCCTATGAAGGCTGTCAAGTGTTCCTATAAGTTTCCAATTTGGTTCTAAATAAAACTTAAAGATCTTATTATTCAAAAGAAAAAAAATTCTTCTTCTTCAAAATCTGAGGTTTAAATTATCTAAATCAAACGAGGACTACTTATTGTTCTCTAATCTGCGTGATCAATTTAAAGTTGTCAGAAACAACATTTTTCGTCTCTTGAAAAAAATTTTAGTAATAACCCCAGGGAATATGTTCTACTCATAATATTAATATCATTAATAGATATAATTATTAATGCGCTAATGATTCTAACCTCATACTCCAGTGCCAGGTTAAGCAAAGTTGGGGCCAGCCCATCTCCCTGCTTTAGTCAGTGCAACAATTTTAAAAAGTCTCTCCAGTAATTTTGTATTCGCACACATGCCTAAGTTTCTTCCAGTGTGGCTTTAATGAGTCTATTTAGCTTATGTGGTATTACCAAGTCAGCCAATATATTTTAGAGTAGTGTTGTAAACCTGTTTGAAGTCTACAAATGCGTTGTGAACATCAATGTCATGTTCCGATGATTTACTCAAGATCTGTTTGACTGTAAATATTTGATTCAGTGTCGACCTTCCCCATCAGAATCCTGTCTGATACTATCCAAAAATATTTTTTGATAGTGGTTGGAGCGGCTGATTCATAATATATGTGAGGAGTTTGTATGCCATACATACTAGAGAAATTCCACGGTAGATTTTGCACTGGAGTTTGTCTCCTTTTAATAGAAATCTTATAGATCGGGCATACTATACTTTTCTTGAAGTCATCAGGTATTTTCTCTTCTTGTCGTATATCTTTGATGAGTGCGGTGATGTGACTTGCTAGGTGGTCGCCACCTTCCTTATACAATTTGGCTGGTATTTTGTCAACTCCCGGGGATTTATTGTTTTTCTGAGCCTTAATAGCTTCGAAAACTTCCTCTATGGTTGGAGCTTCTACTCCATTCTTTACTTCATTCTCTTCTACGTAGTTCGTACCCATTTCATCTTCCATGCCTACTTGTGTACCAAGTAGGATCTGAAAATAGTGCTTCCAGGTTTCTGTGACTTTCTATTGGTTACTGGACTTGCATTATTCAATTTGTACAAATTATAAAACAGTTCTACATAAATAACGTATCCTAAGAAAAGGAACAAACATTTGTGGTAATCTAAAAATTTTGAATGATATACTCGTAGCGGAAATTGCCGAAAGGGATGTTTTCAACATTTTTTTGGTCAAATTATAAAATAGTTATACGACATTGCATCTTAGACAGTACCACACTATTTAACGGCTAAATTTTTAATTATAAATGTTACTTTTTTCCAGATTCTATATATAGCTCGTACTTTACTGTTAAGCAGGACAACTATAAAGTTACTATAACCGTAGATGCTCTAATTCCTTCTAGTATTTATGAAAAGGTATCTGTAATTCCCCTAGCTCTTGAAGCTACATCATCAGGAACACAGAATGTTGGAAAAACTGTCGTCAATGTCAATATAAACTGTAAGTATTTGTCATAAATGCATATGTTTTGTATTCATGAAGATTTTCTTTAACTTCTATATGTTTTTGATAAAAAAGCTGTAATTGTTGAGTAATCTCTTGCACTAGCTTAGTCCTTGGAGGCAATTTGTGACTGTTTAATATAAAGTTAAAAAGACACAAGTATAAAATATGGAACACAAGTATACATGTAAATCCAAATAGCACTGATGATGGAATTGTTATTCCGAACACGTTCAGTGATGTAGCCCGATAGGGTTTTTATAAACCACCAGAAGGTAAACCAAAATGTGTTCATTGTGGAGAAAACCATCCTGCAAACTACCGCGGATGTTATGTAGCTAAAAAATTACAAACAATAAGAAACGAGAGAACAAACAAAGACAATGTTATAAAAGCGCCCCATAGAGTTATTGAAAGCAAAAACCTAAAAACGGCAGAGGTCATTGAAAAAAGAAGTTATAGCGATGTAACAAAGAATGCAAGGAGACATGCATCATCGCAACAAGAAAAAGAAACTGATATTACATTAAAAATGATATTGGAAAAGCTCATCAAGATTGATGACAAAATAACTCAAATCGATATCAGAGTTAAACGACTAGAGCATGGCGCTAAAGGAGCTATTCCGAAAATCAGAAATGGCTAAAGACCTCCGAATAATGACGTGAAACGCAAATGGACAACAACATTAGATCGAGTTGCAGGCAGTACTAGATATTGAGAAAATTAATCTGTGTCTCGTTTCTGAAAGACACTTCATCAAACAGTCATATGTAAAATTTAGGGGGTATAGAGTATATTCTACTGTACACCCAGATAATGCAGCAAAAGGAGGAAGCGCTATTATAATTAAAGATAACATCTTGCATCACGAGGAATTAAAATATGCAACTGAGCACATACAAGCTACAACAGTCTGTGTGAAGATGAAAACACATACCTTAAATATAAGTTCAATATATTGTCCTCCTAGACACTCCATTAAAAAGGAGCAATATAAAGAGTTTATGAACACTTTAGGAAAAAGATACAGCATCGGTGGCGACTTTAATGCAAAAAATACCAACTGGGGCTCTAGGCTAACTACAACTAAAGGAAAAGAACTATTGTCAGCTGTTAAGGAACAAAAGGGTGAAGTAATCTCTACTGAACAAAATTCCAGACCTGATAGATTTCTTTATTTACAAAAATATCTTAGCTAACTATCTGGATATCAATGACGGCTGGGACATGAACTCTGATCACTCACCGATAATTTTAACTATGAGTGATACAGTGATTAAAAAAGAGTTCAATCCAATATTGACTAATAAAAAAACTGACTGGGAGAGCTTCAAAATAAACCTTGAACACAAAATTAATCTTGCTGTGCCATTGAGAAACACGAGGCAACTTGATGACGAATTAGAAGTTTTTATAAAAAATATCCAACAGGCAGCTTGGGAAAATACTCCCACAATAACTAGAACAAAAGGGAACAACTGTCCAAAAGAAATCTGAGAACTTATAGTAGAAAAAAGGAAGTTAAGAAAAAAATGGCAGCAATACAGAGCTCCACAAGACAAAACTAATCTAAATAATGCTGCACAAAAACTAAAAAGGGAGACACATAATATAAAAAGTTCAACAATTAATTCTTTTTTAAGTAATTTAACAGCTGACCAGAACACAGTTTATTCTTTATGGAAGGCAACAAAAAAAATTAAGCGACCAATTATTCATTATCCCCCTATCAAGTTGGAAAACGGCAACTGGGCTAGAAGTAACGAACAGAAAGCAAAACTATTTGCAGATCAGTTGAAAGCACGTTCAAACCCAACGACAATGATGGTGAAGAACTGAGATGGAAAGAACCATTTCAAACTGAAGAAAGAATAACGTTGACATCACTTAGAGAAGTATCCACATAGATAAAAGAGAATATAAATCCTAAGAAAGCTCCAGGATATGATCTCATAACATGAGAATTATTAAAAAATCTACCAAAAAAAGCCGTTCTAAATAGTTGCCACACCTAATAAACGCTGCTTTTAGATTGAGATATGTTCCCAGACTCTGGAAAGTAGCCGAAGTAATTATGATCGCCAATCCAGGTAAATCTCCTAATGAAGTGACATCCTATCGACCAATATTAAAACCAATAATAGAAAAAAATCTTATACCACATCATCAATTTGGTTTCCCAAAAGATACTTATACTTTATAAAACATTTTAACAATTTTTTTAATAGTTTTTTTCATTTTTCAGACAATAAAGGTTCCGTTAAATTCAGCTCGTCCCTTTATAACGGAAAGTACACCCTTAAAGACGGAGAAGCTACCACATCTATTGATATCATTACATTGACTACAGACCAAGATGCAGAACAAATATTGGTTGAGATAGACAACGGTAAGACATGTTCAAGATAAAAATATTAAATTTTAAGCTTAAAAAAGTTGATTATTTTTTTCCGAAACGGTCTGCTGTCAACAAGAATAGTAACGCAGAATGTGGTTGACGAATATTGGATGTCCAAAGAAATAAGGTGAAAAAGTACCCTCTTGGGGACCTTGATCCGTTCAGGTATCTGACAAGGTTTTTGAGTTTTATTGACTTTGATAACCAAAACCTCTGTTTTATTCGGTGGGTCGGTGAACTTTTTAAATTATGAACAATTTAAGGCCAAAAATCCATATTTTACTCATTTTGATCTAGCAGTAAAAATAAAGCATTTTGAATGGATTTGGAGGTACTTATATAATAAAGTACGTTTAAAGCTTTAAAATAGCCATTTGTAAATATTGATTTACTAATTTGTTGCTTAGAAAACTAAAAATCTAAGAATTAGTCCACAGTCCACATAGTACCACAAATAGTCTGGCTAATTGGCTATGCCAAAGCCATTTATACAATTAAAAAAATCTGTATACTCCGTGATGTTTATTAATATACATATTTCTGTACATGTGTTTGATATATGTATGTATGTATGTACTTGATTTTTCTCATGAAAGTGCCTGCACATCGGAATAACCGGCCATTTGGTCAACCGACCAGGCTCTGGTCCTGAGATGGCCGGTTAAGAGGGAGTCTACTGTACTACATATTATGAGTTTTAGGAAGGACACTAGCTAACCAAGTTATGAATTTTGGAAGATTTAATAAAAATTTCTAAGATGACTAATTAAGCATTTAATTTTTTTACGACTTTTGCTTCATCGATAATGAAAGATTTTTCTTAAACCTATATACAATATTCTCATTTTTAAAGGTTTTGTTGATTTGTTATTTTCTTTTAATCTTTTAGAGTACAAGAAATATTTTGATGCTTCATACGCCCAATCCGAAGTCAAAATAACTAAAAAAGCCGATATACCAATAGCTGAGCTTAAGGAAATTGCAACAATATCTATACAATTGAAAGCAACGATCAAGAATTCCAAAGTCGAGGACAACACTGTAATAAACTTATTGGTCATTACCGGTAAGTTATATATAAAAAAAATATTAACCTCTACATTATCCTAGCTCAAAATGTGGTTATATGTAATCACGGTGTGCGCAGTTTATATACGGTAATACCCCGAACTTACGCGGGTAAGTATTGATAAGTCTGATATTGTAAATTATATTTTGCATAATGGGTTTTCATCTATTCCATACGAATAACAAATTGTTATTAAAAATAAGGGGCGTCCTTTGCCTAAAATGTCCCGGCTTATAAATATTAGTGCGGGTAAGGGAAGTAATAGATCATTTTCAGATAATTGGTACAGCAAGTACTCATGGCTTACCGGGAGTGAAATAAAAAACAAACTTTTTTGTTGCTTTGTGGCCTTGCATTATAGTTTCCACAAATAGGGGCAAACATCAAAATCCGTGGTGTGAATCTGGTTACGATAATTTAAAGGAACTATTTAGGGCTTTACATAAATATGATATTTAGAAAGATCATACTTACAGCCAGATTAAATTAGATTTATTTGGACAACAAAATATCTATGTTTCATTAGATAATGCCCAACGTGAAAATTCTATTAAACATAACGAAGTTGTAAAAAATAATCACGCAGTTTTACGTCGTTTAATTGATATTGTAATTTTTTTAAGTTGTCAGGAATTATCTTTTAGGGGACACGATGAATCGGAGCATTCGTTAAATCAAGGTAATTATAGAGAACTAATAAAAATGTTTAAGAAATACGATTTGGAATTTTCTAATTTACTTTCTGATTCGAAGACATTTAGCGGTGTATCTAAAACAATCCAGAATAAATTAATAAGTATAATCAATTAGTTACATTTTGAGTAACGTTATTGAATCTGAGATTCAGGAAACCATTTGCTTTTCACTAGAAGTAAAAGAAATTACCGACATATCATGTCATTCACAATTAAGACTTATACAGATTAAAATTTTTTGATATCAAAAATAAATTGTTAGGGCAAACTTATGACGGCACTGCCGTGATATCTGGTGAATTAAATGGTCTCCAGGCAAAAGTTAAAACTATTGCACCGCAAGCTTTATTTACTCACTGTCATGCGCATAGAATGAATTTAGTTTTGCAGATTCATGTAAATAAATTAAAGAATGTCGTCTTTTTTTTGCCACTTTAAGCGGATTTGCTTCATTTTTCTCAAGCTCGCCTAAACGGACTAATGTTTTAGAACGGTTTGTTTCGAAAAAAATGCCAACAGTTTATCAGACGCGATGGAATTTTAAATCTCGGTTAGTTTTCACTGAAGCAGATTTTCGTGAACAGCTTTTGGAAGTTTTTGATTTTATTATTGAATGTGACGATTTTGAAAGTGATGATATCTCGATCCGAGAAGCAATCGGTTTGAAAACTGTATTAAATGATTACTCTTTTAACATACTTTTAAATATTTTTAAGAAAGTGTTTACCTAAACCAATTTGATATTCAATGTTGTTCAAAATCAGTTAACTGACATTATTCATTCCAAAAATAGAATAACAAGGCTGGTGCAAAATCTCAGAGATTTTCGTAATGATAGTAATTTCCAGTATATACTCAGTGACGTTTTGGACTCGCTTGATATTTCCGAACCCCCAAAAAAGACAAAGGCATAACACAGAAACAGATCTCGAAAAACGAGTATATTTTGAAATTTTAGATACTATTATTATGCAAATAGATACTCGTTTTTCGAATTTGGAAGATTTGCAAATTTTTAACCTTTTTGACGATTCAAAATTTAAAAGTTACGCCAAAGAATTTCCAAGATATTTATTAGACAGTTTAATTAAAAATTATCCATCATTCTTTAATAAAATAAAATTAGAAAATGAATTAAAAGTTTTATATGCTGATCCAAATATTTTCGGAACATGGGATAAGTTACAAGTTATGTGTAATTTTATATACTGCAATTCATTACAACAAACTGTTACCGAAATTAATAAATTATTGTCAATAATTCTCTCATTACCACCAACGTCTGCCTCCAATAAACGAGATTTCTCTTGCCTTAAAAGAATCAAAACGTATTGTCGAAATACCATGAAACAAGAGAGAATGTCAAGCTTGTCTCAAATGTCAATAGAAAAAAAACTTTTAAAATATTTCCAAAACTCTTTCCAAACAACGTAGACTAGAGTTTATAAACATGTTTAGGTTCTAAATTTATAGGAAAAAAATAAAAAACAAGAAAACAAAAAATCTCCTATGATGATTGAAGTCTTGATTAGACGGTATACCTATCTGAGGAGACAAAAAATACCTTGCCGACCTTGTCTCTCAAGCCACGAGCCGCCACTGGTAAATATTGTGTTTATTCTCTTTGATTTGAGAATTTTCATTGAGATGTCAATGACACCTGTGATATAGAGAATAAAATCTTTTCTTTGATGAGAATCTGATCCATTGGACCTGGATTGACCAGGATTAATCATTTCAATTAAGTGAGACTACAATTAAGAGAGTGCTTCATGAACACTGTCTTTTAGTGTATTTTTTATTGGTTTCTTTTGTTTCATATTTGTATATTATATCTACTACAAAATGTTTATTACATATTTGGGTGTGGTATTCGTCTTTAATTTTTTTAAGTTTAATTTACCAAACATTTATTATCTGTTTAAAAAATAAAAATATAAAATTCGTAACTACTTTAAATTGACACCATATATTACTCTTTTAATTTTTAGATGATACTCCGACACCAGATCAAGGAAAAATAAGTTTTGCCAGCTTTGTAAATACTGGCGAGTATTCCGTACTAAATGGAGTAGGAGAATTTAAAGAAGATAATGATATTAAACTTACGACAGATAGACAAAACGATGAAATAGAAGTGAAATTCAGCGATGGTAAGTTTGGAAAAATGCCTGTCGGAAAACTTAAAATTCTTAAAAAGTTTTTCTGCAATTCTTGCATAGATCCCTAGGTTGGATAAGTCTATCTTGTATTATGTCTATGACTATAGTTATTGTTGTAACAGAAATAGTAAATAGTATTAATTTTATTTTTAGACTCCAATTTTAAAGACAAGTTTAGGATTTCCTACAAAGATCAAGTAGTAACGGTAGAAAAGATAGAGGACTTGTCCAATGAAGATTTCCAATCACATACCTATATTTCGTTAGAAATGATCGCTACTATTATAAAGTCGAAACAGAGCTCCTCAGCTGTGCTAAACATCCGCATGAACAGTAAGTAAATATTTATATTAAAGATTTAAATAATTCCAGATTGTGGTGTGCATAATAGCTCGTACTGTAGTAAAAATAAAAATTTCGTTTCGATCGATTGAAGTACTTTTTGAGACCGTCGTGAGACAGGTTAGTTTTACTCTACTGATGACTCGTCGTTGCGATAGTAATCCTGTTCAGTACGAGAGGTACCGCAGGTTTGACATTTGGTTCAGACACATCAGTCACGTCTCGTCACAGTCCTGGCGCCGAACCGAACAATCCGTCATACAAAATATTCTTTAATAGAAATATAGCGCCGGCATTCACATTCATCAGACGACGAACAGTTTTCCAGCTGTCAGATAATTAATAGTTCTGTGACCAAACAGGACCGGTTCGGCGCCGAGACTGTGACGGGACTGATGTGTCTGAATCGACCTTTACTCGAGCGGGTAATGGTGCGAAGCTACCATACGTGGGATTATGCCTGAACCTCTAAAGCTGTATCTTTTCAGTCAAAAGTGGCAACGATATCTCTTGGGGCTCCGAGAGTCGAAAGGCTCGAAACAATATGACTTTACTAGGCAATCGTAGTTCGCTATGATTGTCGCACGAGCCCTTATTTCCGTTGAGATTATCGGTTAAGATGAGATTGATCCTTGCCAGTAGATCAGATCTTTAGACGGACGAACATGGGTATTATAATCATTTCGATGTTGGAATTGTCTGTAGACGACTTATGTACCTTGCAGGGTGTTGTACCAAACTCATGCATACCCGCTCAGAATGAAAGTATCTTAAACGCTACAGCCGCCATTCTAATATAACATCTTATACAGATTGAACGAATTTAAAACGGATCATACAATTTAATATATGTCTGTTTGAACTGCATTTGAAATAGTGGACCAATATAAAACTTGGACAAAAATAAATCCATACCTGGGTATAGACATTGTATAAAATATCGTTCAACTATCTGTCTCGCAATGTTGCTTGCGTAAAGGAAGCGATAATAGTTCAGGAAATGAAGCTCGAAAAAAGTTAAAACTTCGCAATTTTTTCGTCCTGCATGGATTGAGTTGAAATTTTGACAAAAGGTAATTGATAGCCCAAGGATCAAAATCTATATTGAACCGAAGTGCGCTTAAGGGTTTTAGGGGTAAAAACTACCCCTAATTTTAAAAAATTATAAAATAACATATTAAACCTGAATATGGGTAAGATTTGGTTTGAATTAGTTAAATAATGATTATTTTATACTCTTGAATAGAGTTTCATCATATTTCAATCCTTAAAAAGCAACCCTTGTTAGAGATTAATGTAAAAAAATTACTAATTCTAAAAAATTGATGTCGCCTTGGATCGATTTGGATAAAAATTTGGATTTAAGCTCAATTCACACACTGCTTTATAGTTTATGTCATTTCGACGAACCCTGATTGTTCTTAGGGGTGAAAACTACCCCTAATTTTCAAAAATTGCAAAATAACATTACAAATATTAAGATGAGTGAAATTTGGTTTGGATTTGTTAAATAGTGATTTTTTTATACTTTAAAATACAATTTCATACATTTTCAAAAATCAATTGTTATTAGTGCTATAGGTGAAAACAATTTTTTGCCAAAATTTTGCAACTTTTCAACTTTTGAAAATCACCCTTTACAACATTGCAGTTTTTATAAACTAATTTAATAGATATAAATTGAAAAAAGTAGAATTAAATACAAAAAAATTTATCAACATAAAAAGGCGCCATATATTCTTATACATTTACATAAATAGTTGAAAATATTTACATTTATAGGTAAAACAATTATAATATTAATTTTATTCGTCATCAATTACATCTTCATCGTGATCTACATCGTGATCTTCTTCAATTATTGGTGGACTATTATTGCACTCTTCACCTGAGCACCCAGAACAAGTAGAGTTACAGTATAAACCAACTTTTCTGCACCCACATGAAACGCCTCATATTTAAAAAAAAGAAGGGTAACAAATATGAAATTGTAAATCGTTTCTCGCTTTATGCTGTACTTTTTCTAAAACTAAGCATTTTAAATGGGTCAAACTTCTTGGACGTATTAACAATACATTTACAAAGAGAATTGCAGAAGGGTGAAGATTGATTTTAATTAGGGGGGTGATTAGGGGGTTGTTTTCATCGATTTTTTCGTAAAAAAAATGAGGTATTGACCTTATTTTCATCATTACTCAATTTTTGAGCTAGAGTCTTTCATTTATGATAGGTCTATTTATGCTCTTTAAAAAAGGTTCTGTGAGTTTTCTTCCAAAAATGCATCATTTTTCCGATATTTGACTTTGAATCTTTCAAATTTGGCATTTGAAGAAAACCGCTGATCATTGATAGGCCGTATTTCGGTTTCTGTTATATCGCAAAAACATTTTAAAAAATTAATTGTATTTGTCATTTTAAAAGCTACAAATTTGTTCTCTAAAATTTTGCATACTAAAAGTTGTTACTTTCAATCGCGAATAACTTGAAAAATATCAGTTTTACAAAAAAAAAGTATAGAACATTTTTTGTTTAGAATCACTTTTTTAATCGAAACCTGTAGTTAAAACGTAAAAAAAATTCAAACTTGAGATGGGGTGGCAACCACTCCCAAGTCTTTGGCGCACTTTGGTTCGATATAGATTTTGATCCTTGGCTATTACCTAACTTCTGTTAAAATTTCAAGTAAATCCACGAAGGACGAAAAAATTGCGAGGTAAAATGCTTCATTTCCTGGACTATAAGGGGTTTGACAGCATAATAAAATCGTAGATTTATGTGTAGCTTTCAATTTTTATGATTTCAGAATCCAGCAGCCCGCTGAAGTATTGGATTTTTATAATATAATTATTTGACAACCTTTTGTTGCTCAACCACCTACAGCAGAATTGAGCCGAAATACATAATATTTCGTATGTTCCGAATTTATTTCGTTCAATCTGTTTAATAGTTATTATTTTATGTCTTGATCGAAATATACAGTTCCATGTACAATGGTTTCATAATTACCTGCATTTATAATGATAAGGCTCCTTTCATTTGTAGATAACGGAGGTAGTGATAGTGAACATATATCCTTTGAGTATCCTGCTTACAAAGGTCTTTACAATATATCGAATAATATGGTTGATTTAGATTATGACAAAATAACTGTATCCACGGACCAAACAGATGAGAATCTTGAAGTGAAAATAGCGGAGCGTAAGTAGCTTTTTTATTATTTTTTTGTTATTTCATAATAAAAATCGCCTTTCAAAATCAATAAGTAAGTAGGTTCTCAAATCTGAAGTTAGATTTATTATAGATTTAGGATGTAACACAACGGTATAATGTGTGTATGTGTGTGTGTGTGTGTGTGGTATTATATGTGTTTAGTTTCGATATAGTTTTGAAACCTTTATACTGTTTGCCGATTTTTGAGGAGTCCAATATTGAGACGCGTTGTTTTGGTACTTCTCTCCTTCTTCGCATTTGAGATTCTAGCTTGAATTCGTGTGCCAACTAGGAAGTGATCTGAATCAATATTGGCACCTCGATAGGTGCGGACATCCATTAGGTTTGAGAAGTGTCTAGCATCTATCATCACATGATCAATTTTGTTGTTCGTTGGTCCATCAGGTGAGGTCCAAGTCCACATATGTATTTTTTTGTGTAGAAAACATGTGCTTCTTATGATCATGTTCTTTGCGGCTGCGAAGGTGACTGCTCGGTGTCCATTCGAATTGGTATCATTATGGAGACTATATCTACCGATGTGCGGTAGATATATTTCTTCCCTTCCGATTTTTGCGTTCAGAGAATGTTACCAGTCAAAATGTTACCTTACTTTTTTCTAAACTGAGCGGTATTACTCCTTTTTTAGATTCACTGGTGATGGACTGATTAGTTCAAAACTGTTCTGAACTTTCTAATCGATTTGGATTTTTTAATTTAATTTTTTAATTACACGTACCAAATACAACAGAATTGTTTTACTTTGATTTTCGAGTTTTTCATAATTACTTGCATTAAAATAACCAATTAAGTTCCGTATTACTACATTTTTAGTTAATATCAACGTTTAGTATATTATACCCCTAATTTTTTTCTGTTTTCAGCATACAATGAATATTTCGATATAGTTTGTACCAATAAACTGATTCAAATCAGTCTGAAGGATAAAGCTGCCAGTAACACTCTTAGAAGTTTAACGAATATTCCAGTAGTAGTGTCTGCACAAATCAAGGATACAACCCATACAGCAACTACGGTGGTTAATTTAGAAGTTAGAGGTAAGCCAGTTTAAGTTTCTAAATCGTCACCAGTATTTAGATCAATTTAGATTTGCATAGAGGTCGACCCCCAACGAGATGGGCAGATGACATAAAAAGAGTGACTACAAATTATACTCAGATGGCGCAAAATCGGACTAAGTGAAAAAGCATGCGAGAGGCCTATGTTCAGCAGTGGACGTTAGAGGCTAGATGATGATAATGATGAGATTTGCGCGTTGAAGAAAAAAAAAATTACGCATTTTTTACGATTTTGCCGAAACTACTGGCAACATTGTAATGTTTTGGAAGCTGATACATCCCAGGAATTTGTTTTTATATCTGATTCTTATAGAGGGCCCTAATAACATGAATCGTACTAAGTATTAGTCAATATAACTTTTTTAAGAGTATAATTATTAATAAAAATTTCAAGTAAACTTAAATATCATTCAATTTTACACGAAAAAGGTACTCTTGGTAAAACTCGATAATGTGTACCGTTTTCGGAATATGTATTTTGATTTGATGCTGGTATAAAATAGTTAGTAATTAAACAATACTCACAAGAAGAAAATTAAATTAATGACTAAGAACATAAGTAAAATTCATAAACAAAATAAAATTCAATTACAGTAAGTGTTCAAAATGCCCTCCGTTTTCGCGAATACACAAGTCTATTCTTTTTCTAAAGATTCGATTAACTTTCTAAATGGTAGGGGATCAGCTATGATGTCATTAAATTGACGTTGAATTCTTTCTTCCAATTCTTGGCGTGAATGTACCTCTGTTGCATAGACTTTTTCCTTAATATACGACCAAACTGCGTAGTCCAAAGGGTTAAAATCGCATGACCGAGGAGGCCAATGAATCGGAGCTTCTGCACCTCTACCAATCCATCGATTCGGAAAATGATTACTCAACCAATTACGACATCTTCTATCAAAGTGTGGTGGAGCTCCATCGTGCATAAAAAATACAGATCTTCGCTCGTTTAGCGTTAAATTTTCTAATATCTCGAACAAGGAATTGTTTAAAAAATCAAGATACATATCACCATTTAAATTTCCAGGTAGAATATGATAACCTATTAATTTATTAAGTTGCTGCCCAAACATTAACTTTAAATGAGTGTTGGTAATGTGATACCCTTTTGACTCGTGGATTCTCATCACACCAATAGTTTGCATTATGGGAGTTAAACATACCTTGTCGCGTAAAGATGGCCTCGTCCGTAAAAAGAATGCATTTTCAAAAATTTGGATTGTGGGCTGTCCTTTATTGCAATGTTTCACAAATATCCACTCTAACCGGTAGATCATCTGGCAAGAGCTCTTGGACTTGTCTGTAATGATAAGGATGTAATTGCTGATCTTTCAGTATCCGCCAAGTACTTGAAGAAGAAGTATTTGTTTGTCTTGCTATATTCTTTACGCTAACTGTTGGATCTTGATCAAGCAAATTTAAAATATTATTTTCTTTATTAATTGTTCTTGTTGTTCTTGGTCTACCAAAATTTATTTTATTTGATCTCACAGGTTCTCGACAACGTCGTTCAACGGCTCTAAATGTTTTTTTACTTATTAAGTTTCTTCTAGGAAACTTTTCTGCATAACGTGTCACAGCTGCACTAGAACATCCTAAACATTCGCCTAAGGTTAATAACATGTCAGTGTCTTCAACATTTGAGTACATTCTGATTTGATTTTACAAATAACAAAGTTTCAAAACTCTAGTTATTATTGATTTATCGTCATAACAATCAATAAATGTCAGATTTCCATGGCACACTTGGAGAAAATAGAGGTATACCTATTAGAACTTTATCATTACTACCAGCATCAATTATTACTTCTGAATTTTCAAATCAAAATATTCAGAAAACGGTACACAGTATCGAGTTTTACCAAGAGTACCTTTTTCGTGTAAAAATTGAATGATGTATAAGTTTACTTAAAATTTTGATTTCTTAAAAAAGTTATATTGACTAATATTTAGTACGATCCGTGTAACTACCGCCCTCTATTAGAATCAGATATAAAAACAAATTCATGGGATGTATTAGCTTCCAAAACATATTCGTACAAAATTTTATTACAATGTTCCCAGTAGTTTCGGCAAAATCGTAAAAAATGCGTAAAATTTTTTTTACGCAATTAAATTAACAAAAGAGAGTTTTACCAAAGTTTTCTTTTATTTTTATACCTCCCAATAGTTGGCAAAAAACAGTAACCTACGATATGCATTTGACACACTAATACTTGCAGTAAACGAAGTCGAAATGACGACCAACAACATCGAAAAAACAAAAATAATGATCATAGAGAGGACAAATAATAATCTACCACACATACTCTAAGTGGTAAATTTCGAAGTACTAAAGAGATTTGTATACTTGGGCTCCATAATAAGCAACAATTGCGATATCTCCTCAGAAATTAATCGTAGACTAGCAGTGACCTGACACGCAATCTTCTTCTTCAAGTACTATCTCCTCGGCGGAGGTTGGCAATCATCATAGCTATTCGGACTTTTGAGACGGCTACTCTGAAGAGTTCATTTGGTGTACATCCGTACCACTCTCCCAGGATGCGCAGCCATGACATTCTACGCCTCCCTATTCCCTATTCTACGCTTCTATTTCCTTGGATCTTTCCCTGCATAATCAGTTGGAGCAAGGTGTATTTCTTTCCAAGTGTAGAGATATTTCAATTTTCTTGTTTTAATTGTATTTAAAATTATGATTTCTTTATTTCTCCTTTTCTCTTTGTTTGTGACGTGTTCTTTCTACGATATTTTCAGAATTCTTCTATACACTCACAGCTCGAATGATTCCAGTTTTTTTATTGATGTTACATTCAAGGTCCAAGATTCCATTCCATAAAACAAAGTCGAAAAACCTTTATCCACTTAATCGATGTTGGTTCCGTTTATTAGAAGATTCTCGTTATTTCTTTGTGTTTTTGACATTCTCATAAATTTTGTCTTCTTGGCGTTCATTGTTAGACCGTACTATTTTCCATACTCCGCTATTCTGGTCACCAGTCTCTGAAGATCTTCAATATTTTCGGCTAAGATCACAGTGTCGTCCGCACACCTTAAGTTGTTAATGGGAACTCCATTTACCCTCATTCCAGCCGTTTCACCCTCAAGAGCTTTTTTCAGGATCTGTTCGGACAATACGCATCCCTGTCTCACTCCACGCCTAATTTCAATTTCTTCTGACAGCTATTCGTTAACACGTACTTTGGCTCGATGTTTATAGTATAAATTTGATTTGAGCCTGAGGTCGTTGTAGTCAATCTTCTTTGATTTCAAGACATTCATTAAAATTGTACTTTATCAAATGTTTTATTATAGTCAATAAAACATGCGTTTATATCTTGATTGACGTCCAGGCATCTTTTTATCAGTATATTAAGTGAAAAAAGAGCTTCATGCGTTCCTAGGCATTTGTGAAAACCGAATTGTGCGTTAACCACTCTTTGTGTAATATGCCTGAACTATAAATTTGGTTCAAGAGTGTCACTAAATCATCAATATGATTCTCATCTAGAATTTTTAGGATTTCTATAGAAAGCTTTTTCCACTCGTCATTGTTTTTAATGCATGTAATATTTCTTCTTTTGTAATATATGAACCTATTTCTTCTGACGTAAGTTCTATGTGCTCCAGATCTCTTCTTTCATCATTAAACAGTTCGTCGATATATTTTGTACATCTTTGTACTTTCTCGTCCGTCTGTGATATAATAGTCCCGTGTCTATCCAGAAGTGCACCATTAGGATTTCGTTTTCTTAGTCCTGCCAGTTCTTTAACTTTCGTGTGTAGGTTAAACACATAATATTTATTTTGAAGGTCTTCGATCTCTTTGCATTTCTCTTCAAAGTATTTTTCTTTTGTCTGCTTTATCATTTTTCTGATCTCGTGGTTTATCTCTCTGTATTTATTGTTGTCTTTGTTTTTAAATGGTCTTCGTTGTTCCATCATATTGATTATCTCGTCATTCATCCATTTTTCTTTTCTCCATGACGAAATCTTTAGTATTAATTTACAGGGTTCCAGTAAACAATGTTTTAGTCGATTCCAGTACTCGTCAATACCATTGGTGTTTGTGTTCAATTTGCTGCAGTTCATATGCAGTTTATGTTGGAGGCATTCTTTTACGTTAAGTTCTTTAAGTTTTCTTGTGTCTATTGTAGGGATGCTTTGTTGTTTTTTAATATTTTTGAGGGTGAGTGTAATCTCGGCGATAAGTGGATTGTAATCTGAGGCCACGTCTGATCCAGGATATGCTTTCACAGCTTTAAGAGCATTACGGTATCTTTTATTGATCATAATGTAGTCTATATGGTTCCTGACTACTTTCTCCGATGTATCTTTTGTGACACGCAATAGTTAAATTAATTTAAATATGGAAACACCAAACAACATCAAGAAAGAGTAAGCTCAGGTTGCCCAATGCCTTTATCTTTTCCATTGCTACATAGGTGGCTGAAACATGAATTCTCATAAAAATCGATAAAAGTAAGATCGAAGCTTTACAATACAGAAGAGTTCTGTGTCATCCGCATAGCGGGTCTTGTTTAGGCGTTCTCCATTTAAAAGGATTACACGTTCGCAATTTTCCAAGGCTCCACCAAATATTTCCTCTAAATATAGGTTGAATAATATAGGTAAAAGTATACATCCTTGTCTAACGCCTCGCAGAATCTGGATCGCTTTCATCGGTTCATCTCCAAGATTTGTTCTTAGGGTGGCTGATTGGTTCCAGTATACATTTTGTATTATACGACGGTCTTTATAGCAGAAAGAATAAGAAGTTTTAATTCAACGCATATTTATACAATACTACGTGTCTAAATATGCGAGGAATTGGAAGAAGAAGAATATTATAGTTAAAAACCCTGAGAAAATTGTTCTCCACAACAAAAACTGTTTAAAGCATCAGTTAATAAAATAATTATAGCCGAAAAGAATACTGGCAAAACGAATATTCCGTATTCCGCACCTCTGGTATTGACTTGGGTATTAACATAAGAAAAAATCAATGTAGACCAACTTACACAACGCACAATTTATTTATGCTTTTTTTCACAGATTTTTAATGTTGATAATATAATACTTTTTTTCACAGATTACGACAACAATAATAAGCCTGAAGAATCTATCCATTTCCCGAAATTGGTCAACGACGCTCAGTATATTGTAGCAAAAGGAGAATTTAGCAGTACTGATATGGTTGTTGTTACTAATGTTTTAGATGAATATATAGAGTGTGATTTATCAAATGGTAAGTATATAATTTAATTTACTAAGCGTGATGAATTAAAACCAGCATTAGACACAATCAAGCCTATGCACGTAGACGATGAAACATTTTAGCATTGAATAAATCAGGAGTATCACTGCTAAATGAACCTCAATAATATAAAATATAACTAGAAGCAATACAAGAAACGAAGTGGGTAGAAATCTAATAGAAGAAGGAGCGGAAAAGAGAATAAATAACAGATTATGTGAACTGTGACCAACAAATGAAAATAAGATTATACTAGGTAACATGAATGCAAAAATAGGCAAAGAAGAAGAAGATGAACAATTCTCAACAACAAATCGACAAACACTCACTCACACCAAAGAAAACTGGAAATTTTCAATCAGTTTTGCCAGCTGAAAAGACGTGATCCGTTTTTTGACATATATATACATAGCAACATCAACCATGCCAGGTGGAGCAGCCATCAATAAAATTGATCACGTGTAAATAGACAAAAGGATTGCACATCGTTCCAATGAATTGTAATAACCGAACGTCATTACAAGGGGTGTACAAGTGTCTCAGGCTGTAAAGGGTGTACAAGGTACATGTTGTAAATTTGATTAGTTGGATATAATGGTACAGGTATACTATAGACGCATTATTTTATAAAACAAAAAAACGAAATACGAACAATAGAGTAGCTAGACATTAAAAACTGAGGCAACAAAATGGTAGAACTACGACACAGAAATAAGTCAAACACTGATAAACATAGCAAACCTAGATATTGTAGAACATTGGATAGAATTTAAAAAAATGGTTAATGCAACAATAAAGACCGTTGGCAAAAAGAAGAAAAAACAGACCAGAACGGTTTAATAAAGAACGTAAGCGAGCCATGCAAGAAAAAAGAGCAAACAAGAAATATGTGAAAAACGAAACAGAGAGAAAAAGGAAACAGAGAGAAAGAAAGAAGATCAAGTTCTGAAAAAACACGGTAGTGTGCGAATAAAGAATGCAGAAGAAGAAAAAATTCCAATATGGTCAGATACACATAGAGGAACAGAACCTTCAAAATTAAGATCTAAAATAAGCATATATGTACATATTTTCGAAACCTAAGAGAAGGATACAAACCCCAAACAAATTTAGAAACCAAGAAGAAGGAATAATTAGCACACCAACAAAAGTAAAATTAGTTTGGAACCTTAATTTTAAGCTCTGCTAGGAACACAATAAAATGGCCATTCTTTGAAGTTGCGGCTGATGAACAAAGGCCGAGACACGATAATCTTCCCTCCGAATTATTTAAATTAGGTGTTGAATACCTAGCGATACAGATGCATACGTTGAAACAGGGAAAGATCCAAGGTAAACGTGGTCCTGGTAGAAAACAAACATCATGACTAAAAAATCTAAGAAAACGGTCAGGAAAATCTACTGCATCACTATTTAGAGCTACCAATGTGGACAGATTAGATGTGGATTTGACGAAAAGCATGCTGAGAATACCATGGGTGGCCCGAAGAACAAATGAATCCATACTGGTCCAGCTAAACATAAAGAAAAGACTAAGAACACAAATAACACAACAGATAATAAGCTATTTTGGACATGTGCTTCGAAGAAATGGTCTTGAAAAACTTACCATCCAGGGAAAAATAGAAGGCAAAAGAAGTAGAGGTAGATCTCCTACACGATACACAGACCATATTGTTGCTACCATTGGCGCTCCATTGTCAGAATGTGCTAGATTGGCAGAAGATAGAAAAACGTGGAGGAACATTGGAAAAATTACCTAACAGCTTCATGATATCACGATACCTGCATCAGGTTAACGACTAAGAAGAAGAATGCCGAAATAATGATCGCCAACAATGAGATTATTTGACTTGCAAATACATATTGCTTTAACGATGATTATTGTTTTCAAAAAAATTGAGCTTTTGACATGATATATTAAATGATGAACATATTACACCTTCAAAATTCACGACAAACCTAGTACCTAGCGAAAATATCAATATTGGAGACAACGAAGTAGAGCTGGTGGAAAAATACATATAACTTGGACACGAAATAAAGATCACAAGAGACAACCAAACATACAAACTACAGAGAAGAATAAAGCTAGCTTGGGCAGGTTTAGCTTTAAAACGTAAAACATTTGACCAATATGTGTTGCCTGTGATGTTCTATGGTGCCGAAACTTTGACATTGACAGCTACAAATTCTAAAACGCTGCAAATAGCTCAGAGGAAAATTGTTTTGTCAATGCTGAGTATATAGCTTAGTGGCCGAGTTAAAAATGAAGACTTAAGGTGAAGAACAGGAGTTACCGAGTTACGATGAAATTTCCCGAATTGCCACACGGAAATGGAACTGGGCCGAACATGTCGCCCGAATCAGTGATGAAAGTGGACGAAGTGATTGCTTGAGTAGAAGCCGATGTTAGACAAAAGAAGTAGATGAAGATCACCTACTCGTTGAACTGACGATCTCAAGAAAATGTCAAGAAATTGGATGAAAAGTGCTCAAGATAGAGCACAATGGACAAAAATGAGGGAGGCATATGTCCAGCAGTGGACGCAAAGGGCTGGATGATGATGATATTACACCTTTGACAGTTCGAAGTATTTAAAATTATATCGACCTACGATATTAGATGAGTAAAAAGATAGCCTTAGTAAAATGCACATCCAGATGATCAAAAAATCAAAAAAGCTTCGCCTTGCTTAATATGTTTAAATTGATTTAATATTAACAGTTAAAAGTTTTTTTAATTACTAACTTCTAAAAAATACATCTAAGATTAAAAAAAAATTCATAAATTTCTACTATATTTTTTTGCTTATTCTGCTATTAGGTTCTTTAAGATGAATTCAAGAAACCAAATATCGTTAAAATTATTATTTGTTTATTTTATTTTGTTTTTTTTTTTTAGAGTACAATTATGAAAAATACTTCCATTGTAGTTATGAACACTCACGAGTACAAATAACTCTTTCTAGTACACTACCTCGAGACGAACTGAAAAAAACGAACAACATTGCATTGACTGTGCGTGTATCCGACAAGCTTAGAGAAGGTGTTTATGGAGATGCTATACTAAACATTGCGCTTAAACGTAAGTACGAAATAATATATACTTACTTACTTGCTTACTTAATCAGTAGACCCATTTGTACCTTTCGGTGTTGAGCCGTTTATAATACAATTCATTAAATTACAATATTTTACAGTCTAATGAGTTGTCCGAGCTCTTAACGAACTTTCTCCTTTCCTTCTTATTGTATGCCATATGTGTTGCTTCCTGCCAAGTCTTACCCTTACTGTGCAGTATCTGCCAGATGTCACTGTTCCATTCTTTAATGAGTCTTCCTCTTCTGCTCTTCCCTATTGGTTTGGCGTCCTACACTCTTTTTACTTGCCTATTATTGTCCATTCAGGTTAGATGTCCAAATCATGCGAATTTTTCTCCTTGATTGAGTCGAGTATCCGTTTGATCTTAAGTCTTTCTCTTATTTCTTCATTTCTGATCCTATCAGTTCTTTTTACTCCCCTCGTTCTTCTGAGGTAGTTCATCTCTGTTGCCTGAATTCTCCTCTGATGTCTTTTGTTTAATATCCAATTTTCTGCTCCATATGTCACTATGGTTTTGTATATTGTCATCTGGGTCTTTGTTGATATATCTTTGTTATTAAGGAATCCTCTATTTAATGCTTGGAATAGTTTCCCTGTGTTTTCCATTTTGTTGTTAAGATGGTCCTCGATGTCTCCTTTGTTATTTTTATTATGATACATTTTCGTTATTTGAGTCTTCTCTTTGTTTACGTTTAAGTTGTTTTTACTTACGTCTAGGTTCCATTTCTCTAAGTTGTATTTCAGTTTTTCTGCTGTTTTCGCAATTAATACTATGTCGTCTAAAAATATACACATCTCAGCGTTTATCATTTACATTCTGAGTATTTCTTGAATGTTTTCCTACATTCTTTCACTATCTCATCTATTACATTTATGAGTAGCACTGGGCTGAGACTTCCCCCTTGTCTAACTCCTTGAGTTGTTTCAAATGGTTTTGACTGTATATTTAACATTCTTACTGTATTTGTTGTTTTCATGTATATACTCTTTGTTGATTCTATCAGTTCTTCACTTACTTGCTTCTTTTTTAGGATTTCCCATATATCTTTTCTTTTGACTGAGTCGAATGCTTTTTCCATGTCTATAAAGCTCAGATATATCTCTCTATTTTTCTTTAAGGTTTTTTCTATTACTTGTTGCATGGTGAATATATGGTCTTGTGTGTTGTGTCCTTTCCTGAATCCACTTTGTACGTCTTCTGCTTTATGTTCTATTTCTTTTCTGATTTTTCTCTCTATTATGGTTTCGTATACTGTTGCTTTCTATTATGGTTTCGTATACTTCATATACTCTTAAAAATAATGAAAATACGGAAAACCTCATATTTGGGACACATATACAAAAATGAGAAATACCAGCTACTGCAGCTTCTTATAGAGGGGAAGGTAGAAGGAAAACGTGGTCCTGGTAGTCGGCAGGCGTCCTGGTTGAAGAACATTCGTGAGTGGACTGGTTTGGATTCTCAATCTTTAATAAGAAAAGCCAGGGACAGAAATGATTTTGCTGAGGTTATCGCCAACCTTCATTGAAGACGGCACCCAAAGAAGAAGATACTGTTGCTGCTACACATAGTAGTGATATACCTCTATAGTTCTTACAGTCTCTTGTGTTTACTTTCTTGTATATAGGTATAATTACTGCATTTGTCCATTCTCTGGGTATAACTTATCTCTTCCATATTAGGTTATATATGTATAACAATTTTTCTTTGGCTTTTATTTCTATATATTTCATCATTTCTGGTGCTACTTCATCGCTTCCTGGTGCTTTTTCAATCTTTATCTTTCTTATTGCTTCTTCCAGTTCTTCTTTTTCTATAGTTTCTGGGTTTTCCGTGTTTCTTGTGGATACTCTCTTGATGTGGCTTTCCTTCTCCATTGTATTCGCTTGATTTCCATTCAGTATTAGCTGGAAATGTTCCCTTCATCTTTCCTTTAGTGTCTTATCGTTGTTTATTATTATTCCTTCCTTGTTCATTATTTGTTTCAGTTTCGTTTCTTCGTTGCTTCTAAAGTTTTTCAGTGTTCTATAAAATAATTTAATTTTCCGTGCTGATTTATTCCATTTTTTCTTCGAATTTTTCCCAATTTTTCTCTTTCTTTTTCTTAACTATCTCTTTAACTTTTGTTTTATATCTGATTTGGCTTGTATGTATTCTTTCTATAATTTCTTTTTTTCTTTTATATTTTTTTTCACTTCATCGTTCCACCAAGATGTTTGTTTCCCTCTGTTGTTATTTCTTGTATTTCCACATATTGATTTAGCTGTTTTTATCATCGCATTTTTAAATTTTCCCCATTTTTCTTCTATTGTTTCTGTTATTCTATGTTCATTGTCCATCTCTTTCTCTAGCCCTTCTGAGTATCTTATTTTTGTTGTTTCTTTCCTTAGATTATAAATTTTATTTCTTTGTGTTTTCTGTTTATGCTCTCATTTCATTTTATTTCTGTTCGTTTGCTTTTGAAATAATATATACAGTGGCTTATCCGGTCCAGATATTGGCGATCATCAAGGCTATCATGGTTTTAAAAATGTTTATTCCAACTCTGTTATAACGTGAACTTTTGTATGAACTATGTAAAGTTTCCTGATTGTTGATGTACGATCAGATGAGTTAGCAATTTATGTGATTGCATGAATGAACTTTTACATTTAATGATGGAAATAAAATAAACTGAGACTTCCTAAAGTAAAAATATCTGTTACTATTTTCCCTTGGCTACTTTAACATTTAAAAGCATGACCTCCAGCAACCTAACATTACCGATTAGGATCATTGCGCAATAGAACGTTAAGATTATTTTTTATTAACGTTTATTCAGGAAACTAACTAATTTTTTTTGAAGAAGGTCAAACAATTAGTCTATAGGATGATCAATTTTGCCGAGACTATCAGAAGAGTCTAGCAAAATCCTTCTTGTTTATATTATTTTTTCTATGAGATTATCCAAAATTCGTATTTTTCTTCTTCTTCTTAATGATATGATTCGCAACATATTTGCGTTATCTTTTTCTATTAGTGCTTTGATAAGTTCAGGGGTATCTTCCACTTGAAAAACTTACTGTATACTGTATGTTTGTTCACACTAATGTTTAGTCCAGTATATGTTTTCTCTAAAAAATTAACGACTGGTTTGAATTTTTTTTCAATTTTGCTTTTTCCAAGAAAAATTTAATTTGAGAACGTCATAATAAAACATTTAGTTATAATTTTGATTTATTACCACAGTAAATAGCAATTAATGTACAATAATCGTAAACGTTTTTATTTATTTTAGATACCGTGACAGAGAAAGAAATGAATGAGACTGGTTACATTGTGGCTATTTCAATTCTTTCAGTTTTGATGTTTATATTGCTAGCAGGAACAGCAGGTTTTTACTATTATAAATTCAGGTAAGTCAATTAGTTATAATTACCTGTTTCGCAATTATGTCTTCCGCTTAGATGTCAAGGAAAATTTTTGAAATTTTGAAAAAAAATGCCTTTTTTCAAAATAACTTTAAAAAAAATAATTGATACGCCAAATCTTAAAGATATAAAAATATAGGTTTTGTTTTTTGAACATTTTGGGTTTTTATGTTTTCTGTAAGACAACAAAAAAAATTGGTTAAAATTTGCATACACTCGTGAATAGTGACTCTTTCAAGCACTTTCAACTACAACCTTTATAAAAATAAGGTTAAAAAAAATGTATTTAAATGATCTTATCGCCCTTAAGAAAACCTACAAAATAGTTTTTAAGCACTTCATAACTCAAAGTCTTGAAGTTATGAATAAAAAATCAATCTACTACAACTATTCAAATTTCTTCGCATAAAATGGTTTTACAAGGGTAAAATTATGTGGTAAGAAATTAAAATAGTACAGAAACCTAAATTTATTGTCACTATATAATAAAATAATTTCAAATTGTTTAAATTTACAATTATACGATTGTTTTCTAATAGGGGTAGTTTTCGGCCTTTAAAATTAAAAAGCAACCAACGGCACAAGTCCAAAAGTAAAATGGAGGGTAAATAGAACCTAAATCTAAATTTTCATGCAATTAGATGGTGACAATGAAAATTATAGAGTGTCGCAATTCATTTACTGGAATATCAATTGTTCTCTGAGAGTTCATTCTCAGAAAAATTACGAAAAATATTTTTGTTTAAAGTTATCTCAGCTATAGTTCTTCTTTGAAACATTTTTCTACATTCTGACAAGCTTTTTTGCATATTTTTTTGGGTCCCAAATTAAAATTAAACTATAAATAGGTCTCTTAAAGCTTAATTAATGATACACCATGCTGCCCTAAGTGCATAAGAATTACAAATAATAACCATATAAGGGTCGTATGGGCTCTGTTACGTTATTGTCGTACAATTAATTTGTTAGTGTGAGTGGATTAAATTTCTCAATTTTGTAATAGTTTAGCTAAGATAGCTTTAACATCAGGATGAAAACCATGTATTTTATATTAATTTTGGAGACAGTATTATAAAAACATTTAAAATTACTAAACGAACATTTACAAAAAATATCGATTTACTATCAATTCCCATCCATCCCTAGTTAATAAAATAAATCGATTCTTTGTTAGCTATACTAAAAAAACAGATTTTATAAAGTTCAAATATTTATTTCTGCAGTTTTTCCCGTATGCTTACTAACAGTCATATTTGAAACCCATATAAAAAGTATTGTTTAAACTGTGTACTAAGCTGTTTATTTTTAATTTGTAGAAAATCGAGATATGAAAAGATGACCGAAGAAGAATATATGAACAGTAAAGTTCGATTCGACAAAAGCTCATTAAAGAGGCCATCAAACAGAGATTCGTAAGTTATTCTTGTGTATACTAATATTGTTTATATAATATAATAACAAATATATAACAAAAATGACAAAACAGAAAAATATAATGACAGAAAAAAACCGAATAATGACACAAAACGTAACAATCAATGAATACAACTTTGAAGTCGTCAAAGAATTCAAGTACCTGGGACCGATCATAACATCTGAAAATAAATATGAAAAGGACATGGCAGCCAGGATCATTGCAGGAAACATTGCATATTACTCATTAATAACCGTACTTAAAACAAAAATACTCACAATACCACAAAAATAAGAGTGTATAAGACAATAATTAGTTCCACAATAACGTATGGAAGCAAGACATAGACTCTGAACCAACGGGAAACGAAAAAAAAACGACGTACTGGAAAGAAAGAGACTGCGGACTATCTATGGGCCTTGTAAAGAAGAGAAAACAGGAAAATGGAGAAGAAAACATAATGATTAACTCCAGACAGTATATGGAGATGAAAAAATAGTACGCTACATTAGAGCAAACCGAATAAGATGGGCGGGCCAGTGCTAAGATCGAGTGACGAAAGACTCCTGAACGCCACATTCTGGGAAAGGCAGGTCAGTTGGTTGCCCAAGAAAGAAATGGAAAGACGCAGTAATTAGTGATCTACGCAAAATGAGAATACAGCAATGGGAAATAGCTGCTCGAGATCGACAAGAATGGAGGAAAATATTAAAGGTGGCAAAGATATAGATTTGTAGAGAAAAATGATGATGATGAATAACGAAAGGACATAACGCTGATAAGACAAGAAAACGACGTACCAAATTATACCAAATTCAGTTAACATACATTGATAGTACGGTAAAAGGGTAGGACTATAGAATGACAAAACAAAAGAATGATAGGAAAACGGTAGAACGATACAAAACATTGCAACAAAAGAGGTACGGATAGCCGTAATGATAGCCAACCTCCAATAGGGGAAGGAATTACAAGAAGAAGATGATGATAAACGGTAAGTTGACTTAACGTACATTGCCATTACGACAGAATATCTGAATCGTAGATACAGAAAATAGAACAAAGAATAAAGAAGTAATACCATCATAGGAAAACGCAGAACTATAATACGACATAAAGACTGAATGAGGGAAGAACAAAATCGCAAATGAATAAAACGACAAAAACTTACAAAGAGAAAGGTAGAGAGATGAATACTATACAAAATTAATGAAGGAATGACAACAATATAGAGATGCGTATCCACAGAATTACAAGACAGCAGGCCATCAGTACGTAAAAAAAAAACAAAACAGCAAAATGTATAAAAAAGAGAATGGAAAACGACAGAATATATCAGATAGATTTACAAAACTACAAAAAAGTAAAACGACAAATCAAAAGGACAGAACAGCTCAATAACTGAGATATAAAACAACATAACAACTGACTGATAGAAATTAAACTGATATAAAGTCAGGAAGATACAAAAAAGATACGAAGAAGGTTGTGTTTAGATTTAATTTGAGTCTCTAACACGTGTTTCTGCGTCTACCCGTCATCAGAAGAAGTTTGTAAGAACTCAAACTAAATCTTAGTTTAGTTTTAGTTTGTAGACTCAAACTAAATCAAAATGCACCGACTACTCTGGTAATTACAGGAAAATAACTACCAGAGTATGCTACTAGAGACCTCAAGTGAGGAAAGATGAAGTTAAATACGTCGATACAAAAAAGACACACAGAAAGACAAAACGAAATGTACAAAAAGGTAAAATAATTTCTGCCTAAAGAAAGAACAAGAATAATAAAACCCTATGAGGAGTAAATAGCTAGCACATAGCTAGAAGAACGGGCACCATGGAACTATTGGTAGTAGAAGGAAAGGTAGAAGGCCGAAGACCAAGAGGAAGATCTGCAATACGTTGGGTAGACCAAATGAAGAGTTTGGTGGTAAAATCCCTACATGAAGCCGTCTATATGGCACAAGATCGCAGTCAATGGAGACAGCAGACTAACAATATTTAGGGTGTCACTACGCCCTGACAAGGGCTAAAGGATTGAGGAGGAGGATGAGGAGTAAAACCGGTATACTAAATGCGATAGAATTACAGATCTTGAAATGAACAGTAAAGATGCATCAAAACTGATAACAGCAGTTAACAAAAAAAATAATCTTACTTTTTGTTAATTATCCATAACGTATCAAACACAATATTATTATAATTATTATTTATCTTTTAGAACACATCGATCAAGTGCAATCGAAGAGAGACGACCCACCGGTTTTATCTTCAATAGCGCCATAGCAGAAGAGGAACCGAGAGATTCTAGCACAGATCCGGATATGAAAGAAAGAAAAAAATCGGTAGCTTTCGATGAGAACGTGGAGAAGCTCCAGATAGATAGTGTGAACGACGATGACATCGATAAAGCTTTAGAAGAAGTTAGCAGCGAAGAAGCATCAGCAAAAGTTTAGTAAAAGCATGTTTTACTGACGTGTAAATGCAGATTGTAGGCAAAAATGTATTATAGATCTTCGGATGGATGTTCTTTTTTTGTATTAATATTATATACGAGATATGTGATAGAAAATAATCTATTTTAAGAATAAAGTTATTTTTTAATTTGGGTGTTTTTTATTTTTAAATGTTATACATTTTTTAAAATGTATGCCTTGTAGAGATAGTACCATTTTGTTTGGAGGTGATTTCAAACAACTAGTATTTACAAGGCAATCAACTCTCACTTGTGACTCCATGGGCCACAACCGATCGAACTGCAGACTAAAGTAAGTGAGTAAGTAGGCAAAAAGTAAGTAAGCAGTAAATAAGTAAGTAAGTAAGTAAAGTAAGTAAGCAATTTCTGACCACTAGCTTTCAATAGCCGATTTGGTAAGATTTAGGCAATCTTTTTTTCCTAGGATTGACGAATCTTCCCCAAAGAGTCAACGGGATCGTTAAACTCTAAACTCTAGAATAAATAGGAAGTTTTTTTTTTCTTTTTTTTTAGATTTATGATAGAATTATTTACAATAATCTTTTGGATCGTTTGTATTGATGATGCGAAAATTGGATCCGATGATGTCCTTGTACTTCTAAATAATGCTTTATGTTCTCGTATTTCTTGATCTTGTTCTAAAGCTATTTTCTTGTGGCATCTTGATGTAATTTTTATTACTCGGATTCTGATTTTGGCTGTGAACTAGCCAGGTCGTACCAGGATTATCCTGTTACGATCGACGCTTGATTTACTAGAGTACACGTGCCGATATAGTTGTATATGAGGCAATTTTTTTCCTTTAATTTTATACAAATCTATTATGGTTTCCTTAATTTCAGATTTATCTTTTGTTTACAAAGCGATAAAGCAGATCAAGCTGCCTGCTTTTGGTAATGTTGTTAAATCGGGGTCTGCAATTCATCATGCAATTGCAAATTTCATGCAAGTTTTACGTAGGAAGCAGTTCATTAAGCTATGCTGCAGATTCACTGTAAGTTGTTTATTTTATTTTTGGTATTTCTGCTGAAGAATATTACGAGAGCTGAAATTTTTCTAATGTGGTCTTTAAAAGTTTACAGTTGTCAGTGAAGTGTTTAAGGGATGTATATTAGTGTAAAAGAGGTATCTTTTTATTTTTTTATACACTTCTCTTTCAGTTAGTGTTCCGTAATAACAATATGTTTTAATTTTTTATTCAATTTTGTATCATATCATCATATCACACCTCAAATTTTAATTCGCTTTAGACTCTACAAATATACTGTCATCGCAGACATCGAAAAGATGTTTAGGCAAATAAAAATCAACCCGAAACAAACATTTCTATTAAACATTCTGTGGCCTAATTATCCACAAGAAGAATTAAAATGTCTAGAACTTCAGACCGTGACCTACGACACAAATTCAGCTAGTTTTTTTAAGTACTAGGTGCCTTAAAGAGTTCGTAATCAAGAAAAATACCCATTAGCAGCTGATGTTCTGGAAAATTCTTGTTATGTAGATGATATTTTACATGGTGCAAATGATATGGAGATTTTATACAAGAGTTATAAGCAAGTTTCTACGAGTTTAAATTCCGCTGGAATACCACTCCATAAATGGAGTTCTAATTCTTCTGAATTTCTCGACTCTATTTCCTCTAAATCCCAAAAATCTAATTACGTAGTAATACCCATTTTATTTCTTCAAATAAAGAACTTGGGATATGTTGGAATTCTCAGTCTAACATGTTCTCTATCTCTCTTCCGGACATTTCTAGTGAACCAGAATATACAAAAAGAGAAGCTCTATCAATAATCGCCTCTATTTTTGATCGTTTTGGTCTAATAAATCAGATTATTTAATCTGCAAAGTTGATAATTTCATCAATTTCATCAAAAATTTCATCAGAATGGTTCAATTTTCTAGCTCACATTCCTGATCTCGCAAGACTTTCAATCACTGGACCTCTGCTCAATCCGCACTTTATTTCTCGAATTGAAATCCATGGTTTCTGCGATGCAAACATGAATGCATATGATGCTTGTATTTATTTACAGGTTTTACATGAAAATGGAACCTTTTCATGTAACCTAATCACTTCAAAGAGCCGTGTAGCTTCACTATAAATCATGTCCCTACCCAGACTTGAATTGTTAAGGACTGTCTTGCTTTCTACCTTGATTTCAAATATCGCTCTTATTATTTCACCAAAGGTTTCTTTCATAACATCGGTTGGGCTGTGGAGAGACTCCCAAATTGTACTATAGCAACCTTTCTCGTTCGTCAATCTTCGTAGCAAACACCGGACCTACTGATAGACAATACATCATAGGGGCATGTGCCCCATTTTCCAATGAACACAACCACTAAATTTAATGAATTCGTTATAAATATTTATTTAACAGATATCCCTGAAATAAAAAGCACTCTACACGCTGTAAATAGAATAGAATCTGAGCAGAGAATAGTTAAAATCTTTCTGCCTACCTAACTAATAGAATCTGAGCAGAGAATAGTTAAAATCATTCAACTAACATTCTTTCAAACAGAATTAAAAGGCTTAAAGCATCAGAAAAGAGTCAAAAACAAGGCATTAAAATTGAATCTATTTATAGACGCATCTGATTTGTAAAGAGTTGGTGGACGACTTCGCAATGCAAATGTTTCGAATAATCAAAAATGTCCACTTCTTCCTACAAAATGCCAGATAGTTAGATCGTCGCTTGAAAGAGAAAACATTCGCCTACTGCACACAGGTCCTCAAAATACATTGTCAAACATTAGACTCATTTATTGGCCTCCTGATGGATGATAATAGCCCGATCTACCCAAAGAACTGTTTCAGGTCTCTCCACCATTCACAAATGTCGACATCGACTACGGGGGTCCATTTCAAATAAAATCTTCAAGACTGCGACGTGCGTCCATTTATAAGGCTCATATAGCAGGCTTTGTATGCATCGTTACTAAGGCAAGTATATTCTACCTACCATAAAAGAATTCGCAGCCTCAACATTAATTGAGTGGAAGTACATTGCATCTTGATCTTCACATCAAGGGAAAAACCAGCGACCTATGACTGGTGCGCGAAACAAAGGCATCAGGACAAGGTGTAAGGCAAACACACCTGCATCTTCGCACAGTTAGTATGATTCAATTTTTTTTTTATTTCTTCCCGACTTCAGTATCCCCCGTCTAGAGATCTATTCAATCGCTTCCAAAAGTTCGCCATTGTGTCTTTCAAAGCACCTGAGGGCCGGTTGCATTGTGAACATCTTGGGTTAATTTTTAGGTTACCCAAAATAACGCACCACTTCTAGGCCTCTTTTTACCCATCCAGATTTGATGTACTTTACAGTTTTTATATTTGATATCTTACTTCTAAACTGCATTACTTTTTATATAGGGTATCCATTAGTCCTGTTTTTTCCCAAATAATAGATAACTTGAAGAAAATAAAAATCCGACACCCTGATAGGGTAAAAGGAAGGGGGGAAAGAAAGAAAATAAAAAAAACAGAAATGCAAAAAAAAGGTAATTAAAATTCGCTAAGGAACTCACAGATATTAACATAGACCTGATATTTAATAAATATCTTAAATCTTTTTCAAATTTTTTCTTTTGAAAATTATCTCCTCTGAAGAAATAAGTACACAGATTCTCAGATAATAATCTTACAGAAAACAACGAAAAGCTAATCAGTTTTACGTATTATAAGAAGAAATAATATCTATAAATCTCTAGCTTTACACTAAAATCCGCACTTCAAGAAATATTTTAAAAACAATTCATCTAAATTTATGGCTGAAATCTTAAAATGTATTTAACAAGATTTGCCAGATGTTTCCTTAACTGCTCCATTTATTTACAGATAGTTTAAACTGTGAGGTTTCTGCAGTGTATAAGGATAGTTTAATAAATGTAAACGCTATGTAAATATTTATAAGATACTTTAAAGGGAATATACCATTACTGGTTAAAAAAAAATCAGGATAGGGGGTTAAAAGTCTTTCAGGCAGAGTATGGAGTTGGTAGTTATGCTTAAACGAAAAAGAATACATATTACTTGTATTTAAAAAATAAAGAGGAAAGGACAAAACAGTACAGGACAGTACAGTGTCGTCCGCGTATCGAATATTATTTACAATCTCTCCATTAATTACGATTCCTCCGTGTGCTTGTAAAAGGGCTTCCTTAAGATGCTTTCACTATATACGTTAAATAACAGAGGTGACAAAATGCAACCCTGTCGTACTCCTCTACGTATTTCTATTGCTTGTGATGTTTCAGTTTCTATTTTGATGTTAGCTTTCGGATTCCAATATAGATTGAGAATTATTCGCAGATCTTTATTATCTATGTCCTTCCTTTCAAGAATCTCTCTTAGTTTATCATGGCGTACTCTGTCAAACGCTTTTTCAAAATCGATAAAACACGTATGTACCTTCTGATTAACATCTAGGCATCTTTGTGTGAGAACATCAAACCGAAGAGAGCTTCTCGAGCACCAAGCCCTTTTCTGAACCCCATCTGTGTATTACTAATATCTGACTCCAACTTTTGATAAACTCGGTTGTGGATGATTTTTAGAAATATCTTTAGTAGGTGGCTCATTAAAGATATTGTTCGATGTTCTGAACATTCTTTAGCATTAGATTTCTTTGGCAGTGTAACGAATGTAGACAACAGCCACTCTTCAGGTATAATACCAGTATTGTATATTGTATTAAATAAGTGCAATATTATACCTATTGATTCATCATTCAAGAGCTTTAGCAATTCGGTAGGAACCTCATCCGGTCCATTTGCCTTCCCAGTTTTGGAATTTTTAAGTGCCATTTCTACTTCACATTTTAGAATTTCAGGTCCCGTTTCGCCATATATCAGAACAATGTTATTTCTGTTGTCCTCAAATAATTCTCTTATGTATTCACTCCATCTATTAATTTTCTCTGTTAAATCTATAATAATCTTTTCATCTTTGTTCTTAAACAAACTTATTTGACGTCTTCTTTGGGTTCCTGTAATTTCTCTTACTTTTTTATGTATATTGAACGTGTCATACTTTCTTTCATAGTTTTCTATTTCTACCTATTGTTCTGTAAAACATGATTCTTTGGCATTTCTTATTCTTTGCTTTATGTTCTTATCAACCTCTTTGTATTTTTCTGCATTATTCTTCATTTTACGTCTTTCATCCATTAGTTCTAGAATGTCTGGTGTCATCCACACCTCATGTTTCTTTGCAGATTTGGTTAGGTGTTTCTTCCCCGTAGTTCTTATTATAGTATTTATATACTTAAGTTTTTCATCTATGTTGTCTGTTCTGCGGATTTGGCTTTCTGCTACACTGAGGCTGGTGTTTATTTCTTCTCGCACTGTTTGTCGTAGATGTTCATTTTTAAGCTGGCTTAAGTCTAATGCTGGAATGATGGTTTTTCTTATTTTCTTTGGTCTAGCTTCTATCACAGATACTACGGGATTATGATCCGAACCGATATCAGCTCCAGGGAAAGTTTTAGTAGATTTTACGGCATTACGGTATCTTTTTGTCACCAATATGTAATCTATTTGGTTTCTGACCACTTTTTCTTGTGTATGTTGAGGTGACGTCCACGTATATAGTCGCCTTGGGGGTAGTTTAAAGAATGTATTAGTTATTATTAAATCTTCGCTTTGACAAAACTGAACTAAACGATCACCCCTTTCATTTCTATTACCTAAGCCATATTCACCGACATTTTCTCCAACTTTACCCTGACCTACCTTGGCGTTCAGATCGCCCATTACTATGTTAATGTGTTGTCTCTTTGTTGTTCTCATCACCTCTTCTAAGATATTATAGAATTGTTCTATTTCCTCTTCGTCTTTGTCTGCTGTAGGAGCGTACACTTGTATGATGTTTATCCTGAAAGTGCAGTCATAATTGGAGGTGATTTTAATGCACATATGGGCCAATCTAAGAGAGGATATGAAAGAATAAGAAAAACACTCCCAAATAGTTTATTTCATAAACGGAAAGAAGATACAAAAATGTACTGGGTAAAGACATGCTCCGAATGCCGACTCGAACCTCATCGAGGATGACGATGCGATCAGCAGGCTGTTAGCGACGTTGATACACGAACTGATCGTCGTTCCGTACGTCATACCTACATTTTGGCATTCCATCAGTATTTGCTTTAAATCCGTATCTGCAAGATAGACCTTGCTGCAGCAGCCTATATTTTTATGCATTAATAAGCTAATAAAACGAAAAATACTTAAACAAAAAGGTGGAAAACAGTCCCTGTAGTTTTTTTTACATTTTTCATTTTTTTCTTTGTAATCTATAGATGTATCTCCATATAACTCATCTGTAGATACACAATTGGTATTTTTTAAACATTCATCCGTTTTTATTCCCATTTTCGCGGCAATCTCCTTCCATGCATCGTTTTTTTTTATTTTATTATAATATCTGGGACTTTTTGTATCCCATAACATCTGTTGTCGATTTTCCTATAAATTTTGATTGCCATTAAACTATTCTCCTCGGTTCATTATATCTTGAAGTACACACCTGCAAAGCATTTAAATTCAAACCCACAGACAAGAATGAATGGAACGTCGAAAAGCTTCGCAATGAGTTCAGAGCCAGTTCAGTACCAAGCGTACGGTGTGGCGTCGCGTTTGCTTTGATGCAAAGTCAGTTGTTGAAAATCAGTGGAACGCTAGAACATCATTTAGTTGACGTCAACACTTAAAAACACGGCGTGGTTCGACACGGCATTCGGAAAATGTCTATCTGGCTTAATTACTTCAACGTAATAGTGAGACTGTGACTGTAAGCCGACAATATAATTTGCTTGCGCTGGGCATCGAAGTTAAAAGTGAAACTAAACCCAAATATCAATGATGGCCACAACATTCTGGCTTTACAACCCTGCGTGGGTCCTAGCCTTCTCAAGAATTTCTCTCCAGTCGTTCCTATCCATCGCCTTTCTCCGTCAAGCACGTATTCCCATATTTCTCATTGATGTTATCAAAAAACCTTGTTCTGGTTCTTCCTCTTCTTCTCTGACCATTAAGGAGCGTTTTTCCAGCTGGGTCATTTTGTTCCATCCGCATTACAAGTCCTATCCACCTCAAAGGTCCAATCTTAATATGTTTTACGATATATGGTTCCTGGTATTGTCGTCTTAACGGAAGTAAGACCTATAAAATTGTCTTACACCGCTTTACGCTCTGCACTAGGGTATTCGTGTGTAGTATACGAAATATCCTAGGCACTTATCCAATTTAGATTCGGATGTTGATGTAAAGTTGGACTGCGTCTTGAAAAAGATACAGTCAATTTCTTACAAGACGAGACAAAAAAATTTTGAAAAAGATAAGTAAATTTTCTTATATGACAAAAATATTCGTAGGTTTATTTTGTGCACTAGCACCGAAGAAATGAAATAAAACACAGTTTGAAGTAGACGAAAAATAACCTCAGAGTCTAGGTGAGATTGGGGCAGAGCCCCGCTAGTCGGCTCCCTAGGGTTTAGGGCTCTAGGAGAGACCGAGGTAAAATTGGAACTGGAAGTGTCTTTGGCTTGCTTCATTGTCGCGTTGGTTTTTCTTTTCTTGATGTTGTTTCTTTTTTGAGGTTTTGGCATCCTGTTTTAGGCTGTTGCCTCTTCAGGATGTGGTTATTGTTTTTGTGGTGGTTGGCTTCTGGTTTGTTTTTTCGTTGATCCACTGGTGGAGCCGATCCAGGACAATCAGTGGCGAAAGGCTTTGGTCGGTTCTTTTCAGAATTGTTGTCTAAAATAATTACTGTTTTAGTGTTTGTTAAATTAGTAAATGTAGAAAAATGAGATATTAATATATGTATAAATACATGCATTAATATATTATGTAATTAGTAAATATGTTAATAAAAACGCGGCGCGAGATGGCCGCTGCGGCTGTATCCTCACAATAGACAGGTATCATTTGCAAGTGGGATCGGGAAACCGCAGAAAACCGATCCTCCCTGTCTAGGCAAGCTCGAAGTGAGCAATTTAACTAGGAATGCGACGGAAATAGAGGGGAGTTGCCTCCTGTATGTCAATGTATTCATCAGGGAGTTCTTTACTGGCAAGTTCCAGTAGAATAGCGGGTAGGTGTGGGAGTTTAGGTTTAGGATGTCTGGTGAATACATTGCCGCGGATTGAGCAGACAGTTTTTAGAGTGCGTTGGGCTCTGAGGTTTTGGCCCTGGATTGTGCGTATAGTGTAACTTATGCTCAGAGAGTGTAGTCTCTCATTTATGGGCTGGATATTAGATAATTGATGAATAAGGGCGGAAGGGTAGTCGCAACGTTTGCCGTTTACTCTACGCAGAATTGACCTTTCTATTCTAAGTAAATTTTCTTTTACGACTTCTGGCAAAGTAGCGTAAATGTTAGATCTGTATTCAAAAATAGGTCGTATAAATGCTTTATATGTGAAAATTAGTGTGCGAGGTTGTGCCGCCCCGAAATTACATCTCAAATTATTGAGGAGACCAAGACCTAGCCTTGTTACAGGCTATTCTCAGATCAGCCCTCCAGTTTAGTGTTCGGGTGAACACCACACCGAGGTACTCGATCTGATCACGGAGCTGAAGTCGGTCACCCCAGAGTGTAAGATAGTTTCTTTCGTTAAAGGAGGCGGCACGAACACTGTGTTTTGGATGCCTGAAGAGAGTCATTTGAGTTTTGTTCGGGTTCAGTGACACTCTCCATCTCCTGCACCAGTTTTCAACTAGTCTAAGGTGATTTTGAGTGTACCGAAGAACAGAATCAACGTCTCTCGCTGTAGTTACTAGGGCGGTGTCATCTGCGTAGAGTAACGTGGTAGTATTGGTGTATGTAGGGTTTGGAAAGTCGCTATTGTATATTGTGTATAGTATGGGAGCCAGTACAGAGCCTTGAGGTACTCCAGCTGTAGGAGTAAAGGAATCTGAGAAATGACCCCGTTCCTTCCCCGTTCCGTCTTTGGCTTGGAATTCAACTAATATTTATACATAATATTTTACAAGATTCCAAGCCAAACGATGAATATAAAATAGAAAAAGGTAAGGTAGGCGGGGCTATGCGCGCCAAAAATGCTCATTGGTCAGTTCTGACTGAGCACTTGGCGACAGTATATTCCATCAAGTTCGAAATTGTATCGTCTTCTCAACACTCTATTGTCATTCACTGCTCCATCGATTTCCCTTAGTACTTTTCGTTCGAATCATCCTAATACGTTTTCATTATTTTTTGTTTTGTGGATTTAATGAGGAGATTGAGCCTAAAATAGCAACTGTCTGGGAATTTTCCTTCTCTCCAAATGGATGCAGCAAGTTTTATTACGTATTTTTTAGGGCGTTTGCTTCATACTTTAACAGCTTAGGGGGTATACCATCTTCTCCAGGGGATTTGTTGTTTTTTAACCTCTGTTGGTATATTATTTTTTTCCCTCTCATCGTTTACGTCTCCACTGTGGTCATTTTTGTCAGTCACTTCTCAAGCAAGCAATTTGATTGAACCCAGCCTATGAGAAATGTTCACCCAGGTAGTACGATCGGGTGTAACAATTCATTGGAGCAAGGTGTTTTAATTCGTGTTTAAAAACAGGAATCACCCCACCGTGCTCCAATGCTCTAGACCATCCCTTTCCCCCCTATAGCAATCTGATTCGCTATAGAGGCACAACAATCAGCCAAGTGCTCTTCATGTGGAGGTCCTGGGTAATTAAACCCCAACATGGTTTCCTAACCGTATGTGAAAACTCAGGACAGCGCATCTCCGCTTTATTCCTGTTTATCTTAATGTAGCTTATCCGCGAACTAAAATTGCTTACTTGGGCCTCAAGTCTCCGCTCTGAGTCCCGGCTCAGTTCGGCGACTTGGTGCTCAAGGGGGTTGGGCCCTACGTGCCCGGGTTTTGGGGTTTTTGTTAATTTTTTTGGTGGCCGAAGCCGGTTTTTGTTGGTATTTTTTTTTTGTTTTTATTTTGGTGGCCGAAGCCGTTTTTTGTGTTTTTTGTGATTTTTTTTGTAGGTCACCTGTGAACAGAAAAGTCATAATTAGTATACAGTCTACACTATAATAAAGAAAATATATAAATATTATACATTACCACAATATAGACTTTATCCTAGTGTGGGCAACAGGGCCCACTGTGTATGAGGCGATTTGCGATATTCTGGTTGATTTGAGCTACGAACTGTCTTCCTTGTGTGTGTGTGTGTGTGTGTGTGTGTGTGTGTGTGTGTGTGTGTGTGTGTGTGTGTGTGTGTGTGTTTTGATTGGTTTTTCTTCTCACTCTGGGCTTTTTGTAATATTTTGTCCCTATTGGGGGGTTTTTTATTTTTCCCTCTGGTTTTGCGTTAATCTAATATTTGTTGTTTTGGTCTTTTGTGCTTCCATCTGTGGAAAGCGTCATACCTCATTATCTCTCGTAGAATGTGACTGGGGTGATTTTCTAGTTCTGCTAACTTTTCCCTGGCTTTTTCTTTCATAGTGTCAGTCACTCTGATTTGCTGTAGTTCTCAGAATAGGAATCTTTCAGCTACGTATCTTAATACGTTTACCGCTTCTCTTAGGCTTTTGTTGTGTTGTGCCTGTATTTTCTTTTTTGTTGTGTTACATATGTGTCCCCATGCAAGTGACGCGTATGTTAGTATAAGAAGGACTATACTATTTATTAGTCTTATTTTAGTTTTTATTCGCAGTTTACTCTTCCTTCCTGCTAGGCCTCTTATTGGTCAGTCATTTCTTGGTTACCTATAGTTAATTTCTCAACAAAACAACGCTTTTAGCACTTAATTTTCTTGTGACGAGATAACTCGGGATAATAATTTTGGTTTTTTTATATTGTTTAATTTTGCATTACTTTTATTTATTAAAATATGCCAATATAAAAAATTGTCACATTTTTCACAGATTTTTTTTAAATTAATTTGTAAGAAAAGCGGTTATTGACCTTATTAGGTTAAAGAGGATTTTTGTAAATAAAAAAATAATATTTTTAAAAATTTTCAAAATATCATCATCTTTCTTCTAGACATGATGTAAAAGTTATCAACCACTCCCCGTAAATTCCACTTTAAACAGAACCCGCAGCTATTAGAGAAACTAATTAACTACTCAATAATAATTTTCCAACAAATGATCTCAATAAAACGCGAGATAAGATAAACCGTGATAACTCCAGTACGTATCAGATCAGATCACTCGCAAGTACCACCGAACGACGACACGAAAAAAAACTCGGCTTAACTAACAAGCGTATTGTTGTCCTTTTCAATTTCAACAATTGGGTTAAATTGCCTTTGATTGGTCAGTCATGTGCTAGAGAACAACATACATCGACATGGAAGATCGGCTAAATAGTGTTAGAAAATATTTCAAAAAAAAATCCAACGATTCGGAATTTGTTCAAAGGTTCGGCGGGGTGCCACAAATTGGCTTCCGAATTTCGTTTTGTGAGAGTACTAAGGAACTTAAAGTGAAAGTTATAGGTGCTAGGCAACTGCCTACTGACTATGGTAGTGTTAAACCTCAAGGGTACTTAGTCAAGGTAAGATAATTGCTTCACTCTTCTTTGTAGCAGTTTTTTTGAATAAAATGTGTCTGAAAGTGATTTGATTATGTCAATATTTTATTTTTTTTTAATCTGATTCGTACATTACTTATTCAAAGATCATTAATGTTTTTAAAATACGCAAATTTGACATTAACTTCTTTGATGTTAATGTTAAATTCTAAATTACAAAACTACTCCATTCTGTTGTTGCATATGTATTATTTAGTTAATTTAAACTATCTGAAAAGGGTGTTTGTTTCGATTTCAAAATTATCTAATCGATGGTTTTCATAATAACTCAATATTAGCTAATATATAATATGATTTCAATAGGCATAATTACTTTACATACAAAAAGCCATCTAATACAATATTCATATTTTCGTATATGGGGAAGTTACTTTCTACAATTTTGAAAATATATACTCGGAAGGCAATGTGTCGAAATCGTACTAGTGCGTCTCCGCATATTCGATAAATAGACAATTTGCAGGATCAAAGGCACATTTAAAGTTTAAGTTTAAAGTTTAAGTAAAAAAAATTACTTATTCAAAAACTTGGTGAAGATTAAAAAGATGTCAACTGATACCTACCGATTAGTTTAATCCCAGTCATTTCTAAGGTTTTTGAAAAACTTCTGTTGATAAATATCAAAGCATTGTTGGACAAAAAGGGTCTTACATCTCAACATCAATTCGGATTTCGTAACCAACACGCTACAAGAGAACAAGTTCACAGATTATACACAACAATAAGAACTAGTCTCGAAAACAAGCAATACTATACTGCAGCCCTTTTAGATGCCTCTCAAGCTTTTGACAAAGTGTGGCATACAGGACTTCTGTCTCTCTTGTCGTTTCCTCATTGCTGAGGATCGTGATTCCCTACAATGCGGGCTGTCAATTCTCTCCATCTCTTGCGATTTTGGGCTGCTCTCATGGACTCGGAAAACGTCTCTCCAGTGGCTTTCTGTACTTGATCTGACCATCGGATAGGTGAGCGTCCTCGGCCTCTACGTCCTTCTACGTTTCCGCACACAATTAGTCTTTCTAAGTTGTCATTGGCTCTTCTCGCAATGTGGCCAAAAACTTTAAAACATTTGCAAGACACTGAGAGGAGAGTCTGGTCTGAATGTTTAGCTCTTCGAGAATCGACTGATTGGATCTGTGCTCCGTCCACGAGACGCGTAGCATTCGTCTCCAGCACCACATTTCGAATGCGTCAATCCTTTTCCTATCCTCTGATTTTATTGTCCATGTTTCGGCACCGTAACTAAAGATTGAAAAAACGAGTGTCCGTACCAGTCTCATTTTGAGTTTTTTGGACAAAGAGCGGTCCTGCCATATTTTTGACAGTCGACTCATCGCGTTCTTGGCCATTCCTATTCTTCTGCGAATTTCCGTATGGCAGGAGGCTGCATTGCTTAAGGAAGATCCTAGATACGTAAACTCGTCTACTTTCTCGAATTGATTTAGGGCGCCTGTTGTTTGGAGGATATTCGCGTGGTCCACAATCATGATTTTTGTTTTCTGATTATTAATCTTAAGCCCACACTTGTTGCTTTCGGTTTCTACTCTCTTTATCAGTCTCGACATCTCCTCTTCAGATGTTGCTATCAGTGTTGTATCGTCTGCGAATCTTAAGTTTGAGATCTTTTTCCCTGCAATGGACATGCCGCCTCTCCATCCATCGAGTGCGTTCCTCATTATGTATTCTCCATATAAATTGAACAGGTCTGGAGATAGTATGCAGCCTTGTCGTACACCTCTGCTGGTTTTGAAGGTATCAGATTGCTGGTTTTCAATTCTTATTTTAACTTTTAACAAAAGGATGAAGTAAAGTATCTAGGAATTCATCTGGACAAACGATTACCATGGACCAAACATATATGGACGAAAAGACTACAACTGGGAATGTTATACAGAAAACTTTACTGGATGCTGGGAAAATCTCACACCTATCGATCGACAATAAGCTGCTAATATACAAAGTTACAATAAAACCCCTTTGGTCATATAGTTCGCAGCTCTGGGGATCAGCTAGCAAATCTAACATTCTTCTTCTTTGTCAACCATTTTCCATCCACTCCTGAATGTAGGTATCTCCCAATTGCTTCCATCTTTCTCTATCTTGCACCACTAATAACATCTAATCCACTGTTTGCCTGCCACTGCTCTTATGTCATCTACGCATCTTTTTTGAGGTCTTCCCATGCTTCTTGTTGTCGTCCTTGGTCTCCATTCTAGAATTCTCCGTGTCCACCTGTTGTCATTATATCGGGCTACGTGACCTGCCCAGTGCCATTTCATTTTTGTAATTTCTTCCACAATATCCCCAATCTTCGTTCTACGTCTTATCTCGGTGTTTCTAATCTTGTCTCTTAGTGATATTCCAAGCATGATTCGTTCCATTGCTCTTTGCGTTGTTTCTAATTTTTTGGCAGATTTTTTGGTAAGTGCTACTGTCTCCAAGCCGTAGGTACAAACAGGTAGTATGCATGTGTTATACACCATTTTCTTTAAGTTTATAGGAATGGAGGTTGAGGTTGAATGGAGGAGAAGAACATAACCCAAGCCAGTTGTGTTCTTCTTTTAATTTCAGCATCTTGATTTGGTTTTCCTAGTTTGATAACATGACCTAGATATACATAATGTTCCACATTTTCTATGGTATGATTTTGTATTGTTATATTTGTCTGGTCTCGGCTCAGTATTTTTGTTTTGCTGTAATTCATTTTTAAGCCTACCGCTCCTGAAACTGCATTTAATTGTTGTAACATATCATTTAGTTCTTGGATATTATTATCGGCTATTAAAACTATGTCATCTACGAATCTCAAGTGGTTTAAGTATGATCCGTCGACGTTGATACCCTTATTGTTCCATTCCAGTTTCTTAAAAATATCTTCTAGAGCAAGGGTAAATAGTTTGGGAGAGATGGTATCTCCTTGTCTTACTCCCCGTTGTAGTCTTATGGGATTAGTTTTTGTGCTTTCGTCCAGCTTTATATGCATGGTGACATTTTCATATATGTTTTTAATTATGTTAATGTATCTTGAATCTATGCGTGGATTTTCTAGAGATTCAGGCACTGCCCATAATTCGATGGAATCGAATGCTTTATGGAAATTGACGAACGCCATATGAATTGGAACATTATATTAAGAATGCTGAGAGGCTATGTATTTAACACGCTATTATACGGTGTAGAGGCCTGGACTCTCAAACAGAACAACATGAAAAATATTGAAAGTTTCGAGATGTGGTGCTACCGTCGAATGCTGAAGATTAGTTGGGTTGAAAGAATAACAAACTGTGAAGTAATACGAAGAATAGGAAAAGACCCAGAGATTTTGTTAACGCTAAAGCGAAGAAAACTCGAATATTTTGGTCACCTGATGAGAGGACATAAATACGCATTACTTCAAAATATAATGCAGGGAAAAATAGAAGGAAAACGGAATCCAGGCCGTAGAAGAATGTCATGGTTGCGGAATTTGAGAGAGTGGTATGGCTGCACCACTAATGAACTCTTTAGGTCAGCCGTAAACAAGGTCAGAATAGCCTTGATGATTTCCAATCTCCGATAGGAGCGGCACAAAAAGAAGAAGATAAATACTCCACTTATACACATTTTTCAACCAAGACGTGGGTCATCTATCTGGTCGTCTTTTTTTTTTTCATGTTTCCTTGGAAACCCGTCGAATTAATTTTTTCGTTTGTTAGTAATTATATGACCAAAGTAGCTTATTTTCATTCTTTCATAGTGTTGAGTATTTCTTTTTCTTTTTTATCTTTCCTAATTTTCAAGTCTTCCCTACGATTGTTACGTGTTATATCCATGAAATTTTCCATATTCTTCGATAACATCAAAGCTATGCAAGACTTTTTTCAGTGACATCCGTAATTGATCAGTCTTTAACTTCATATGACAGCACAGACAGTGTGTAGCATATCAATACTCTAGTTCTAATTTGGACAGAGTAGAGAAACTCGTGTATCTCGGGAGTAATACCAATGAGAGCTGGGATCCAACCGCAGAAATTAAAAGAAGAATAGAACAAGCCCGAGCTGCCTTTGTAAAAATGAGAAACGTACTTTGCAGTCACCATCTTAGCATTGACCTTAGGGTTCGAATGACATCTTGCTATATCTTTCCTGTCCTGTTCGTACCTCAACGTCTTAGTGTGGGGAAGTCCCATCCTGTTTTGGACTTAAAAAAATTGCATTTACCAAAGAGACGACCATACACATCCTATTGTTTGATTATATTTACAGAAATACACTGGTCAACCGAGAATTGAACCAGAAGAAATCCTAAAACTGTCAATAAACTGTTGTCCTTCGTTTATACCATAGGACTTATTGAGGGTAATTGAAACAAACAGAGTATGACACTAAAGTCTTATGACTGAAATGCTAGAGATAAACGTATCTGGTGTAAACTAAGAAGAAACCATACTCAAAGACCACAAAAATTAAATGTATGGTCAGATATAGTAGTTACTTATTCAATTGGGTCATTTTTTCTCGAAAGAAATTTAACGTCAGATAGTTGGTGTAAATGTTCGGCGATATTTAGATGAGATATTTCCTGGACGATAAATTGGTAGACAAGGTAGAATTGAATGGCCTCCACGTTCACCCGATTTTAATCCTAAAGATTATTTTTATTAGGGATACTTGAAAAATTCAGTTTACAAAACTTAACCAGCAAGTCTTGCAGAGCTAAGGCAACGAATTATCAATGAATCTCGAATAAATTCTAGACAATCATGGAGAAATGTGGTAGACGGTTTCTACCATCGATTAGGGTGCTGTCAACTCACAAATTGAGCACATTTTGAACACTTAATAACGTAACTACTATGTTAAAAAATGTTCTAAACTATCAATTATTACGTTTTAATGTATTTGAAAATAGTTAGTATTAAAAAATTTATTGAAACAATTTAGGCGTTGCCAGACTTCGGTTTTATGTATTTATGATCTTCCACATTACATAAAATCATAATTGTTACATATGGTTGAACTCGTATTAAATAGGAGATTCCAATAATGACTGAATATACAGGGTGATGTATTTAAAAAACCAAAGTTACTAATAATATAAGAAAAACGGCAAATCTGGCAACATTGTAAATATCAAATATGGAATCTCCGTATCCCAAAATAGGTGTACCTCAAATTTTGTACAATTATGATTAGCATTTTACGAGATAATTAGCCGTTTCCAGACTTTTGGGCCACTCTGTATATGTGATAACAAAACATCAGAATACACCACAAAGATAAAAGTCGAAAGCATACAGGATGACTCCGCAAGATACCTATTTCAAAAAAGAATAACCGAAAAAAACAAAACCACATATATTACAAAAAGTGATGGAATTGAAGAAAGCTGAGCAAAAATTAAATACATTATCTTAGCTTCGACAAGGAAGCTCTTGGTGAAAGAAATATAAATAAAAATAAATCGTTCCCAAGGCAAAGAACCCGGTGGTTTTGTACAAAAGTAAAGAAAAATTGTAAAGAAAAGAAAAAAACTTACCTGAAATACATGTCAACCAAAACACAAGGGGCATGCCATAAACAGGACAATTAGAAACTAAAAACATGCACAAAGAATAAGAAGAAGATAAAGATGAGAAAATGTAAGTTTCTTGTCCACCTCTCTAGAGGCACAAAATGAGTTCCTACAGCTTGTAATGCAAGGTAGTTGGACGATAAAGGTTGGGACATGGAAGAATTTCTTGGCTACGAAACCTTCGTGAATGGTTCGAAATAACATCGATTAAATTATTTCGCGCAGATGTTTCGAAAGCGCAAAGAGCTATGTTAATAAAAAAAAAGAGGAAAAAATTGGTTCTTCATAATGATAGTATTTTATAACTGAAAAGAATATATAGGTTCCTGGTTTTTAAACCGTTATAAAACGCAGACAACCGTAAAATCATTTAACCAAAATACGGAATCAATATTAAAAAGAGTTCAACACATTTTTTCGCTCCTGCATCGTATCAGCTGTTTTAATTTTTTTCTGTCGAACTGCTTGTTATTTAATACACAATACATGATACAATTATATCTTGTTGAAGGCATATTAATTCTCATTTTTTCTTTGGTTTCGTTTTCACAAGTTTAATTAAATATGCCGTCAGCGAAATGTTCGCCAATTTTTTCGCTGATGTAACAAATTAGTAAGAGACAAATTACTCATTGTATTAATTAGAAGTGAAATTAATACAGAGTGAAATATTTTTTTTATGTAAATATTATAATTATGATGATATCTCCGGTTTTAATAGTTAATAGGAAGATGTATTTTCGCAAGATACAATTTGTTTTTTTGTAAGAAATCGAGAGTGTGATCTGGCCTTGTTGGATGTTACCTTTGTTGCTCCTTGAGGATCAATTCTTCAACCTACACTATTCCTAATTTATGACATTAACGTCAATTAACGTACTCTTGAATAATTATATAATTATTAATTATAAGTAAAAAAATGTGGGGAACTTAAGATTGTAACTTTATTAGCTATATATATCAGCATTCATCATCATCATTCAGCCCATACTCGTCCACTGCTGAACATAGGCCTCCCGTAGTTCACCCCACAAATTTCTGTCCTGAGCCGCCTGCATAAAATTTTGATGTGTCCGTTTCAGGTCATCCGTTGTTGGTGGTCGTCCTCTATTCCTAAAGGCATCTTGTCTGGGTCTCCACTCAAGAATGCGTTTTGTCCATCTGCCGTCCTTCGTTCTCGCGACGTGCCCTGCCCAGTTCCATTTTAAGGTTGATATTCTTTTGATTGCGTCGGTTACTCTCGATCTACGGCGCAATTCTGTGTTGGGTATTCGGTCTCTCAGGGTTAATCCCAACATGGACCGTTCCATTGCCCTCTGTGTTGTTCGAATTTTGTTTGCGGACGTCTTAGTAAGTGTTAGCGTCTCCGCACCATAGGTTAGAACCGGCAGCACACATTGATCGAAGACTTTTCTCTTCAAGCAGATGGGAAGAGCTGATTGGAAAACATCTCTTAGCTTTCCATAAGCTGCCCATGTCAACCCTATTCTACGTATTAGTTCATTGGTCTGGTTATCTCTACTTAAGCGAATTTCGTGTCCCAGATATTTGTATGCTGATGTTTGTTCTATACTTGTTCCAGCTATGTTGATGTTCTCACTCAGAACAAGGTTTGTCATCACTTGTGTTTTTGAGTTATTGATCTTTAAACCCACTTGTGTAGAGGCATGGTAGAGTCTTTCGCACATTTCGATGGCATGATCTATGCGGTCTGTTATCAGGACTATATCGTCCGCGAACCTGAGGTGACTAAGCTGCTCTCCATTTATGTTTATGCCCTTTTCGTCTAGGTTTGCACGCTTACACATGTATTCCAATAATGTTATAAACAGTTTTGGTGAAATGGTGTCGCCCTGGCGAACTCCACGATGAATGTTGAACTTGTGTGTATCTTCATGGAGTCTGACGCATGCCGTGGCATTATCATAGATATTTTGATGACAGTGGTGTAGCGGTGATCTATTCGGCACTCTTTTAAAGCTTCTAGCATTTTCTGGTGGTTTTACCCTGTCGAATGCTTTCGCATAATCCACAAATATTAGGACGAGGGTTTATTGTACTCTATACATTTTTCGATGAGGCTTTTAATAACTTGTAGATGGTCGTTTGTGCCGAAGCCTGACCTGAATCCTGCCTGTTCGCATGATTGGTAAAAGTCCATTTTGTTCGAAAGTCTGCTGGTTATGACTTTTGTAAAAAGCTTGTATATGTGTGAGATGAGGCTGATTGGTCTATAGTTTACGAGATTTGTTAAATCTCCTTTCTTAAACATTAGAATGATCACTGCATTTTGCCATTGTGATGGTGTTGTTCCTCTTTTAAGGCATTCTGTGAAAAGTATGGAAAGCATTTGTATCAGTTTCTCGCCTTCTAATTTTATGGCTTCGGCAACGACCCCGTCGTCGTCAGGTGACTTATTATTTTTCATTTGTATAAGAGCTTTTTTTTAGCATTATAGTTCGCATTATATAACAGCTCGCTAGAATATCTAAAAAAACAAAACCACATATATTACAAAAAGTGAAGTGATGAAAATATCTTAAATTTTTTTTCATCTTCTCCTTCTTCAAGTGCCATTTTCGCGACGGACATCATTTAGCTAATCATACATCCGTACAACTCTCTCAGGTTACGCAGCCATGACATTCTACGTCTCCCTACGCTTCTTTTTTCTTGAATCATTCTCTTCTCTGCATAATCAGTTGGAGCAATATATATTTCTCTCCATGTGTAATATGTCCGAGATACTCTAATTTTCTTGTTTTAATTGTTTTTAAAATTTCTATTTCCTTGTTTATCCCTCTCAGAACCTGTTTGTTTGTGACGTGTTCTGTTCACGATATTTTCAGAATTCTTCTATACACCCACAGCTCGAATGATTCCAGTTTTTTTATTGATGTCGCATTCAAAGTCCAAATTCCATTCCATAAAACGAAGTCGAAAAATCATAGCACCTCGCTAACCTAACTCTTAGTTCCAATTTTAAATCCCTTGTACATATCACTCCTTTCATTTTGTTAAAATTTGCTTTAGCCTTTTCTATTCTGATTTTGATCTCCTGAATGTAATCATTTGTAGAGTTAATCATTGTTCCCAGATATGCATATTTGTCCACTTGTTCGTTATTTCCGTTTATTAGAAGATTCTCCTTATTTTTTTGAGTTTTCCGATATTATCATAAATGCCGTCTTTTTGACGTTCAATGTTAGACCGTACTCTTTTCCATACTTCCATATTCTGGTCACCAGTCTCTGAAGATCTTCAATATTTTCGGCGAAGATCACAATGTCGTCCGCATATCCAGTGTTGTTATTGGGAACTCCATTTACCTTTATTCCAGCTGTTTCACCCTGAAGAGCTTTTTTCAGGATCACTTCGGAGTAGGCATAATGTCTACTCCTAAGAAATTGGCGAGAAAGAATTGGCTACAATACGCATCCCTGTTTTACTCCACGTCTAATTTCAATTTCTTCTGACAGCTATTCGTTAACACATACTTTTGCTCGCTGTTTATAGTAGAAATTTGATATGATCCTGGTGTCGTTGTAGTCAATTTTCTTTGATTTCAGGACATTCATTAATTGTTCATGTCGTACTTTATCAAATGCGTTATATTAAGTGAAAAAAGATCTTCATGCTTTCCTAGGCCTTTGCGGAAAACAAATTGTGTGTCATTAACGTCTATATCCAGTTTGTGATATATTTGGTTATGGATGACTTTTAGTAGTAATTTTAGCACATGAAACATCAAGCTAATGGTGCGGTTATGGCTGCATTCTCTTGCCTTTTTCTTTTTGGGGAGACAAAAAAAATCGACATAAACCACTCTTTGGGCAATACGCCTGAACTATAAATTTGGTTTAAGAGTGTCACTAAAACATCAATGTGCTTCTCATCTAGAACTTTTAGGATTCATATAGGAAGCATGTCATCCAGGACTTTTCCCACTCTTCTATAATATTTCTTCTTTTGTAATATATGGACCTATTTCTTCTGACGTAAGTTCTATGTGCTCCAGCTCTCCTCTTTCGTCATCGAACAGTTCGTCGATATATTCTGCCCATTTTTGTACGTGTCTATTCAAAAGTACCGCAGTGGGATTTTGTTTTCTTAGTCATGCCAGTTCTTTAACTTTCTTGTGTAGGTTAAACAGATCATATTGTACACGAAAGTAAAAAAGATGACCAATTTGATGTGTTTGTTGAAATTTATTTGTAAATCGATCAGCAAAAACGTTATGCAGTACTGGATTGTTTTGATTTGATGACACTACTGCAGCATATGTTAGGCTTAGATATTATTATTATTATTATACATAAACGAGGGCGGAGGAACTAAGTCCCTATTATGCCCAAAAACAAAAAAAATTCAATAATAACCTACTAGTAAATAACAAAATTACAAATAAAAGAATAAAATTTACAATTTTTGCTTTAAAAGAAAAACAATATTTTCACTATAATATAAAACGGTCAAGTCTGTTTTTAAACGAGTTGATAGAGGAAGCCGAGACAATGTTATCGTTAAGGTTATTCCAGCACTCAAAAACTCTATTTGGTAGAAAGGTCTGTCTTGATCTTGTGGAAAAATTTTCTTTCTTTAGTTTAAACTGATGACCTCTGAGGCGTTCATCTTGATTAATGGTATACATTTCACCGAGATTTCCAAAATTGAATTTTAGTATTTTAAAAGTTGTAATTAAGTCTCCACGTTGTCGGCGAAGTTCGAAAGCAGTTAGATTAGCTATACTAAGTCTTTCTGCATAAGAAGGTCTTCTCGGTCCCAAAGAAATTCGAGTGGCTTTTCTTTGGACGTTTTCCAACAAAGTCTTGTCTCGAACCAGATCAGGATATGATGTTGGTCCAGCGTACTCCTACGTTACTAAAAGAAAGACGAAGTTCTCCACTTCCCAATAGAGACTTTAAGTGGGGCTTTTGTATTGAGCCCCTAAAGAAATACGTAGACATCTATTTTGGATAATATCCAGTGACTTTAAATATGTTTTTTTGGACGAGCTGTAGGCGATGGCTCCGTAGTCAAGTTTTGATTGAGTTATGGATTTCTAAATAAGTATTAAACTTGAATAATCGGCACCCCAGTTTTTAAAAGCAAGTGATCGTAGTAAATTTATACCACGTGGACAGGTTTTTTTCAGCTGTTGAATATATGTCTTCCAAATTAATTTTTTATCAAACGTCATACCCAGGAATCGGATTTCTTCACATAATCTAGTTTTTGTTCGTGTAGATATAATTGTTTTGTTTGGATAATTTTTAACTTTATTCATTAATTTATTACAATTATTAATTGTTTAGGATTAAACTTGAGGGGTCGCTGGTTAAATTATATCAGATAAATAATTATAACGAAAAATGCAATATTGGTTGGTACATAAAATTGGTGAAAATAGCAACTATAAATTGTAAATAAATTACGGAATTAACTGGTTTACTCATCATCAATGTTTTGTACAAAGAATTATAAGGCTTACCCTTTGGTTCTACTGATGAGTTCGTACCAGGCTGAAGAGTTGGTTGGTGGTACCGACGCTAGCGTCGCCGTCGCCCGAGGCTCAGCACGAGAACCGTCCGGAACTAGATGCGTAACGATCGATCTTTGTTTGACGAAGAAGTGATTTTGAGATCGTTTCTAGGGCACAAACCAGCCTCTAACTGTGGGGTGGTCAACAGCTCGTAGGCCGGGCATGTCATAAATCAGCCATTTGTTTCAATATTTCTGACATAGAATACAAAGACAAAAGCCCAATTCTGCGTACTTTAACATGATAAATGAGAGCCAGTTTAAGTTTTACGAACTCACAGGAAATAATATATTTTAAAAAGATCTTTGAAATACAGCACCCAAATTAGGTCATATTACAGTACCGTAACAGAAAAAATATTAAATGAAATAATAAGAAAAAATATTAACTGTAAAAATATGAAATGAATGCGCACATACTTTCCCAAACATTAATACATATATGTGACCGTGACTGCCGATGTGGTGCTTGCTACACCAGAAAAACTTCAGTAATAATATCACTAATTATTACCACCGCAATAGACGCTTCACAATCCAACCTTTGTCTCGTGAATTTGGCATGTGTTTGTATTTATTTCTCCATAATTTGAATTGGTAACATTTTTTTCATACTAAATCATTTAAAAAAACGTTTTTTAAATAACTTCTAGGTAAATAATTTTAAAACACTTTAAAATTATGTCTTCAATAAAAAATTTAACTGTATAAAATTATTTATAGCAACAGAAGGCCCGAGATAATTAAACGTTTTATTTTATATTATACAATTCCGTCTAACAGAATAAATACGGGAAACTTGCTAATTTTGGAAATTAGTTACTTTTATGGACCATAAACGTTTTATTGGTATTAGAAGTTTTCTAATTTTATTTACAGACAAGTTAATTTTAAACGAAGGTTTTTCCTAAATATTTCTGTATATTCTGTATATTCTGCTCCCCTAATGGGGATATTGATATTTTTATACATAAATTATATTATATATTTAATATTTGTTACTTTAAATATGATTGTATTGTTCTTTGTGGTGATCTTAACATCGATTATCTTAAAGAGTCAATGCAAAAATCTATATTGAAGGATTTTATGATTAGTTTTGGACTTAACTGTTAAAATACTGAACCAACTAGAATATTTACAAATAAAAACGGTGTAATTTCACAATCGAAACTAGATTATTTTCTTACCAATATTCCTCAATTATACAATGAGGTTGTCGTGAACTACAATTTAGGTGATCATCTAGGACTTCATTTTAGTTTAAACATATTTGATAGTAACAATACTGCTGCATCCCAGATAGCTACTTATAAAAACTTATCAAAGAATTGTTTGTCTAATCTTTTGTTGAGTCTTGATTCTGAGAATTTCGAAAATGTTTATACATATTCAAATGATGTAGATGATGCATATAGAGCTTTTTTGAACTCTGTCTCCTATCATATTGATACAACACGTCCTTTAATATCAAAACGGATAACTACTAATACCAACAGAAAATGGATCAATACTGAAATTCTTCAGATTCGTAAAAAGCTGAAAGATTTATTTTGGCTAGCTAATGTTAGTGGTAATTCAGATTTAATGTGTAACTATAAAATACAAAAGGCCAACTTTATTCGTAAGGTAAAGGATATAAAAAAAGCATCATATCAAAGTTATTTACATAATCAAAATAATAATAAAAAAGGAAGGAGATATGGAAAACTGCGAATCGTCAAACTGGTAAAAATTAAAACAATTTTGAGTAGAGCATTACTGATAATAATAAATTATTGATACATCCAGAACACATAGCAAACAAATTTGGTGAGTATTTTTGTACATCAGTCAAACACACATTATTAAAACATTTCAATAACTATACTTTTAACGATTTCACAACTATGACAATTCACAACAACATTCTTTTTTTCTGAAGTCTCACCATTTGATATTGAGAATGCTATATCTTTCTTAAACTATACGAGCTCAGTAGGTATTGATCAAATTCCCACTAAAATAATTAAATACATTTCTTCATATATATCTCCTGTTTTGTCTCACATCATCAACCTATCTGTCAAGGATGGCAAGTTTCCAAGTGACCTTAAAACGGGAGTAGTCAGTCCAATTTTCAAAAAGGGAGATCCATGTTTGGTTGATAATTACAGGCCAATCACCGTAACAAGTGTACTCTCTAACAAGATTATCGAAAAATGTATTTATAGTAAAATGTTAAATTTTTTGAATAAATATGATATCTTAAATAAATGCCAGCATGGGTTTCTTCCTAATAAATCTACAGAGAGTGCTTCTATTTCATTATTTAATTATATCCACGCTGCTTTGGATCGAAAAAGGTATGTGGGAGCACTCTTTTTTGACTTAACTAAGGCTTTTGACTCTATTGACATTGAAATTATACTGCATAAATTAGAAGACCTTGGTTTTCGGGGTTATTTCTTGAACTGGTTAAGGTCATACTTACAACATCGTAAATTCCTAGTAAAAGTCGATAATAAGAAGTCATCTGTTTTTAATCTTGATCGAGGTGTACCGCAAGGCTCCGTATTGGGACCCCTAATATTTCTTTTATATGTCAATGATTTGACACATTTTTTAACTGCAGACCATATAGTTCTATATGCAGATGATTCAACAATTGTAGTTGACGAGTCAAATGAAGTCGAACTCATATCAAAAACGAACTTAGTAGCACAGGAATTTACAACCTGGTGTAAAAGGAACTCTTTAATGGTAAATGCAAAGAAAACTATTTGTATGCAGTTCTACTCGCGCTTTAAGCCATCCCATGGTTATAAAATCACAGTTAGTTCTAAGGAAATACCTTTTAGTGATACAACATTATTTCTTGGTAGCATTCTAGAAAGTAATATGACATGGGATGAAAATGTCACTTAAGTCTGCAAAACAATGAATAAAGGTTACTATGCGATCCTTCAGTTGAAAACTCTATTTAATACTAATCAGTTGATAAATGTGTATTATGCATTAGTTTATTCATATATGGCCTATAATGTTATCTTGTGGGGAAACTCTAGAAACTCTACTAGAGTTTTTATAACTCAAAAGAGAATTCTTAGATTGATATTCAATATTAATAATAGACAATCATGTCGTAAATATTTTATTGAACACAGGCTGTTGACTTTTCCTGCTTTATATATTTATAAGTGTATTATTCACGTCAAACTAAATTTCAAAATTTTTAACCCTCAACTCTGACTTTCATAATTACCCGACAAGACACGGGAGGTTGATAAGCGTGTGTAAAACACTCCACAACTCTCTTTGAAACTAGTCCTGATTTGCAGGATCTAAATTTTATAATTGTTTGCCACTTAATATAAGAAATGAAAACAATATTCAAAAATTCAAAAATAAATTAAAAGCATGCTTCATCCAATTATGCGTTTACAACCTAAGTGAATATTTTGACTTAATAAAAGACTACAGAGAATAAGGACCGACGGGTTCAGAGACGCTCTATATTGCATATCTTTGTTTTTTATTTTTATATTAATCTATATTTTATTGATTTTGTTTTATGTAATTGTCCTATATAACTTGTTGATCATGCTTTATGTACTATAAGACTTGTCCTATATCACAATGTGATCTGATGGGATTAATAAAGAATATTCTATTCTATTCTATTCTATTCTATATTTTGAAGTCGACTTTGCATTTTAAAGATTTATTACAACCAGACAGAAGATATCAAAGTCTGCAATCAGTCAATTAGCATGAATTTCAATCTCATAATGGCTGATCAATGCTGGTATGTTATTACAGTCAACTCTCGTTAATTCGAAACTCAAGGAACTAAAATGTTACGAATTATTGAGTGTTTGAAATATCAAATAGTTCGAAATGTGTGAGAGAAAACAAATAAAACTTCGAATTGATAAGTGTTGTCGATTAGTATTTATTAACTGCTAATCTATAACGATGACAAAAGTTAGAGGTACATTAGTGTACATACATGTCTGTATTCACAATATGAATTAATCAATCTTTCGAAAGAACTGTATTATACTGGTTTCCTTCAAAGCACATTGCTACTGCTCAGACTGCTCAATAATTATTTTTAAGAGAAAAAGTGCCTGACATGTTTTTTCATCACTTTTGTTTTGTAGACAGAAGGTTTGTAAGGTATCAAATGAGGAGCTTGCTTTCTTAACTGGCACCTCTGCCAAAGGTTCTGATGTATCGTATTCATCTTCATCGTTACTTTTTTATTCGTATCTGTCGCAGATCAAATTTCGTCAACGTTGAGTGAACCTGAGACAGCAACATCTTCATCCACATGACCAAAGTCAGAAAAACTTACAATGCTGATGTCAACTAATGGTTGAATTTTCTTTTAAGAAACTCGATTTTTTGAAGCAGTTTAGAATTGTTAAGGGGTGTTACACCTCTCCATGCCTTGTCAATCACTAAAATATCTGCTGGAATCGTGATATTTGCAGTTAGTTGCTTGTCGCATTCTTGGGATTCTAAAACGAGCTTAAGAATTTCTTTGTGATAGAACCTGTTAAACTTATGGATGATCCCTTGGTCCAATGGTTGCAATTTTAAAGTTGTATTTGGCGGAAAGAAGTAGAGTTTCACGTTGGACAATGTAGAAGGACTGTTGTCGACAGTGGAATTGTCTAAAAATAGTAAAATTTTCCGCTTTTGCCGTTTCATGTCCCCATTAACTATTAAAAGCCAATTGTTAGAAAAGTTCTGTCCGTAAGCCAATTGTTAAAAATCCGTAGGAAACGATTTTATACCTTTGAAACATCGCGGTTTCATTGCTTTTCCCGTCTTTAAGGGTTTAAGTTTTTCCGATCTGTCCATATTGACTGCAAGTAAAACTTCATAGTTTTCAATCAAGATGTTTACTTTACCATGTCAATCTAAGCAAACTGCATTATCAGCGCTATCACTTTCCCCACAAACTTTCGTAAACACAATTCCATTTCTCTTTTTGAAATTTGTAAGCCACCCTTCACTTGGCGCAAAGTATTTGAATCTTACAGTAGACGTGAAGAGAGTTGCTTTCTAAGACAGAAGAGATTTATTTTCATGTTCAGAGCGACTGTGAATTGTCGTTCTGAAGAGGCCTATTAGGCCGAAATACGTATACCGGCTAAAGATGCACTATACGTGAAATTAAATCTTAACTGTCTTTTCCTTTAGACTAAAGCGTTTATGACATCTGATTTTCATAAAATTGTTTTTTTTTCCAGGTAACATTCTACCCAAGTAAACAAAAATTCGAAACCAAAACAGCGAAAGACTCATGGCCAACGATCAACGAAGAATTTTCCTGTATTTTATTACCGGTAAAGAAAATCGATGATTTCTTTAAGGGCCAGTTTATTTCTTTTACTGTATACGCTGCTCTAGGAAAAGAAGAAGAGGAGCAAAGGCAGAAGGAAAAGCCGAAAAGTATATTAAAAAGGTAAAAATTTTATTAAGATTTATATTATCGAAAACACAATCAGAGCATTAAAACATTTTTAAATATTATTTTAATCCCAAAATTAACAAGAATTACTTACTACTTTAGTGAAAAGGATTCTACAGTATGACAACTCTTGTATCTGAAAGAACATCAGTTTTAATAGATTGGCTATTGAAAAAAATATATTATTTCAAATGCATTGCAAACAAGAACTTTTTCTTTTATAAAAGTAATATTTTTACAAAATGTGAACTTAAAGTAGAAAAAGCATTATTCAATATTTTTTGGTAAAAATAAATGAGGATCCAATGGATAATACAAAACTGAAATGAACTACACCCAAACTACAAAAACACGCTTTATTTTTACCTAAATCGCTAAAAGTCTTCTTATTTTTAGGTACTTTTCATTTAGTGATGGCGAAGAAATTATTTCGTTAAGGAACAATAGTTTTAGGAGATCTGGCTCTCAGAGAAGAAGTAGTTATAATAATAGTTTGAGCAACAGAAGGACTGTAGGTAAGAATATCAATGCCTTACACTACCTTCCATCAATATTTGATTTAATTTTCTGATAACTTTAAAATAAAACCCGGCGTTCGTCAAGGATGTAATATCTCCTACACGCTGTTCACTATATGCTCATTTTTTTTTACTTGGTGAGTCTATGCGCTTTATGCTTCTCATTCTGTGATTTAATTTATTTGTGTCCGTTCTCACAGCCAGGGTTTTGTCGGTTTCAACTTTATCATATTTCTTGTTTTTTGCCACTAATTTTCTTCGTTTTTCCGATTTTGTTCCTTCTGCTACTGCTTTTTTGCATCTCAATATTTTTAAAAATGCCTTTCTTTTTCCATCTACATTTCTCTTCGTCTACTATCGTCTATCATCTTTTTAAAAATCTACTTTTACCATTTTCCCTGAGTTCTTTAACATTTTTCTGTCATGTCTTTTCTAATTTTATTTCCTTGTTAGCTCATCATTTATTAATATCTTTTCACCCTTTTCTCAGCGGACTCTTTTTTCATCATCATCAGTAGCTCAACAACACTTTCTGGGTCCTGGCTTGTTCTAGGAATTTCTGTTCTGTTCCTTGCTTTGTTTTTCCAGTAGAATTTTCTGGTTTCTGATGATTTATTTAGTTCTGTTCAATTTTGGATCCCTTTTCTTTTTTTAGTGTTTGAGATTCGGGCTCTTATTCTACTTTCCACTAGATAGTGAGCCGAGTCTGCATTTGCCCCTTATCTGCTGCATACGTTTATTACATCTGAGTGATCTCTAGTCAATAAAAACATGATCGATCATGTTTACTGTAACCCCATCGGTAGATCTCCACGTTCACTTATAAATATTTTTCCACTGGAAGCATGTGCTGGCAATGGCAATGATACCTAACGAAGGCTGTGCATACCTATAGTTGGAACGTATTGTTGCTCTTTTCCTATTTTTGCGTTGAGATCACCATAAATTATTTTGATGTCATTCTTTGTGCATGAATGGTATGCAGCTTCTAGTTCTTCATAGAATTTTTCTTTGACATCGTCTTCCTTTTCCACTGTAGGGGCATGCACATTTAAAATGCTATAATTAAAAAATATTCTTAGTATTCTTAGTCTAATATTCTTAGTCTCAGAACGCACATTCTAGAGTTCATAGCACGAAAGTCTGTTACGAGGTGTTTAACCTTTTTATTTACAATGAAGCCAGTACCTAGTGAGTGGTCTTTAGCGTCGCAACTATAGAATATAAGGTGGTGTCTTTTGTCAATGGTCCCACTCCCGGTCCATCTCATTTCCTGTAGAGCTGTTATATCTATGTCATATATATTCAGTTCACCGAACAGATTTTAGAGGGCTCCTGATCTGTATGGGGATCGGATGTTCCATGTCGCGATTCTTAAATCATGTACCTTTTTCTCGCGCAGTCGTCGTCGTTTATTCAGTCCGGTTTTCTTTCCTTGAACATTCTGACTCTTTTTTGCATAATTCCATTTTTTCACGTGTTCTCGTGAGTTTTCTAGTCTATATTTATTGTTTTTTTATGTTTACTCCCTCCTTTATGTCATATTTTCTTTTATTTTCATCACTGTATTTACATAGGTATCAATTTTTAATTTAGTTACTACAATATTTCTTTCCAGTTTCTTTTCGAATCCTTTTCGAACCTTTCTAATCTATTGCTCGCCTCATTTTTCACCTCTGAAATTGAAGGCGCTATTTCCACTTCAACCGTTCAGATAAACGTTCCTATCAATGCTGTATTTTCAATGCTGCCGATAATATTTTTTTTGTTTAAATTTATTGTATTTTATTTGACTTTCTGTGCTCATATGCAATACCGCAATCGTTTTTGACGCATTTTCGGTAGCTAGAAGCTGACGTCCGATATCAACCTTATTTTACTAACCTATATTTTGTCTTTTTTCTAATATGGAATTCATTCAATTCATAATTCACTATTACTGCTGCCACACTATATAGGTGGCCTAGGAGGACAAATTCATTAAACTTCCCGTGATCCAATCGGTATCAATAAAGTGTTATGAATCATTTCAGCATATCCCTGATTCATCAGACACTTGCGCTAATACAACTTCAAACTCAGAAAGTCCAAGGAATGTCTAGTGGCCTAAAACTTGACCACTGCAGTGGTTATCGTGCAGAGGTGTCACCTGCTTTAGCGGCCATGGACGAAAACGATATTATTAAATCGTTTTCGTTCTAGCATCATGAGCTAATGAACTTAAATATATTATGAAGAACCTATTTACTATTAGTCTTATTGGGTTATGATTTATTTACAGGAGCTGTGACTTACAATTTAGATAGGAAATTATTTACTCAAAAGCTTAGGACAGGCGAGATAAGCACGCCAGATATTTGGAGAAATATTACCGAGATTACTAGTGGAATACAAACGCAACCGGTGAGTCATTTATATTTTATCATTATTTTTTAGACCATAATAATGCTTTCTTCTCCTAGAATGTTATTAGCTTCAATTGCTCGATAAGTCAATAATAATAAAGGCTTAGATATACCGCAAACTATTCGACAGGCAGAAACAAAGGTATTGGCGATGGAGTAGCGGGTCACTACCCCTACCTTAGACACGACTGTGTCGGTTGGCAGATGGAACTCATCTCATCATTCAAGAGTTGTTTTTACGAAATAGGGCGAGGTGTGAGTGTATAATTACTCAAGCGATCTGCAATTTTAACGCAATACACTGATTTTTCTATGGTTCATTGCTCACAACAATGTATGAATAAACCGTCTATTATTTGCAACATTGTATTAACAACCATTTATTGTTTGATACTGTCTGAGTTTTTGCAACAGAGAGTCTGTTATTATTTCAACAATGTTTATATAAAGTTGCGAAACTGAAACAATATCTTCTTCATCCATATCCACATCAAAGCATATTCGTATAAAATTGTATTACAATGTTGCCAGTAGTTTCGGCAAAATCGTAAAAAATGCGTAAATTTTTTTTTTCAACGCCCTCTATCTTGAAAACGGATGGCGTTACAAAAATTTTTTACAAAGCAAACCCCAATTATTTTTCAGTTTTTTATCTACTCTAGAGACGGGGTTATCTATTTTAAACACCGTGTAGTATATAGTATATTGATAGTATATAGTGGGCGTCACACCTCCATTACTCCGAAGGCATTTCATTAACCTTGTTAGACGAAAATCCTTTGTAATTTCGTATAGTTTTACCAGTAGCTGTTGATGATTAACTGTGTCATAGGCGGCAGTCAGGTCTACGAACGCTACTCCTGTTATTTTTTTCTATTCCAACCTATTTTCAATATGTTGGGCGACGTTAAGAATTTGACCGCAGCAGCATTTTCCTGGTCTAAACCCTGCTTGTTCAGGAATAATTTTAGTGTTTACAGATTCAGCGTGTAACATTTTTTTTATTATTAATATAACAAATTATTTTTAATTCCTTTTACCCCCGTGCGATACGCCGATGATTAGGAATCCCCATGTTTACGATAGAAAAATATTATTGTAGACACCAAGCTGAAATGAAATTCCCTAATTAAGAAAGGTTTTTAATCCTTCCGTCTTAATACTCTGTATGAAAAGAACAAATGCTTTCCGGTATGCAGTTTCTTTTTCATAAATTGGAAATTTTCGCCGAACGCCGTATCTTTTGACAATAATATAATCCTAAGGATTTTAATATTCTCAGGTCCAATTGTTAATACCGATTATTTTACCTCAAACTTTCCAATAGTCGTTAAGGCCTTACTTTCTGAGAAATATATACGACTGTCCGATGATTTTAAGTGGGGATACACCTTCTTCTTCTTTTTTCTTGGATAGTTGGTGAAATTTTTAGGGAACCAACTTACTTCTCGGTCGGCTCTTGTTGAGTGAAGTGATATCTCGTGATGTGCTTTGCTCACGATATTTCTTATCTTATCGTCGCTGTGAATTATTTTCTAAGTGTGTGTACACTTCATATTTGAGTTTTCTTTCCTTAGACTATATTAAATTATATATAGTTCTACACTACCTTTAATGGTTATTAAATTCAGTGTTTAGTACCAGAAAAGTATTAAATTCAGTGAATTAAGCTGCCTTCGTCAAGATCTACTGTAAGTAATCTTTATCTACAATTATCTGGGCGAGTAATATGGTATGGTATCATATCACCTGCCATTATCTGGACGTATCATCTATATCTTCACCTGTAGATTGCCGATTTTTAAATGTAATTGAACCATTCAAGAAATTTCTATAAATATTACCTATGAACATACAAGTCTCAGTTTTTTATTAAATAATAGTGCGAGATAGTTAATTGACTTAACCAAGTGCGGTTTGGTTTATGTTTTCATTCCTGTAACCTTTTTGTTTGTTTTTTTTTTGTAAATTTAGAGTTAAGTAATTTTTGCTATCTTTTGTATTTCCTATAATTTTTGTTCATTATCTTTCCTATGATATCTCGAGATACGCCAAACTATATTTGTATATGATTGCCTTATATATCTTGGTAAAGGTATTTTTTATTACATTATTGCCTAATTTTATACATATATAACACCATTTCATAGTTGTGTATTTTTATTACCTGTGTTGCATTTAGCAGCATCATAATTTTGTGTTTAATATATTGTTATTGTTTTATGCATGTATTTTATTTGTCGGCTCCTAACAAATTCCCTGATAAATAATAGCTCTGAACAATTACTATCTTTAAATATTACTATGCTTTTGAACTGTAGAAAGATCAGCTGATTAAGCCTTAGTAGGTAAGTAAGTGTAATACATAATATATTTATTATTTGTTTATATATTGCGTTGACCAGATTTATTTGATAATTTACTGTTGGTATCTTTCCTTGGGTTTGATCTCTGAACCTAAATATCTTTTCTTATCTCTTTTCTTTTCTAAGTTCTTCTTAATTTTCTCCTTAACCCCAAAAAATTGAGTGGCGCCCTGTTTCTATCTTCTCTTATCTTTGGTAATTTTACCCATCTATCTTTTTTGTTTATTTCTGTATATTTTCTAAATATCTCTTATCCTATCTTTACCTATTTCTTCCGTTGGATCCATTCCCGGTTCCAAAAGCTAGTTTCGAACCCACGACTCGCTCTCCACCAACCATCTGGCTGCCGTCCGCAGTGTCTCCATTGGTTATCTTTCTAGCACCACCCAAAAAAGATTTCCGAGGTTACAAGCGATCCGATTCAGTTTCTATTTTTCGAAGGCCTTGAAAAGGTGACACAAAAGAGAGACAGGTCTAAAACTCTTTGTATCCGCCGGATCCTTTCCTGGTTTTAAGATGACCATCACTCTAGCTTTCCTCCAGATTTTGGGGATTTGGAATGTACGGCCGCAACAGTTCATCATTTTTACGAGCCCCTCTAGAGTTTTTGGTCCAAAGTGCTTATAGATATATTCTAGCAACACATATAGATATCCTATTGTCTGCGCGATTAACTATTTCGTGGAATTCTTCTAGCTTCTATAATTCCACAGTATTCTATTATTTCATCAAACACACGTTTTTATCCCAATATTAAGTTGCGGTCCTAAATTGTTCCTGGTTAATTCTCAATCAGATAAAATTAACTCAAGAAATTACCAACTCACTCTGGTTTATATACGACATAAATACTGGAAGTTATGTATTTATGTAATCTCCAACATCCTACAACAATTCGTAATGCGATGCTCATTTTGCATTCATCTCCTTCAACGTGAGTCCAGTAATTTCGCGTTACATTTTTTATAAGCGATAAATTTTCATCATTTGCAAATTAAAAAAGGATGCTGCACATTACGAGGATAACTAATGGACCTAACGTAATTGTATTGTTGGTATGATTGCATAAAATTATCCACTTGACCTACAAAGTTGCGGATAACTGTGATAAGAAAGTAGACGGGCAAACTCAAGTGATAGTTTTATTGGTTGGTAACTCAAATTTCTATTTAGATTAAATAAACAATGTTATTGTTTAATTTCTTTCTGGTATCGGAAGTTGGAGGTTGAATTTTTTATTTCGCAAAAATTGTTTTATTGATTTCTACATATTCTACAGATTTCCTTTTGCTTCTTCGTTCAGCTTCCTTTTTTTATTCATAAGCTTCTTTGTTTCTGTTGATATATAGTTGTTCTTTTTTAGATCCTTTTTTGCTATTTCTTTTCCTGATGTAATCATCGTTGCTGTAAGTATGTTGTCTATTTCGTCTATATCTTTATTATCACTGTCTAATTTTGGGTAAGTTGTTCTTTTAATAGGTCTTTGTATATCTCTTTATATTTCCCTAGTTTGTTTTTATCTACTAGATCCCAGTTTCTAAATATTTTTCTTTTCATTTCATAGTTACCGTCAATACTAATTTTTGCTCTAACCATCCTGTGATCGCTACCTGTTGTGGATCTGTTTCGTTGGGGCTTCTTTTTGTAAAAGGAGTTCATTGCGTATAAATGCTTTTCTTCTAGGTTAAAGAGGAAGTTGTTAAAAGGAAAATACCAGTATTTGTAAGTCAGTAACGTATAGTGGATACATCATTTATGCTTTTTAAATAAAAAACATTTAAAATCAGAATTTGGTGTTTATTGAAAGTAAACTAAATACACGACCAAATACTTACCATGTCAGGATAGTATTGAGGTTTTTTCCTGGTTTTCCCCTCATAATTTACTATGGAATCACTAACAGGAGAATTTTACTGTCATCATGGCATGTGTTTGTCTTTTTAAAGACGAATTACATGCTATGATTTTTTCTGAAGTATAATCTCAAGTTAAAGTTGATTTCATGTAATCGAATGAACTATCTTACACGTAAAGTTGTCCCAGAACGCAACTCAACAATAATTGGCAATATCATTTTAAAATCGTTCTACTTGAAAATTACAAGTGTATGCCTGAATTGTCAATATAAATCAGTCAGATAAAATTAAATTATTAGAATTTTTTCCACCAAGTAACAAAAAAAAACAAAATTTATTTAATTTACTAATGTTTGTATTTTGAGAACGATTTCCGAAGTGGAAATTGAAACGTCAATAAACGTACTTTTAACCTTTAATTGTGGCTTATTCCCATATAAATAGTAATTACTTTAAAATTCCACAAGAATATAGCTTCGAACAAAGTATTAACTTTTCCAACAAAAACTTTAACTTTCAATTTTTACTTCACAAGAAGGTCTTTTTCGTAAACAATATTATGATAAACATTTCACAATTCATTGAATTCAATTTGTGAATTCCAAATTTGTAGAAATTAACAACTTTTACAACGCTATCAGACAGAAAATAATAAAATTACAAGGAATTTAAACACGTACATCTTAAAAGTTTAGTTTTTTGGTTTTAGATTCTTGTTTTATTAAAAAAAACAAAAAAACGTGGTTCCGCCCGGGATCGAACCGGGGACCTTCTGCGTGTAAAGCAGACGTGATAACCGCTACACTACGGAACCTACAACGATTTGCTCAAGAGCATAATATTTCTAGTCACTATAAATTGGTATGAATCGGTTATTATCAATAACTAATTTACATATTATATATTTAATGTTTATAAAAGATTAAACCACAATTTATTATAATCAAAATTACATTTTTACCTACTGTTTGACGTTTTCGATTTCCACTCCAGAAATCGTTTTCAAAAAATATTATTCTAAAAAGAGTACGAACAATATAACCAAAAAGTTGTTAAGGTGTTTAAAAAAGTATTTAATATAATACTACTTAATTGAATTATTTATAAAAAATATATATAAATAAACATTTAACTGATATTATTAAAATTTGTTAAAATAGATTTATTTGAAATATGCGCCATCTGTTGGAGATCCAAAAAACTTAATTTTATCACTTTAGCAATAATTAGATAATGAGATTACGAACCCCTTCCTAATAATTTCCTAATTATAGAAAAATATTTATAAATGTAATGAAAACTATTGATTAAACAGAATAATAATAAATTTAAAAAAAAAATCTAAAAGTTTAGAAGTTTACCACTTCTAAAGAGATTTACATCTCCTTTATTTTTAATGACATCCACAATTCTTCGAGGCATAGTTATTACCAAGTTCTGACAAAATTCTAATGTTAAAGAATCCCATATTTCTTGCAAATTTTCCTGTAGTTCGTTGATGTACCTGGCAGAATGTTTTCTTAAAGCTTTTTTCATTTCGCGCTACAGAGTCTCTATCTTGAATAACTCTGCATAAATGCTCTAACTATCGAGGAATTATGCTCCTAAATGCAGCGTATAAAATATTCTCTAATATACTATGCCATCGTATGGCACTATATACAGGCAATAATAGGACAATACCAGGCTGGTTTCAGAGGTTGGTAAATCAACAATTCATCAGATTTCAATCCTGAGACAAATTCTAGAGAAAACACTGGAATACGGTGTAGACACGCACCACATATTTATAGACTACAAGGCAGCCCTACGACTCTGTAAATAGAAAGAGAATTGTTTAGAGCAATGATAGACCTGAGAGTACCAAATCAGTTGGTAAGTCTAACCAAACTAACCCTTGAAAAAGTTGAATGCAGAGTACGAATCCAGGGGGAACTCTCTGAACCTTTTAATACAAATAACGGGCTACGTCAGGGAGACCCACTGTCAATCACAACTACCGGTTCAATATATGTCAAATTTGTGCAAATCCTAGCATATGCTGATGATATCAATATTGTTGGGAGAACGGAAAACGCAGCACGAGAGGCGTATGTAGCACTAAAGGAAGCGGCTACAAAAATGGGTTTAATAATAAACATTAATAAAACTAAATATATGAAAATAGTCCGCAACCACAAATACTACGCCACTTGTTATAGAAAAACGACGTCATCGAAGCAGTTAACGAATTTGTATACCTGGGAACGCTCGTCAATACTGAAAATGACATTAGCGCAGAGATAAACCGCAGAATTTGCACGGCTAATAGATGTTATTTTGGGCTTAATCTCCTTTTTAAATCTACACCTATATCAAGAAATACAAAAGTATAGCTCTACAAAACAATAATACGCCCAGTTCTAACATATGGTTCAGAAACCTGGACTTTAACAAAAAGCAATGAAAACATGTTGGGAATGTTTCGATAGAAAAATACTGAGGCGAATCTATGGAGCGTAAATGAAAATGGTGTCTGGAGAAGACGATACAACTTCGAACTCTATAGAATATACCAGGAACCAGATATCGTAAAACACATTAAGATAGAACGTCTGAGGTGGGTAGGCCATGTAATGCAGATGGAGCAAACTGACCCAGCTAGAAAAAACGCTCCTTGATAGACCTATTGGTCAAAGAAGAAGAGGAAGACCCAGAACAAGATTCCTAATAACATAGACCAAGATATGAGAAATATGGAAATACGTGCTTGGCGGAAGGAAGGCGATGAATAGGGACGACTGGAAAAAAATTCTTGGGGAGGCTAGTACCCACACAGGTTGTAAAGCCAAAATGATGATGATGATGATATATTCATTGGAATATCGACAACTTGAAAAATGTTCTTTTCACTGATGAGACCAGAATTCTATTATGAAACCACTCTACCTCTACTAATTGCATCCCTCTCTATTTCCCTGTTAGTATAATATATCAATCCTAGGTACTTGAAACTAGTAGTTTTGATAATCATTTCACCAACCAAAGTTTTAACTTTATTTGTAGCGGTAACTCAATCTTTAACGAAAATTCCAATTGCTTTGTTTTTGTACAAATAAGTTTTAAGGGAATATTAATTATACCAATCATTTTTAAGTTACATTTTCTAACCACTTGTTGTGAATATTTTTTCCGACCATTACAATTTACATAAGTTCATTTTAGTATTTTTGTTTTAGAGAGATGGACCAAAAGGTAGCATAGAACTGACTCTACAATATGGAGTAAGTGAAGATGGAACCAACGATGTAGTGGAGGTCACAGTGACCAAATTTAGATGTAGTTTACAAACGAATGCAACTTCATGAGAAAATTGGAGGTAAATATATTTGTAGGCGTGATTTTAATAACAAGGTCTTGCAAATGGTTTGAATTGTCGATAAATATTTGATCTTTATCATCGTTTGTATTAGCATACTAGATTAAGCATTTGCATGTATGTAAAACTGAACTGAGACGTTTTCACACACGCGCACACTTTTTAAATTGTGAATGTCGTTTTCTGCCTTTTATTGTAATAATATATTGCAGCTGGTTTCGACTATGTATTCAGAAATAAAACAGTTTCATCTGTAGTCTTAATATTGAAAGACAAGATTAAGAAAAATGAGGAATATTCAGCAATCACTACTATAAGGAGTTTCTACCTTTTTACAAATTTTGAGTAACGCAATATATTCGATATCCTCAGTTTGCTGAGTGAAATTACTGAAGAGGTTACATCGATAATGTAAAGTTCATATCTTTCCTCTAAGCAAGCAAGCAATTTAATTTAACCCAGCCTATGAGAAATGTTCACCCCTATGAATTACGGTCGGGTGTAACAATTCATTGGAGCAAGGTGTGTTAACTCGTGTATAAACAGGAGTCACCCCACCGTGTTCCAATGCTCTAGACCATCCTTTCCCCCCTATTGAGGCACAACAATCAGCCAAATGCTCTTCATGTGGAGTTCCTGGGTAATAGAACCCCAACATGGTTTCCTAACCGATTTGTAAAAACTGAGTCGCCGAACTGAGTCCCAGCTCAGTTCAAAGCAGGACTCAGAACGAAGGAACTGAACTGAACCGGACTGGGTAAGAAAGAGAGTAGAATGGAACAATCATATAAACCGAATAACAACAAATAGAGGAGTTGAGGCGGTATGAGACGGTTCCCCATTAGGAACACTATCATTAGGAAGACCACGAAAACAATGGAATTACAACTTACTGGAGACACATTGAAAAACACACAGAGTCATGTCTATATCAAAAGAAGAAGATCTCTCCACCATATGGAATCGCTTGTTTGGTGCTTGTATTCTACAATTTTTACTAGATTTTTACTTTTTACTCTTCATTGGAGGTGGACGGCAGGTCAAAAACTGTATACCCTTCTTCTTCTTCAAGTTCCAGTTCTATCGGAGATTGGAAATCATTCTGGCAATTATAATTTTATTGGTTACATCGCCTGAATAGTTCAATTGAACTGCATCCAACCATTCACGGAGATTGCGTAGCCACGAGATTTTACGTCTTCCTACGCTTCTTCTACTTTTGATTTTACCCTGCATTATATTCCTTATAGTTCGTACTTTATCCACCTCTCATGATGTGCACCCAAGTATTCCAATTTCCTGATTTTTATGGAATTTAAAACTTCACATTGTTTTCCTAGTTTGTTCGAGAACTTGTTCGTTTGTTTTGCGATCCATCCATGATATTTCAAAATACGTCGTAACACCACATTTCGAATGCTTCTAGGTTTTTAATGTTAGATTTTTTAAGTGTCCGAGCTTCAACTCCATACAAAAGGGTAGAGAAAAGATAACATCGAAGCATTCTTATCCGGAGCGATATATTGATATCGCGATTACAAAAAAGTTTTCTCATTCTATTAAAAGTTGACCGAGCAATTTCAATGCGGCATCTTATTTCTTTTGTCTGATCAGTATCTTCTGTGATCCATGCTCCAAGGTATTTGTACGAAGATATTTGTTCAATTTCTGTATTATCTATACTCAGCTTAACTTTGATGTTTTGTGCTTTTTGTAAATACCATGAACTTGGTTTTCTTCAAATTGATTTTTAGTCCATAATCGTTGCAATATATATTTAGTTGTTCAGCAAGGTGTTGCAGTTCTTCTAGTGTTCCTGCCAGAAGGAAGGTGTCGTCAGCATGTCTTATGTTATTAAATGGCTCACCGTTTATTATTACTGTATACCCTGCTACTTGTTAATTGTCGTATCTATGTATTTCGTGAGGTTCCGTTAATTTGGATTGTGCATGACTTACCTGGTCTGAACCCAGTTAATTGTTATATAAGATTCTGGCCGATTAAATTTTGAATGATTCTTTCGTATACCATGAAAATATTATGTAACTGGGACATAATTTCTCTCAGGTAATAAGAGATAGGAAAGAATCGTTACTTACATATATCTATCTTCTACCGCTGTTGTAAATGTGTACCTTCAGGCTACCTACTTATCTATAAGTGCAAGGCTATTAGATTTCGTTATGTTGGCAGATAGAATTGGATGTCAAGTCTCAATGAAATTATAATTATTATTAAAATCTTTCAACTTTTCACAAAATACTAAAAACTATATATATCTAATTACGGTATTTTTCAGGCCAGTTTGTATATCAAAATCACAGCTTTCGAAGACGAGGACCTTGTACAAAAAATGAAAAGCGACAAGTTCGAGCCTACCATCAGTTTAAAGCTAGAGGCCAACACGGCCACTTTAAGAGCCACAGTAGACAAATACAATTTGGAAGAAATGAAGATTCTCATAAGACTCATGTCCAGAAATATTGTAGGAAAGAAAACCTTATTAGGAAAGATAGAAATTGACAGGAATAGCAGCTTTTGGAAAGAAATTGTCGCCAATCCTTCAGTCGCCATTACGAAGATGGTTAATTTTGAATAGATTTTTTTTATGAAAAAAACAGTTTATAGCTGATATATTACTCCTTAACAGTATATGGAATTTATAACGCAAATTCAGACGAACTTATGAGTTACGAATTGTTCCTCAAACTTTTTTTAAACAATAAATTTAAATAGAAAGCTTTTACAAAAACACTGTTGACTGTCTTTCTTGCACTTTTTAATATCTGTAATTGACTAATAATAGATCAGCTACAAATTACACCATTTTTATATTGTTTTTTATACAATGGTATTTTACCTGTTTCTTAATTTTATTTTAGAGTAACTTTTGTTGTATAAGTAATAATATTTGCTCACTTTTACTCTATATAGATATTAGATTTGTGTGTGACTGTATTTGATAAAAATATTTGTTTTGAATTTTTGGACTACGTTCATATGAAATACATAACCTTATGCTTCAATACTACCCAAATAAGTTTATTTATATTTTAGAATTAAGACATCTGACTCTCCTTTCCCCTCCAAAGTGAATATTCACTCATCCTAGAACGGGATATCTAAGGAGGTTGTCTTCAATAAATACCTACTTTGCATTACTCATTGTCTTCTTATTTATATCTCAATATCACCTTATTTGGATTTTGGTTGTATTTAACACACCAACTATTCTTGCTAGGTATCGACCTAGTCTTCTTCTTAGGGTGCATGTCCGTTCCGAACGTTGGCAATCATTCTGGCTATGATGATTTTGTTTGGTTGCTATATGAAATAGCTGTTTGAGAGTCTTTCTATACCATGCTCTCAGGTTAGCAAGCCAGGATAGTCTTCTTCGTCCTGAGGCTCTTTTTCCTTCAATTTTACCCTGCAAAATGCATTGGAGTAGCTCGTATCTGCCTTGATTTCTCATAATATGTCCCAAGTACTCCAGCAATAAACCTGATTTATTAACTAGTATAAGAACTAGTCTGTTATGTGCCACTGAATTGCTCTTTGTGCACAGTATAGTCTTGGTATAGCTTGTTCTTGTCATTTTTAAATAGACTATCAGGGAAATAGTATTGGTTACAATCTATAGATTAAGCCTTCTGTTAATAGAGTGTCTGTCCTACTGAGTCAGCCGTTTCTTAAGATCAGTTACGATAAATTCCTATCACTCCACGGTAAATGTTGAATCGTTTCTTGGATTTGATATCCATATTGACATAAGTTGCAGGGTTAACATTTTTTATAAAACTATCAGTTAATCCATCACTGCTGTCTTCATCTATGACATCAATATTCTTGACTCTGCGCGACTTTGCAAAATGGTTTAAAATCTCACATTACTTACATTTCTTTTCATACGCTGGGCATTCTTTGGTCCCCATGGGTTAATTGACATCGTTTGCACTTAAATTTTTTATTAACATTGGCTTCGTATTGGCTTTAATACTTTTAGAGTTACTATAGTTTCTGTGGCCCTGGAACTTATCTTTATTGCTTTCTTTATGAAGTTCTCCTATATCCACATCTATTCTTTCTTTGTGAAATTTCAAATTTTGGTTCTTACTTTGCTCACTAGTTCTACAAAATTCGATGTAAGAAACTGCTCAAATAACTCTCCTTCTTTGTAAACCCCTGGTGATAAAATTGTATCTTTTAAACGATTCGTTCATTCTTAGATTAACATATTTGTCGATTAGTGACACCATCAAGTCGTACTTATTAGTTTCGGCTTCTGGGACGGCGAATGTGGACATAACTTTGGCAAACTCAGTCCCAATTATTTCTTAAAATTGACAGTTTTATTCTATCTGCTAACTGGCCTTGTCCTTTTGAAACTGGTTTTCCAAAACTTCCATTCTCTTGCCGCATTTTGACCCTGTAGGTCAAAATCTGGTGGAAATTTTACACTTATTCCCATTGCCATTTTAAGTTATGCTACCCCGTACCTCACTACTTTCTCCAAGTTGGTTTTTATGATGAAATTTAGTTTATACTATTTAGTAAGTTTTATGACTAACAAAAAGCTTTGTGTATTTCAAGATAAGCAAACTAAAATGTTTCCCATTGTTGTTTGCGTCTTTGAAGGCTTTCGCCTGTCTTTGTTTACTGACATACCTATTAATTTGACCCAAATCTTCTTTTTGGATTAAACAGTTGCGAATAACACTCTAGATCTACAGCACATTGTTGTTTTTGATCGCTGCACTGACTTGGCCATAATAAATATTATGCTTATTATTATGCGAATTAATGCTTTAACAATACAGAAATTCGGATTTTTCTACTCTTTTGAAACCTACAAAAGTAGCTGAAACCACTATAATTCGTAAACAAATATTGAGGTTTCAATATTTGTGGTACAATCTATATACCTATTCGTCCAATGACTTAGGAGTAATGTTGTATAAAAACAAAGAGGTCATAACAAGCAATGAGGACTCAACTGAACACCTGAGATCCTTAAGGAACGACTCGTATAATTACTAGACGCTCACTTTGCCATTCCTAATACCATTCGATCAGATCTGCACACATGCCTGGTTGAAAAACTCCACCTTGCTGGATTGCCCTCACCTTTCGTTAAACTAATAAATTTCTATCTCTTCAATCGGACGTTGGATCAAAGTTGGCAACATTTTATCCTAACCCTTTACTCCACAAGCTGGAGTACCCTAGCTCCAAATACTATACACAGTCTATAACAGTGACATCCCTTGCCCGCAGTATAGATCGGAAACCTTTCTTCTGTATGCTGATGATACTGCTCTCATCACGTCGGGGCCACATAGAGAGCGTGGAGAAATGTCTGTATTCAAAAGAGCTCAAAACTATCTAAATCTGGTCATTAGGTGGTGCCATAAATGGAGAATGACTGACTATAAACGCCTCCAAAACACAACTTATATATTCAAATCTTCCAACTGTCGTGATGTTCAAGGCGGAATAACCGGAGAAGAGCTTATTCTCAGGAACTTGGGAGTTCATTTTGTCAGGACTCTCAACTGGAAAATCGACATACAAAAGACCCTAGATAGGGTAAGAAAGAGGTTTAAATTCCTAGCAGCACTGTGCGGTAAAATGGGCAAGACTTCAACTAAAACATTATTGCACCCCTACAAAACTTTCATAAGACCGTTAATCGAATACAAGGCATGCATCTATGCATCACTTACCACCCGCCAAATTAACACCATCACGGCCACTGAAAGGAATATCCTTAGATTCTGCACGAAGAAGTGAAGATATTATCCGTCAGCATACATACATCAGGTAGCCAATCTAACACCGATTAAGGACAGACTCCTATCCTCAGCAAGAGGTATGTCCTTTGCACTATTGCAGAACAACAGAGCCAAACAAATACTAAAGACACATTCATTCGCCGAAGGCGAATACTCACCAGCGTTCCTGAAAGAAGAGGTACATTTCCTCCAGCAAAACTTCTACACAGCACTGGAATCAAACTTTCTGATAAGTATTTTGATATATTAGAATCAACCCCCATTAAATATCGCAGGTAACAACTACAAGCCAAAAACGCTGATTAAGAGCCGTTCCCAGTACGACTGGTAACACCTTGACGTACCTTCCTTTGACTTGTGTGGCTTTCTTCGCCAAAAAATTCCTCTTGTGCGCTCCATATCGTTCATATTACACATGCCACCTTCTATACCCCAGTTTTTTAGCACTCCACCTCTACAACTTCGTACGCATTCTTCAGCACGTTTACCACACCCCCTCGCTCCGCAAAAAAAGAAGTACCCCTTCCATGAAGAGATAATAGCCTAAACAAGGTTAAAGCACTGGATCGATCAAGTAATAAAGATATAATTTTAATAGTGAACAGTTTGTAAAACTAGTGTAATATTAGTTTGTCGGCTGTCTATAAAATAATGTACTGAAAATGATAATAGTAAAACTCTTTATGTGGAACTTTCAGAGACCAAATGTCAGCTACGAGTTTTAGACTGTTATACTTTCCCAAGAACAATAAATCACTGTGTGTGGAATAATCTTTTAAGGTTCTGTCACTTATAAAAATAACTTATTTATTTCCCAGCAGAGATTATTAACTTTTACTACTACTTATTGGTTTTTTTACTTCCTGTGTTACTGGTTACCATGCTAGACATTGTTTAACACAATTCATAAAAAAGGTGTAACAAATGGACCAACGCAAGGACAAATGGAAGGGCAATATCTATATCGTATGAAAAAAAAATCTTAAATTTTAGATATGAAGACGGTAAAACTCTAATAACTGAATCCGAGGAAGAAACATCATGCCTGCTACATATATTGCAAACAAAAAGCAATAGATGTGGTCTCAAGATCAATAAACAAAAAAAATATGGTACACGATTTTTCAAACTCACAACATGTACAAAAAAGGTGTACATCTGTGAAACTATTAATATAATTTCAGTGTATGAGGACTGTATTAAATAGGGCTGGTTCAAATAAATTATGATAGATAGTAAAGTGTTATGCAGATAATAGCTAATCAAGTTTATAAAAAGTCTTACCAATACTTCTGCCACACACACACTCGCGGTATTTGTAGACTTTGACTTGCGGTTCTTCCTCGTACCGGGGAGCTATCTTTACCAGTTTCTAAACACGGATCTCTCGGTACTAAGACTAACATCAAAAGATATAGCACATTTGCGTCTCTATACGATTCAAAAGAGGATCGGCGGTATTTTTCGCGTAACTATAAGCAAAAGAGAAAGAGAGAGTCAATAGTCGAGAGAGAGGACGTCTGTTGCTAGCGAAAATCAACAGCCAAGAGAGCACGTCTGTTGCTAGTGGCGGTCAACAGTAGAGAGAGAGTGTGTCTGCTGCTAGCGATAGTCAACAGACAAGAGAGTGTCTTTTTCGTTTGTTATTCTAAAACTGTCTTTTATTTCTAAAAGAGCGCCTTTAAAGTGATAGTAGGAAGTATTACCAAGGGTTGGACTAGGGTAATTATTTTATTACTAAATCTAGTCAGTGAAGCAAGTTATCGGAGAGGCCTAAAAATCAACATTTCAAAGACAAAGTGGATGGCAGTTGGAAAGATCCATATAGATCAAGGTCTGCTTTCTCTTAATGGAGACGAGATAGAAAGGGTAAATCATTTCAAATACCTTGGCAGCTGGTTAAATGTAAATTGTGACTCTGATGAAGAGATAATATCCAGGATCGAAATATCACGTAAGGCTTTTATGACCTGGAAACCAGTTTTTATGCAACAGAAACCTGTCAATGAACATTCGTAAGAAGGTCCTGAAATGTTATGTGTGGTCGATCCTATTGTATGGTTGTGAGACATGGACGTTAAAAACCACAATGCTAAACAAGTTAGAAGCATTCGAAATGTGGTGCTATAGACGAATCCTAAAGATATCGTGGGTTTCGCACACTTCCAATGAAGATGTTCTTCAAATGATCAACTCAGAACGTCTGCTCATAAACATCATAAAGAGGAGAAAAACAGAATACTTCGGCCATATAATTAGAGGACCCAAATACCATTTACTTCGCCTTATAATACAAGGAAAAGTATAATAGAAGGAAAGAGATGGATTGGTCGAAAGAAACTTTCATGGCTGCGTAATATTAGACAATGGTGTGGTTTCACAGTAGAGAAATTATTTCGCGCCAGCAGCCGACAGAGAAAGGTTTCAGGAAATTGTAAGCATGATGACGGCCAACGTCTGAATACGGACACGGCACCCAAAGAAGAAGAAGAATTATTTTATAATTAAGGTGAAGAATGATAGTAATTAATACAGAGAAAAACTACATGATTTTTCGCAAGTGAAAAATTGAACACTACAAACAACCGGAGTCTTGGACCTGTTTAAAATGGTTAATGAGTTCACTTAAGTATCTATGATCCTACATTAGTATTTGCAGCCTCTTGTGAAATCGAAATACGTAGGAGAATGAGAGTGGATAAAAACGTTATAAGTCGATCATAGAAATATTACTCTTTGTTAAAGAAGACCAAAAGAAAATTAATATGTACCTTAATTTTTCCCATATTTAATTATGGTTCCGACATAGGAACAATGAAATTAGACGGTTGAAAAAGAATAGATGTCTTCAAGACGCGGTGCTGAAGGAGTATGCTCCGGATCGCATCTCTCAATTCTCCAAAAGCTTAACATTTAAACTCGATTCTCCTCTATTTATCTCGCAGGCGTCTAAAAATGTTTCAAACATATTACAGGAAGACGTAATGATAATCTTGAGATACGTATAGTTACAGGAAACGTTTAGGTCACAGAGATGTTCGCAGTCGCAATGTATTCCGTAAGTTTAAGATTAAACCTACTAAACAGCGCAGGATTAAAGCAATCTGTAACAAGACACAGGGAATTTGATACCATTGAATCATATGGAGTTGCGCTAGTTGACGCTAGCACGGTTGAATTGGTGCAAAAATAAACGTCATATCGCAGACTGACACTGCAAGTTTCTTTTCGGTGCATCGTGACAGACATCGACATCACTGGCGAAACCCTCTGAAACAATTTAATACACGCTTTTGGGTTTATACGACAATAGGACCGGAATTTCACCAGATTAATAATTAATTAATTTGCTAAAGTGTACGTGCAATACTTTTTACTAAAATGATTAAAATTGTGGATTCATACTTTCATCCCTTCGGTAATTTTACCACTAATACATTAGAGTATTCGATCATAATCGTCCGAATGTTTTGAATGAATGTTATTGAACAGATTTTGAACCAGAGAAAACTGCATAGATTCATTTATACAATAAAAACATAACTGCAAAAGAATATCTCTTAATAAGTTTTGTCAACACTTTTTTAACCCATATCTAGCTTTTATTTCTAGTATTATAATTCAGAAAATGTATGTATTTTTTAATATGGCTACCATTTAACATGCAACAAGTTTGTATTTTATATGAATAGTTACTTTATCGAGGCTATATCTAGTGATTATTATTTTTTGCGTAGTTTTTATTCGATATTTTATAACGAAATATTTATTTATTGTACACTTGTGATTAGATAATAAAGTAATGCATTAGGATTACGTGTTTTGTCTTACACTATACACCTCTTAAGATAAAGGACTTTTTTTTATTATTTCTCAATTATTTGGAAAATATCTCTGATAATTTTTTTTTATATTAAGGGATCTTTTATAGATTATAGATAATATCGTTTACGGCTTATTATATTAATATATTATTATAAACGGCATTATATTATTACATACTTATAGTAAAATAAACAGAGTTCTCGAAGAAGACAAAATATTTTGTCAAACGAAGGACCTCAATTAGTGGATCGGCTCAACAATCCATATTCACGAATCAGAAACAAATGAATCTCAACCTTAGTAGAACGTACTATTTAATAGTAGTAAGAGATCATAACTGACCCTTCAAAAAAAATCTCACATTATAAATCCTGTGTGATGACATCCAAATATGGAGATCAATGTCGACGTACAATGAAAATATCTTGGGGAAACTCCAATCAAAAGTTCTTAGCCAAATTACAAATACATGTTCAGCTGCGGTCACTGAATAGTTTATACCTTCATTTTTACATTGTAATACTCTAAAATACCAGTGTAATACTGTAAAAATAAGAGCAATTGCCAAATTCTAAGAAAGTTGGTCAATAAAGCAAGTTTTGCTGCAGATGTAAACGTGAGCCATATGTGCATATGGAAAATCAAACAAAGATTGGATCATTTTCACTTTATAGCACGGTTGGATGGTTCAAGAGGGCAGATTTCCACAGAACAACAAGATGAAGAGTTAGTCGAAAAGCTAGCGAAGAGAATTGATAAATTGTGTAGCTGCAAGGAAACCTTTTTTGACTGAGGATCACAATAGCAGACAAATTGCGTTTTGTGATCAATTCATAAACCGTTAAGATCACTTTTAGTCTAACTTTGGATTTTTCGAATTAAAAAATGTTTCAATCATATAGCCTGAGTACTTAGTTGTAGGAATAAAACCAAAAAGCCTACAAATCGAAATGGGAACTATAAAACCAACAGACAATTCTAAATACTTGGGAGTCCAAATAACATCAAAAGCAGGAAGTAGCGAAGAAATACATTCCAGGATTGGCCAAGCAAGATCAGCCAACAGACAGCTACACGGACTATTATGGAATAAAAAAATAACAAAAAGAAAATAAAAGAAGAATTTATAAAACAATAATAGAAAGTATTGGACTGTACGGCGCCGTACTCTGGGAAATAAACCAAAGAAACAAATAAAAAATTATGGCCATGGAAATGAACTACTGGAGACGATGTTGCCAGCTCACTAGACTTGATAGGGTGAGAAACGAAGATATTCGGAGAGAAATGAAAATCGATCTAGACATAATAGACACAATCGAAGCCAAAAGACTTAACTGGTATAGACACCTCCAGAGAATGCCGGAAAATAGATAGCCAAAAAAAATAAAAAGAAGAATGGACTCCGCCAACTAGAAGAAAACGAGGTAGACCAAGATTATCCTGGAGAGACGATGTCGACGATGCAATGACCGCCAGAGATCTAACAACTGAAGATTGCTTCGACAGAAAAGCTGAAAATTAGGATGCGAGAAGCGGCGCCAGCTGTAGAAGACTCGCTTATATATATATATATATATATATATATATATATATATATATATATATTATATATATAATATATATATATATATATATATATATATATATATATATATATTATATATATATATATATATATAATATATATATATATATATATATATATATATATCATATCGTAGAGCCATGGTCGAATAAGACTTTACAGGCAGTTAAATCTTAACTGTCTTTTCCTTGTCATAGGGTACTTTCCTGCGAAAGTTACATGTAAATAAACAAACTGTTTACTAATTGTAATTTATATTGGAGATCGTAAATAAATGGAAAGTTAAAGAAATATAAATTAAAATTTACTTAAAATTAACTTAAAAATAAAAAACAATGAACAAGACGTCAAGTTTGTCAGAATTTTTTTTTAAATATTAAATATTAATCCCAACACAAGGAACTTCATAAACAAAAAAACAAGGTCAACTTTGTTTTGATTCGAATTAATTAAACAGCTAGATCTTATCGTCTGCGTTTACCGCGTTCAAAAATACACTTATCTTTGTGTTTATTTCGTAATATACAACTTCAATTTGTTGACTATCTGGTTTTTTCAATACAGTCTTTGTTGTATGTACTTTTATCTTTTCGCAACTTTGCACAACGAAACAGACCTTGACTTTAGACCCTCTCTAAAAAGCAGTAAATTTAGTTTCATAAAAAGATACATCCAGCATTATTGAATAAGAGCATGTTTTGCTCATTTGGAATTAATTCTTTTTGAACATATAACCACAATTCAACATTCTGATTTAAGTCTATCGGTCTTTATAACATCCCTAATACTAGTATTTATACGTGATTAGGAATTTTTCCACTTAGCAAATTTTTGGCAATTCTGTTAGCGTCAAAAAGGTCAGAAGTAAATTCGTGCCTGATAAAAATACTTTTTACCTAGAATTTACGTTTATTTACAATCATTTAAAATCCAATCAATTTTTATCAGGACTGAAATACACTTTTTATTTATTTGTGATTGTGATTGATTGTGATGAATGTGATCACATAGACATTTGTGATGTTCGCTGAAGCATTAGATCAAAAAGTTTCTCAGCTAGAACCGTGTTCTGATTCATACGATAAATTTGTACAAATCGTAAAACAATTGTCACGAAAATATATTCCTAGAGGTTGCTGAACCGAATACATAGTTGGGATTCATGAAGAATCTTATAACGGCTAGCTCATTAATTGCACCTTGAAACCCCTCAGGGGTGGTGTTCGGCATAAACTAATTTAATTTGAGAAATCGGGAATTATTAATAAAATAATTTTTCAACACATATCTTTATTTATTTTATAAGTTAATAAAATAATAAATCAAAATATAATAACAATTAAAAATTGAGGTTCTAGCAGCAGGGAATTAAGCATCTATACATAAAAATTCAAAGAAAGAAAGAACTTAGCTTAACTCTATGAGAAATCCTCCTGTTGCTCTCTTCTCAACTCGAACCATAAACTATTTGCAAAAAAACCATGCCTCTAAGCCAAAACCATGTGGATTCTCAAAACCAAGATGGATTTTCTTATTCCAAAAACAAGGTCAACGTAGATTTTCTTATATCATAACCAAGGTGGCTAGAAAAACAAAAGTGGATATAAAATTCGTCATGGCACGAGTTTTGTCCAACAACAGAAGAATTCTGGCAAGCGGAAAGCTCTTCTCTCTAACAACTGTATACCGGTCCATAACTCTCTGATGTTGCCAAAATTCACAAATTAATAATTGCAATTAATCGATAAATTATTAAATGAAAAACGAAGAAGACAAAGTTGTGCGATTAATACCAGTGATTTATATTGAATTATTATTATTACAGCAAAGGTAAAAAGAAAATAAAAATTGTAAGCAGTTTTTAAGTACTAGCGTACACAAAATTGTACGGAAAACTAACAGTGCTAATGTTTTTGATTAATCTATGAAAATATGTTAGAAGTTTCTGACCACGAGGACTTATTTTTTAGTACGTTGTAAAAAGAACAAAGTATTCTTACCCAGACAGTTGGAAGTTTCTGACCACGAGGACTTATTTTTTAGTACCTTGTCGTTTGCTGGTTTATTTTAAAAAGAAATTAAATCGGATCGGATTGATAGAAAAAATTATTTAGAGGTGGGGATTCGGTTTCTTGTATGATAAAGTAAGCGAAGGTATAACTACGAGGGGACTTAAGAAATTAATCGGTGAATTTATTTGTAATAGGAAAATATTGAAATGAAATATAGGAATACAAACAAAGGAAAAAGAAGTTATTATCAACGAAAATCAAATAGTATGAGCAGAAAATAATGGAAAGTACTTTGAAATTAATAAGAATAAAATGTAACGTTTTAAACGTTACAATCTAAACCCCTACTTAAACGATACGAGCAGCTATATGAAGACGATCCCTTTTCGAAAGCAACAATACAGGCTAGGGAGGAAGTGCTACATGCGATGTCCGCCAACAGAACGGACAGGTGGTGCAAGCTGGTCACGACAATCTGACAAAAGTCACATCCGATCAGATAGCCCATCGTCTACTGATGAATGGTAAGACGACATTAAGGAAGAACAAAGTGAGAGTAAAACGAAATATCGACGAAGAAGAGGATGTTCTAGGTACCTCCTTTTGTCTGGAGAAGATAAGAGGTGCTATCCATAAAGTGAAAGACAATAAAGTGGCTGGTAAAAATGATGAACAATTGCATCCGTACATTCCAAATCCCCAAAATCTGGAGGAAAGCTAAAGTGGTGGCCCTCTTAAGACCAGAAAAACATCCAGTGGATACAAAGAGATTTAGACCTGTCTCTCTTTTTTTGTGACCTTTTCAAGGCGTTCGAAAGAATGATACTGAACCGGGTCGCTGAATCTGTGGACGCCAAAATTATTCCTGAACAAGCCGGGTTTAGACTCGGAAACTGTTGCTGTAGTCAAACTCCTAATCTCACCCAACATATTGAAGATGGGTTTGAACGGAAAGAAATAACAGGAGTAGCGTTCTTAGACCTAACTGCCGCCTGTGACACAGTTAATCTTCTGGCTTCTGGTATATTTTACGAATTTACAATGTCTTTTCCAGAATAGACGCTTCTACGTAACGCTCCCCCGTCCAAGAACAGTCGGTAGAGGGATAAAAAAAATTTAATCCCACAAGGAAGTGTCCTCGCGCCGATATTATACATCATTTACACCAACGACCAACTCAAAAACCAACAAACAAGATAGTTTATTTACCTGGAAGATACAGCTGTGGCAGCTAAGGGGAGTACCTTCAATGAAGTCGAAGTAAAACTGACAGATGCCCCAGAAAACTTAGCACTATACTATGACAAAAACCATCTGAAACCCTTTTAAATCATTTTCGGTTAGATTTATTGAAATACAACACAAAAGGTTATACCTCTAAATTACTTGAGAAAGAAAAGTCATTCTTCGCGCTCAAAATTATTAAAGAGATTTTTTCATCTCACTTTCTACTAGGTTCTTCAATTTTGTGAAATTTTATAACAACTTTAGCCTTTATGATCCATCATCCAGCCTTCATTTATCACGTCCACTGCTGTGCATAGGCTTCCCTTAAACTTCTCAATTCTTTGCGATTTTGTGCTCTTTGCCTTTATGATTAGATTTGTTAATAATGCCAAACTGGGATCTAGGAAACTGGACACAATTACTTACATAAATTTAATAGATTATCGTCACATTTATTAGTTATATTCAATACATTTACGTAGAATTTCATTTAGGCAGTACATATGTTATTTAATACCATTCGCATTTTCTTTGTAGAGTCTCTAAAGTTTAATCATGATTAATTCTGAATTTTATCACCTAAATATTAATTTTAGATTTTTTTATAGACATGCTATTTTTCTTTATTGTACCGGGTGGTCCAATAAGCCGATCTCTCGGCTATATATCAGAAACTATTCATGTTGTAACTTTAGGAGAAAAAATTCCTTAGTAAAAGTGGCCAAGAGAAATCGCTGGAAATAACTTTCAAGATTCTGGATTAACCGCTAGGGGGCGTAACCTGCGAAGAAAATTTTGAAAACTAGTTTTTTGGGAAATATGTCCAATTATACCAAGTGTTTAATAAGTAAACTAGAAAGAGGCATATATTCTGCACAAAGTTGTTCAAGTACTTTTTTTTTATTTTTTCAAATAAAGGGTGGGGGAGAGTGGGAAAGTATTTGTGGATAAATACCTATAACTTTGGTTTGGATCGACCGATTTTAACAAAATTAGTGTCATTAGAAAGAGTATGGATGAATTAATTTAAATCTACTATAAAATAATTGCATTTAGTTTTAATTGTCGTAGGTAGAGGGTACTTTCGAATAGAAAAAATTAAAATTTGTTTTTCTTTAAAATTTTTAATAGAAACACCTATTTATTGTAAATTATAATAGAACTGGATTAAATTCATAACAAAATGGTGCAAACCGCATGTTAATAGCTTTTATCGAACTCGAGATATGAATAAAAACGCATAAACATAAGTAAGTATAGTATTGACACACCCTGTATTATAAAATAAATTAAAAAATAAGTCAGTAGGTACTTTCAAAATTTTTATACCAAAAAACTCTTAATTTTGATACCTATTTTGACCATTGTTATTTCATATGATTAAAAATTGTTTTTTCGAAACTAAATAGGCTACGACAATGAATTTGACAGGGAGTTCATATTGTTTATTTATTGACAGCAGTCAAAATATTGTTAAGAAGTGTTATTATGTATTATAATTTGAATTGAAAATTGCATTTTTTTCAATAGATATTAATATTGGTAATATTAGTAATTAATTATCAGTGCAAATAATTCGTGATGAGTATATCAAATTGTATGATATGATTGGAGTTTATTTCGAATATCACCAAAATGGCGCTATTGCCTCACGTATATATTCTGTAAGATATCCTGGCAGGAGATATTGTGGCAAAGAAGTAGAGATTTCGGACTACTTATATGTGGATTCTGTTGAATTAAAGCAAGAACATTGATTGAATTATCTTCGGTCATAACTCTACTACGTCGTTTAAAACAAGGACGAGAAAAACTACCAGTTGCTTTTAATCTTTTCGCCTTTCTTTCAAATACTTCTTTGCCATAATGTGTTCTGTCACGATATCTTACAAATATATACGTGAGGCAATAGCGGCATTTTGGTGACATTCGAAATAAACTCCAATCATATCATACAATTTGATATACTCATCACGAATTATTTGTACTGATAATCTATTGAAAAAAGTGCAATCTTTAATTCGAATTATAATATAGCACTTCTTAACAATGTTTTGACTGCTGTCAATAAATAAACAATATGAACTCCCCGTCAAATTCATTGTCGTAGCCTACTTAGTTTTGAAAATACTCTTTTTTATAAAATAGGTATCAACATTAAGATTCTTCTGCTATAAAAAAATTTGAAAATACCTACTGACTTATTTTTTAATGTAATTTATAATACAGGGTGTGTCAATACTATACTTACTTATGTTTATGAGTTTTTATTCATATCTCGAGTTCAACAAAAGCTATTAACATGCGGTTTACTCCATTTTGTTACGAATTTATTCCAGTTCCATTATAATTTACAATAAATAGGTGTTTCCATTAAAAATCTTGAAGAAAAACAAATTTTAATTTTTTTAATTTGAAAGTCCCCTCTACCTACGACTATGAAAACTAAATTCAAGTATTTTATAGTAGATGTGAATTAATTTATCCACACTCTTTCTAATGACACTAATTTCAATAAAATCGGTTGGATCAAACCAAAGTTATAGGTATTTATCCACAAATACTTTCCCACTCTCCCCCACCCTTTATTTAAAAAAATAAAAAAAAAGTACTTGAACAACTTTGTGCAGAATTTATGCCCCTTTCTAGTTTACTTATTTAATACTTGGTATAATTGGACATATTTCCCAAAAAACTGGTTTTCAAAATTTTCTTCGCAGGTTACGCCCCCTAGCGGTTAATCCAGAATCTTGAAAGTTATTTCCAGCGATTTCTCTTGGCCATTTTTACTAAGGAATTTTTTTTCCTAAAGTTATAACATGAATAGTTTCTGATATATAGCCGAGAGATCGGCTTATTGGACCACCAGGTACATATTTTTATGTTATCTGTTTTACGTTAATCCGTTCTGTAGGGGACTTAGAGTAAGATAAAATACCTGAAACAATAACTGTGAAACAGAAACAGCAACAAATGTCTAAACCCTTAAACGAAAGGTACAGAAAGAGTACGACAATTTTTTATTTAGAACTACATTTTTTGATTATTTTTCATTTGTCACCGGTCTATAATTTTATTGCATATAATCAAGTGCTTATATGCGTGTATAATTTGCAATCACCCTGTAAATGAAATCTTCTTCAGTAAGCCAGCCTAATGAGCTTAGCGCGTGCTGGTACTCACCACCATCCCAAGAATCAAGTTTCCGACATTTTTTATTCCCATCGTAGTTGGCTTTGTGCAAGCCAGCCCGGCTAGGCAGACAGACTGGCTATCATATCAGTACAGACAGTAGGCATCACAAGCGTGTGTCGGTGAGTGCACAACCACGCTTTGGTTCAAACGTTCGCGTGCAGTTCGCAATTGCCGCTTATTTTTAAATACAAAGGATTATGGCCTAAGATGACTATTTTTTCGTTATCTTCGGCGAATTTGTGATAAAACACGCACGTGTTAGGTATACGTATTTTTTTGTTTAGGTTTAGATAATGTTTCGCGAGGTTAAGAAGCTAAAATTGGACTTTAAATTTTGTAAATTGTTTTAGTTTGTTTTGTATTCTAAGTTTAGTGAAACGAGGAAACATGAGTGGACTTGTATTGGTGTCTTTGATCGTCTTCAACCTTGGTTATGTTATAAATTATGTAAGTATAAAAGTATTGATTATAATCACAAAACTAAGGGTGTATATTTTATTAAAACTTAACAACTACATAATGGTTTTTGAGAAACTGCATCGATTTGCTTAAAATTTTGACAGTAGTTAAGATTTAGCACAAGGATCAAAATCTGCCCTATGGAAATATATAATTTTCCTCTGAGGGTGGAAAAAGTTAAAAAAAACGGTTTTTAGCAAATAAGTCAAAATTTTTCGATTTTATCGGGAACACTGTTTAGATATAAAATGAAACTTATAAAAAAAGAAGATTTGTTTAATATTATTACCGTAAACTTAATATTAACAAAGCTACGGATGTTCGAAAGTAGACATTTATTCATCGAATTCAAAAAGTTAAACACATATGACGTTGAATAATAATTATTGTAAGTTTTTCATAGAAATCTTATAGAAACTTTTTAAAAGATCCTCAAAAACCGCATTTTTGACGCATAGACGCATATTTGGTACTTCTAGAGTGACTTCTTTGACAAGTAGTACAGTTGTTTAAATAATCGCTCTCCAGGATAAACAAATTAAATAACATAAACTATTTTGTTGATCTGTTTGAAATTTAGCGCTCTTTGATAACTGACTAACTACCACTATTTTGAGTTATTCTGTTACATGTCGTTATGCAAAAAACACAAAGATATTATAAAATACTGCAAAAATAATGATTTTTTGTTTATGTATTTTAATATAGAAACTCGCAAATTAATTAACTTTTTATGATCTAATTTTATTTAAACCATTTTTTCTCTTGTATAAGAAACTTTTTATAGACAAAAATTATTTTTTCCACTTTTTACGATTGTTTAATAAAAAATCAAAGCAAAATTATAATCCGTTCACAAATTGTTGAGAGCACGAAATGTGCCTCAAAGTCATAAAACGGTCGTAAAATTTGTATCATCATAGGCGTTCCTGGTAATTATTTACTAAGCCGGAACGCCTTAAAAATGCCCAATTTTTTGTGAACTTAGCCGAGAAAGTGAAAACAACCTCAAATTTTAATGTTTTCTTTGCTTTAAACTATTAAAAGTGCCCAAATAATCAAAAAATCAGAAAAAATACAAAAAAAAAGTATTATGAACCAAAAAAAAATTACATAAAAAGCAAAGAAAAGTATATATAAATGTCTTAATAAAAAAAAACGTAACTAAAACATATTAAATATCACTATTTTTTACTGTAAAATTATGAAAAAAATGCGTAAAATTGTTTAAAATAATCAAGATTTTTAATATTTCAAAACAATATGGCGGCCATGCGCAAGAAGTTAAATTTTATGTACTTTTGACATTGTTGCCAGTTTTAACATTTAAAATACCTAAAATTTAATGAAAATTACATTTACATTTTAATATTAAAAATGCAAACCAATAAACCAAATCTAACCCAACAAGAAAACATGACAATAAAACTAAACCAACCTAACCTAACTTAACGCTCGTAAAAAAGCAGTACAATAATTGTAATAAGAATAAAATTTTGTAATATAATTAAAAATCAATTTTTTTATTTTTCATAAGAAAATATGATAATAAACGTAAAGAAACGTAACCAAACCTAACCTGCCCCTTGTAAAAAAGGTATAATTTTCAGTTAAAAGTAGGAATATAATTAAAAATCAAATTTTTTATTTTTCATAAGAAAATATGATAATAAACGTAAAGAAACGTAACCAAACCTAACCTGACCCTTGTAAAAAAGGTATAATTTTCAGTTAAAAATAGGTAATAATAAAATGTTATTTTAATGTCCAATTTGAAATTAATTAGAAAACATAATTTTGAATAACTATGGCAACACTGGTTAAAATTACCATTTTTGACCATAAGAAACAGTTGTCATTCCTGTCATTTCTTGTTGTTTCATGGTAAATAATGGCGAATAATGGCGGTGGCTTTTAAAAATCGGGCATATTTTAAATGGAAATTACATAAAAAATAACGTCTTGCACCGCATAAAAATCATTGCACAATTATTAGTAAGTGAAGCAGAATTCATTGATATAAATTTCATCTCCGTAAACATGGTTCCGGCTTATTACACTAGTACCGCGTTCCTGAGGTATTTATTTATTAAAATTAATGCGCTTTACATTTATTTTCCTTTCCAAAATGTTTATCAATATTAATAATATTGATATATTATTAATATTGATATTGATATATTATTGATAATTGATATATATTAAATAAATTTAATACTAATATATTTAGCAAAAAACAATTAAAACTTTCACGGCTAATGTTGGTTATTATATTATATTAATAAAAATAATAATTTAACCATTAACAATTTTGTAAATAAGAATACCTTGTCTCTTTGGATATTTCAATACTAATCTTCGCGTTTAATCACTTTACTAGAAAACCTGGTATTCATATCCGAAGGTACTATCCGTTTCAAGATAATTAGGATGGAATTCCCCAGATTTTTAATACTATAATGGGTATAGATGCCGGCTTTGGCCACGTGCCTCGTCTGTTTAGTTTATATTCGAAACTTAACTTGAAAGGGTGAAGTTATTACGAACGAAAACAATTTTTTTGTTTAGTACGTTTTTGATCGCATGTAATTTACGGCTCGTCGGTGTTTCCGCGTCTACGGCAGTAATTAGCGTCTCGAATATTTCTTTTGCGAATTATATGCAGTGCGTGAGTGATTTTTATTCCATATACCTACGAACATATACGCACCTTTCGCTCGTGCTTGTTTTGTTGGATTGTTTGTGATGGCTTAATCATCAACATCAAGTTTTACACCGGTACTGTTGCTTAATGTCAGTAAGTCTGTCTATTCACCAAGAGAGAAGACTATTGTCCACAAAGTTCCTATCAGAAAGAAAAAAACACGGTATAGCTAACCCAAACACAAACGAACACTTAAAGAGAGGGAAAAAGCCTATTGAAATTGATGAATTTGCCAAAAATGGTATTCGAAGGAAAATTCATGGATTTTCAACCCTCAAGACTACTCGGATTCCGAAGTTGATCCTATTTGTTTTAAATTTGAATAGTTTTCTAATCGTAATTATATAGGGTAATTAATAATAGTTGTAATCTTAAGGTATTAAAGGTATTAAAAAGCATTTTTGAAAAATTTAAAAGGCAGAATGAAATATTTATTAGAATAAATAAAAAGTTTCTTTTGCATGCAATATTTTCAATTAAAAATTATACTATACTTTCTATTTTATTTTCACCCCTGTTACATAACATATTAAAATAAACATTGTAGAAGTTTTCAGGGACTTTCTGCCCTCAGTAATAATGTAATCTTTCAATCTGCGTTTAAATTTTTCAAAAATATTTATTAGTTTTCTCCGGATTCGAAAATAATGGATACATTTAAAACACATTGAAAATTTTGCCAGGCGACATTTGGCGCCTTTCCCCTTAATTAAATAAATGTATCTTTTACAAATGGCAAGAAACTTTTTATTTTTGAATAAAATAAAGAAGTTTTATTAAAACAAAAATACAATTTACATAAGTACAATTTAAAAAATATACAATTAATTCAGATACAAGGTGGCTTAGTCGAAAACATCTTAAACCGTCAGTTTCAGGTTGGTTTTTACTATTATATCGTATTACCTATCCTCTCTTATGTCAGTTCTCTAATTAAGGTTAAACTTGTAGTGAGCTACCGACAAATTGTGATTCTATTATACAAATTTTTTTATCTCGTTATAATTCCTGAAAAAAAGCTTTACAGTTCTTTAAGCAGTTTAATCTCATACTTCCTTTTATTTTTGTTGTGAAAATGTTTCTGTCTTCTAACCCTGATATGAAATTCAGAATTTACTCGTGTTTCGCTTTTTGCATAATCCTATACAAAAAAGGTCTAGGTACCTGACCACGGGAACATACACCTAGTGGTGCATCTCTAGTCTAAACAAAACCATTTATCTAGATAAATAATAAATATTATCTATGGTATCCTTCTTGGAATCTCAACAGTGACGCTTAAAATTACATGAAAATCATAAAGTATATCTTATTCCTAAAAGTATAAAACTATCTGAACGACGGACGTCAACAAATTATGTATTTTTCGGATTAGCACTATCACCCACAAATAACCTACCTAATTATTTAAATTTCGTAATAACAACAACAATGGTGTGAGCAAACTTACTACATTTTGCATTTTGTTTAGATAATAATCGGTGTATTAACACCAATAAAATTACCATAAATTTAACGTGCCTGCAGACAACTATCGACAAAAAAGTTGCTTTAGCGATAAATCTGATATAACTATATAAACAATTAGCATAATGTGGTTTTGATGTTATAGGTTTAGATTTCTATAATTTGCATCAATACAATTGTTTTCTTAATGTAATTTGTATATGGTAAATAAATAGATTCTAGATAAATATACACAATTAATAATACATTTTACAAATTGTTAACTAATAATTATTTTTCTGTACAAACTTTTAATAATTCTACGGATTTATTTAGAATTCATGTAATTACTTTGTGTACTTTTATTCATATTTCGAGCTTGAATGTGAAAATTTTGGTCAAATTCAAAGTATTTCAGTTTTATTATTTTTAGCCCTATTTCGATGATTTTTTTAGCACACTGTGTAAAAATTTATAAATTTTAATTTAGTATAGTGAGTTTTGAGAAAATTTTGTATTTGACTTATTATACAGGGTTAATCAAAAAGTGGTTTTTTATCCTAACTTTGAAACACCCTGTGGAATAATTCCGTCAGCGGATTTTCATAAAACCTTGTTTTTTGGTTGCAACCATGTCTTCTAAGTATTATGTTTTTTGTTTCATGTGAAAATATGGATTGGTTCATTTTTAGGAGCAAAATGACTTTGCCACCCACAATTTACGACTTTTCCTATTATTACCATTCTCTTTTGTATTAATTTGTAATACGACGATGGGGGCTTTGGTGACTGATACCGGAGGAATGTCAAATCGACATCCTAAAAGCACTGTTATTAAATAATAATTAAAAGCAACGACATGATCTTGATTTTAATGAACAATGATAACAATAACAAAACATTAAAAAAAAACAACTTTAATGTAACTTATCCTAAGGCCGAAAATAACAAAGAAAAACTACTAAAAAAGATATTTTGTACTTATGTATATGTATAATTTGTATTGCCTACCCCAGCCTCTATAACTGCCTGTAGACGTCAGCTCATACTGTATTTGAGGTAGCGAATATTATCTTGCTGAATGTTTTGCCATTCCTTTTCTAGAGCCAAGCGAAATTCGTCAATTGATTCTGGTGCGACCTCTATATTTCTGCCAAGCATGTCCCAAACGTGCTTTATTGGGTTCAGATCTGGCAAACATGTTGGCAAGTTCATTTTATTAATACCAACTTCCTCTAAATATTGTGTGACACACATTGCAGAGTGAGGTCGCACATTATCTTGCATTAATAGAACATCATCTCCAATATATTGAGAAAAGGGTACTACGTGATTCGCTAAAATTTCCTCAATATATCGGTGTGCAGTCAACGAACCCTCAATAAATACCAATTCAGTGTGCGCCTCTTGGGATATTCCTGCCCATACCATCACAGAACCCCCTCCATGGCTAACACGGGGACTGAAAGCGTACTCCGCAAATCGCTCTCCAGTTCTCCAGTTCAACTCTATACTCCTTCTCTCCAATTTAGTGAGTAAAGACAGTATCTCGACTCATCCGTAAAAAGAACATTATTCAAATGTAAATGTTCCGTAGAAAATTGTAATCTAGCCACTCTGTGCCATGGAAGTAATTTGGGCCCAGTTGCTGGTCTTCAAATTTTCAAACCAAATTCATGTAATCTTCGACGAACTCTAAATACACTTACATTATTGCCTAGGACCTCTTGAAGCTGATTTCTTGTTTGCACAGCTGTTAAGTGACGATCCCGCAAAGCGTTGACGTATTTTGGTGCTTCCTGCCACTCACCCCTTTACGTTTGTTTGTTCCAGTTCATATAAAATGAACTAGCCTTTTAATGGTAGAGTAACGAGTATGCCACATGTTCATAAATTCGCCCATCTTCAACCAGAGCAACGGCTTTCGCACAATCTTCAACACTAACTAGAGAAGAGCATAATTTGCATATTTTGTTTATTTTATGCAAAAATAGCGTTTTTGCATATTCTTGAAAAAACTGTCATAATTAGTACATAATTTTTACATGACTAAAGAGCAAGATCAATTTTTAAGCAAAAGTATTTTTATATTTATATAAATTTTATAAATTATTTAAATTTATTTAATTTTATATAAATTTATATAAAAATGTATGTAAATTTATATAAATTTTATATTTTATATTTTTATAAAAATAAAAATTTTATTTTTATTTTATTACAGTGGAGCGTCGATTATCCGAACTAATTGGGGGACATAAGTGTGGGAAAATCGGTTTTTTTTTAATAATTGAACTGTATTAAGATAGCCATATTTACATACCTACAAATAGGAATTATACAAAAAGATGCAGTCGTTGCAACAAAACATATTCTTATAATATTCAATTCTCGCCTGTCGAAGCAAGCATTTACGAGCCGCTAGGTCACGCAGTCTTTTTATTTCAACATCGATGAATTAAGGCATTATCAAGAAGCAATAATGTTTTCTCTCTTCAGTCATTTTTTAATTGATCGGCTTTATCAGAGAATATAAAAGTTTCCATAAACCATTGCATGAAAATTATACTATCCATCCAAGCACCCTTTTGAGAAGTGTTAGGCATAGCAGACATTTTAATGTGTTTAAAACAACGTGGTTTCTTGCTTGTACCAATGACAAGCATGGCCATCAGTGATACGATCCTTACTTATTTTAGGTCCACGTGCTCATAAAATTCATGACGTGCTGCAAGAGTTTTTCATGGCAAAGCTTTCCAATTGAGCCTAGTTTCGTCTGCATGGTAAACGTTTTGGAGAGCGTAGTTTTCTTCCTTCAGTAATTTCCTTAATTTAATTTAGAATTAATCTGCATCAGCACAGTTTTTATCCTTGTAATTGAAGCTCATGAATGCCATGTCTCGACTTAAATCGTTTTAATCAGCTTATACTTGCTTTGAAATTTGACATCTCTCCAGGTTTTTTGTTGAATTGAACTGCTTTTTCACACGTTTCAATGTCCACTTCGGAAATCGTTCTCAAATTAAAAAAGTGGAAATTGAAACGTCAATAAACGTATTTTTATCTTTAATTGTGGCTTATTCCCAGTTAAATAGTAATTAATTTAAAATGCCACAAGAAAATAGCTTCAGAACACTTCTATATTATCTAAATCCGTGTTTGAGGAAAGTTTTATTGTTTTATGACTTTTGGATCCGTCAGAAGAATCAAGTTGGGACATAAACTGACTTTATCTTCTTCTTCTTGTTCTTTTCCTTTTTATAAGCAATTCTGCTTGTTCACTGGCGGATTAATACCTCTATGGAAGGTTGTCACTTCATCTTTGCGCGTTCGTCCGATACTTCTACTGCCGATTGGTGACTTATCTCTTGGTATTTTGACGACACAAGTCTTACGCATTCTGCTTATGTGGTTATTCCATTTTTTTTTCTATTTTGTGTCCATCCATTGGTTACACAGACTGCCAGGATGCCTTAATAACATTATATGGCGAAACAGACACAATAATACTCAGATGAAATCAAGAATTTACAAAGCCAGTGTAAGACCAACAATGACATATGCCTCAGAAACAAGACCCGACACAGGCACAACGCAAAAGCTACTAGAAACGGTAGAGATGAGAGTACTGAGAATAATTATAGAAAATACGTTGAGAAATCTTAAGGGAAGTGAAGACATTCAAAGAAAGTTACTTTATGGGATATAAAAACCCCCATCGGCAGCGTACAACTGACACTGGGAGGTAAACAGCTAGAGAAGATCGACAAATATAAGTACCCGGGAGCAATCAAAAACTCCCAATTAGTCCCAGATGAAGAGACAAAAGTCAGAATAGAAATATTCCGAAATGGATTTGTAAAATACAACTTAGTGTTCACAAATAAGAAATTAAGTTTGGTCAGTAGATTGCGGTTCAATATATTTCTGGTGTCATCTAGAGCAGCAACTGTGACATTGAAATCCCAATCGATAAAAAATTCCTTGGGCAGCTAAAATCATAAATAAAGGAGTTAAAGTCGCGTGAGATACAATAGAAAATTTCTGAAGACAGTTAAGATCAGAAAAACATACTTCGAAATGATAAATAGTCTCTTACAAGTAATGATGCAAGAATATATGGTAGATAATGTTTTCTTCGTTTTGATATTTTGTTTTATAACATCATCAACATTTTTGTTGTACGACTAATTTTTTGCGTTACCAACTAACATTGATTTATAAGAATTAATATTTTTAAATATAATAAAAAGCAAAATATAAAAAATTACAGATTATAATAACGGAAGAGAGACTAGAAAATTTTACAAGGAAACCAAGCAATAAACCCAAGGATACATGACAAAATCAGCAGTTTGCGAGGACAAAAACGGGGCAATTATCAGCGAGAAAGAGAAAATAATGAAAAGGTGGAAGGAGCACTTTCAAGAGCTGTTAAACCCAGAAAAAGTACAAAACGAAGGAGAAGAAATAATTCACCACACAGCAGAACAACTAATTGAGCAACCAACATTGGAAGAAACGATAAACGTCATAAAACATCTAAAAAATAACAAAGCACCTGGCACAGATGGAATAACTGCAGAACTGATAAAGAATGGTGTACATGGGCTATGGAGGCGTATTCATAAACTAATCGACCGCATATGGACACCAACAAGGCATCCCAGAAGATTGGAAAGTAGGGATCATACTTCCTATATACAAAGGGGGAGACAAACGACTCTGCAAAAATTATAGGGGCATAACAGTTTTAAATGTCGTCTACAAGATATTATCAGGAATTATATACAGCCGCCTAGAATTGTCTTCGGAGGAGATGGTTGGTGAATAACAATGTAGCTTCAGACCAAAGAGGTCAACTATAGACCAAATACATATGTTAAGAGGTATACATGACAAATGTGTTGAATATAACATACCTATTTACGATTTCAAACAGGCGTTTGATGGAGTAGATCGACAAAAGATGTTAAAGCAACTATATACAGTATAGGTAAAATTTTAAGGTCGGTACGGTAAAATTTAACAGGATATCTAACGCAGATATAAAATCATATTTTTAACGAATTAGACAAAGATAACAATCATATTTCCCCTTCGTCTCCCCTCCTAAAATCCTTTTAACACTCATTGGCCATTGCCCATTAGTGAGACGATTAGTTCCGATCAGATATTCTCTGGTTCCGATCCTAATATACCTAAAAAACTAGAGGTGGGTCTTCTCGTTTTTTTAATTTTTATCGGAACCGTTTTTCGTAAACTGTAACTAGTTGATTGTTTACCAGTATTCAAATTAGCGAGTACACAAACATATTAGCTATTATCGTTTATGTGTATAAGTATTAAAATAAAAGAACCTAACGAAGGATATATTTATTGTAACTTGAAAAATAAATTAAATAATACAAATGGTACTTAAATAGTTACATTTACATTACACATTATTAAATCGCGAATCGTCTAAATTGACATTTAAAAACATAAGTTTTTCCACTTTTCTTGTTAATCGCGTTCTTCTTTTATTTAAAATTATACCAGATGTTAAACATGTGTTCACAAGGAAAAGATTTTGTTACAATACTACAACATTTTATGAATATAGTGGTTAAGTTACGATATACATGGCGATGGTTTTTTCACCACGGTAATGGACAGTTCCAATCTCCGTTCGAAATTGTTTGTGGGTAATATATCATCAGACAATTACATGTCGACTTCTTTTATACCTCTCGATACAGGTGTATGTTTAGATGAGTCATGTCCAATTAATTCATCAAAAATACACCATGGACTTAAGTCATCTTTATCAGTTTCTTTTTCTTGGACTGATTGATTTTCAAGATTAACTAAACTTTTCGTTTCATCCATTTTCCATAGTTAAAGAACCAGCTTTTAAAAAGTTTGCAGGGTGGATTCCTGGATATAAACCGCCAACAAGAAAAACTTTGTCAGGTTCATTACTTCAGGAATGTTATGTCAAAAGTGAGCAAATTATTAGATCGCAAGTTGTTAAAGAAGTAGAAAATATCTGTATTACTACTGACCTCTGGACATCTGGAGTAACTGAGAGTTACTTCGCATTAACAGGACAATATTTAACCGAAAATTGAGTATTCAAAACTTTTTTATTAGGCTGCTGCCATTTTTCTGGAAACCATAATCCAGAAAACAGCGATTACTGAAATTATTAATCAGTCGGGTCTAAAACGAAAAGTAAATTTTGCAGTAACTGATAATTCCTAAAATATGGTCAAAGCTATTAAATATGTTTTGTTTTATGATGATTGTGATTTATGATGATGATTAAATTTATTGGTGGGGGACGCACTTAAATGCTGTCGTGTACAAATAGATAAAATAAAAAGTCCTTTTTTCGACAATTCTGCAAAAAAACACATTTCAAAAAAGTACCTTATCTTCAGAAAGGCTGTTAAAGTATTAATTACAACAGAACACAGTTCCCAAACGGTCAATCCAAGACGTGGAAACTAGGAAGAACTTCACCTATTACATGTTAAAAAGAATGACCGAGTTAGAAGAGGCAACCCGTTCCACATTGGTATTAAATAATACAGACTTAGACTTAAGCCTAATCTAAATAAAGAACACTGGATTATTTGTTCTCAACTTTCCCAAATTTTACGGCCGTTTAAAAAAATAACAAGTACAATGAGTGACCAAAAATACTTGAATGCTAGTTCAGTGATTGTTATGGTACGCTGCCTGCAAGAATCTTGCAATAAAATTTTAGCAAACGGCATACTTACATCCATAGTATATGACATAGTACAATTACTAATATCGGGTTTAGCAAAAAGATTTAGAGGGATAGAACAGAGTGGCACATTGTCATTATGTACATTTATGGATTCACGATTTAAAGTGCAGAACAAAACAAAAAGTTAAGAAGCTGGTTACTTCTATAATTAACGAACAAGAAGATTGTACTATTGAAAATCAACCAGTACAAGAAAAAGAAACCAATAAATATGACTTAAGTCCATGGTGTATTTTTGATCAATTAATTGGAGATGACTCATCTACACGTACACCTGCATGGAGAGTCCATTACAACGGTGGAAAAACCATCGCCATGTATATCCTAACTTAACCACTATATTCATAAAGTATTGTAAATGTGAACACATGTTCAAAATCTGGTTTAATTTTACATAAAAAAGAATACGGTTAACAAGAAGTAAAGTAGAAAAACTTATGTTTTATGTCAATTTAGACTATTCGCGATTTAATAATAACGTGTAATGTAAATGTAAGTCCGATTTACTATTTGTATTGTTTAGTTTAGAACAGAATATTTAAAACAGAATATTTAAAAATTGGAGGAAATACCACAGATCTGAGGCTTGAAAACGCAGTCATAAAAGGCTGCAACCAGTATAAATATCTAGGAAGCATCATATCAGCAGATGGCAGAGTTAAGATAGATGTACAAAACCGAATAACCCAAGGGAAAAAGTGCATCCGAATACTGAATTCATTACTGTGGTCTAATAAAATAAAGATGCATACCAAACTTCGCGTATACAGAGCAATTGTAGAACCAATTACCACATATGGTGCCGAATGTTGGACGATGACAAAGAATGAACGAGATAAAGTAGACGTTGTGGAAATGGATTATCTTAGAAGGTCATGTCGAGTATCGAGAATGGAAAGAATCAGGAATGAGGAAATACGAAACCGTACAGGAATTAGAGATACTCTTTCAGATAGAATACAAGAAAGGCAATTACAATGGTATGGTCACGTGATGAGAATGGAGGAGGAGCGGTGGCCAAAGAAAGCCTTAATGTATGTTCCGCCAGAAAGAAGGAAAAGGGGAAGACCACCAAATTCCTGGAGAAGAGAAATTACAAAAACAATGCAATCTAGAGACTTAGAAGAGGGAGATTGGGGAGATAGGAAAAGATGGAGGCTGAAATGCGAGAAGCGGCAATCGCCGTAGGACCCCCGTTATATGATGATGATGATTGTTTAGTTTATTTTTCAAGTTATAATAAATATATCATTAGGTAGTTTCTTTCACTTCAAAAGATATACACATAAACGATAATAGCCGTTATGTTTATTTATGTAGGTACTATCTTACTTGAAACTACTTTTAAACAATCATAGTTACTTGTTTATGAAAATTAAAATTTTTAAATGCTTTTTAGCATTCAACAAAATTTAAATTTTTTTGGAATCCTGAGAAAACTAACAAATATTTTTGAAAAATTTAAATGCAGAATGAAAGATTACATTATTACCGAGGGCCGAAGGTCCCTTAGAATAAACAAAAAGTTTTTTTAATGAGATATTTGAAATTAAAAATCACACTAAATTTTGTTTTTTTTTTCATCCCTATAACTTATTAAAATAAACATTATAGAAGTTTTCAGGGACTTTCAGCTCTCGGTAATAATGTATTGTTTCATTCTGCGTTTAATTTTTTCAAAAATATTTATTAGTTTTCTCAGGATTCGAAAAAAATGAATGCATTTAAAAAACTTTGGCCCGAAATTTTGCTCCTACGCTGTTAACGATAAACTAGCACGACCCACCTCTACTTCTCGTTACTCGATCTTTTGACCAGACGACAATCTAGACTAGACGTTGCCAAATAAATTAGTGTATGAATATTTTTTAATTTGGCGTTATTGTATGCATGTTTAATTGTTTATTATTTCATATTGGGGAATTATTTTGATATTTAGATTTTTAGTTCGGAAATCGTACTTAAAATACGAAACATTAATAAATTTTATTTATATAAAACGATTTCCGAAATGGAAATCAAAATGTTATATTACAATTATTGTAAAGAAAACTTGTGGCATATTCCCAATAAAAAAACAGTAACCTGCCATTTAAATCAATTTCGCCCAAATTTGATTGTCTTGAGCATTTTATCTTCTTGATAGAACATTGTTCAAATGCAAAAAAAGACAACAGGTCAAATAAAACCAATAAGTTTGGCAACGTTGAATTTCCCCTTTTTTAATATTTCCATTCGGCGATATAAAGGGCGTACCTAATATACCTCTCTCTTTTTAAACAGCTGTTTCTCACTCCATCTCACGTAAGGTCCATACCGACCATAAAATTTTTCCTACACTGTATGTTAGGGCTACCCAAATAAGTTGGTTAAACTTATACGAATGATTCTGAAGGGTTCCAAAGCTATGGTGAGAATAGATGGAGATATGACGCAGGCCTTTGATATTAACCTTCTAAGGACTAGTGTGATGTTTTCGTAACGTTCCAATCAAAAGCGATTTGTAGGCAAACTATTAACCTAATCTCATCGATGCCGAATGATACGAATTCGTAATATTACACTTCATACTGAAACAGTCACTGCGACACACTCCGGCCAATTTTTCAACTGCATGCTTCTCGAAACAGATTAGGATACAAGTTGACTGATGTTAACAGATAACTGTAATTTGGATTTCGACAAAATTAGTTAATGTTTACCGGGAAAGAATCTCTAAAATAGTTATTGTTGTAAACGTTACTATTTCGTTACGTTCGGCGTTATAGAGTCGAGTAACTAAAATAGTTCAAAATGGATCAAGCTGTGTTTTATGGACGAAAATGGCATCAAGCCATTGACATAGCAAGTGATAATGATGTAAGTGTTTCTGATTCTGAAAATGAAAGTGATGAATCGGTAATAGAAGAGGACTCTGGTTCTGAAATTGAGGAAGACCTTAGTGATGGTGGTGAAGAAATAATAAACGAACAATGTACGCGCAATAAGATTGAATATACTGATATAACTGAAAAAACAATACTGACACTGTTACTCCAATGTGGAACTACAACTGAAAAGCTACTTCTATAAAAGACTCCATAGACTATTTTAGAAAAATTTTCGACGACATCTTTCTAAATTTGATTACTTACCAATCGAATTTAGTTGCTGTTCAAACAAATCCCAATAAACCTCTAGGGTTGACAATAAAAGAGCTAGAACAATTTAAGGGTACAATATTTTATATGTCTTTGATCGAACTACCAAAAACTCGATTATATTAGAGTTCTCAATTTGATATTACTACAGTTCGTGAAATAATGAGTCGAGACAGATGGGAGACAATAAAAAAAATATATACATTTCTCCAATAATACCAAAATTAGAACCAAACTTAGATAAACTGTACAAGATTAGACCCTTAATAGAACATTTGGGAGAAAAATTTCGAAATATTACAAAGAAGCAGATGGTCGTGGTCGATGAGCAAATGGTTCTTTTCAAGGGTCATTCCGGGCTAAAACAGTACATGCCAAAAAAGTCTCACAAAAGGGGCTACAAAATTTATGTGTTGGCTGGCTCCATTGGTAATGCATACGATTTTGAAATATATACTGGAAAAATTTCCGCTACTCCAGAATACAATGATATTGGTTCCAGCGGCAATATTGTTGTAACACTCTGTAGGAGCATTCAACAAGACAATCACCTTCTTTATATCGATAATCGGTTTTCATCATTATAATCTATTTCTAATGAGTTTAGAGTAATAAAATCTCATGAAGTATTCAAAAGCGCTACAGGGTAATCCGTCAATAAATTCCGTCCGCATTGCAAAATTCTGTCGTTTCATAAAGAGCAGGTAGGTATCACCCTGTTTTAAGGGATTAGTCCATTGTTATCGACAGATAAACACTGAGCCAGAGGCGCGCTAGTGGGTTAATTGACAAAAGAATATGCATTCTTAAAAATCATATTAAAGGAAATAAAGAGTAATACAGCAGAACAGTGTTATTAAAAAAATATAAAATGTAACAATAAAATATATACGAACCGAAATCGGGAAATACTCACAAACACACACGAATGAACTTTACATATTGAACCACTTGTGGGGAGTTTAAATCAATTTATTCACAAAAACTACAAAAACTTTACTGGATACGTTATTACAATTCTACATCACTATAGTCTTCATCCGAAGAACTGTCATCATCCCCTGGTGTTATAATTATAGGGTCAACCACCTGATCGACCAAGTTGTCCAGTTCCCACATTTTATCTTCCTCTTTTAAAACATGCTGGATTGCTTTTTGCCAGTTTTCTGATGTGATTTCCATAATGGCTTGATCAAACAATACCTTGACATCTTTCATTTTAAATGTGGTATTGTGCCTTGCAACATATCCTTTAACTTGTGCCCATATAAGTTCTATGGGATTTAATTCGCAATGATATGGCGGTAGGCGTAGCACAGTTACTTTATACTTTTCTGCTACATCTTCTACGGCATATTTTATGAAGCGAGATTTATGTTGTTTTACTACGGCTAGTAGTTCCTTCTTTATTGAATTCGTCTCAAACTGAATACCTTTATTTGACAGCCAGTTAATAATTTCTTGCTTTCTCCAAGCTGAAGTTGGTACCTTCTCTATGCGCCTTGAATGGTAGCTTGCATTATCCATAACCACGACCGAATCAGCTGGAAGAAATTTTAACATTTTTCCGAAGTAGTCTTCGAAGACATCCGAATTCATGTCCTCATGATAATCTCCCGTCCGACACGACTCAAAGCTTAACAAACCTTCTTTTAAAAATCCTTCTTCGCTTCCAATGTGAGCAATTATAAGCCTCTTCCCTTTTCCCGAAGGCACTTTAATACCCGTCGAAAGGCCTTCTATGAAATCTTGGCGAGCACTTGTTACATTTTTATCTTGCCACATTTTTTGGACTATATAACCTTCGTTTATCCACGTCTCATCAAGATAAAAAATTTTCTTGTGCTCTCTGCGTTACTGTTTTATAGTTCTCAAATATTTTCGTCTCCAGCAAATGATTTCATCACTTTCCAGTAATAGTGCCTTTCGATTGTGCTTTTCCCAGGAAAAATTCATACTTTTTAAAGTTTTCCATAAAAGTTTTCTGGATATCAAAGGAATATCGTTATCTTGGCTTATCTCCATTAGTATTTTGTCAAGGGTGGGTATTTCCTTTTTAAAATAAAACGAATGAACTTTTCTTCGAATGTCACGTTTGGTGTCTTCACCTAAGATTTTTATTGGTCTTCCTGATTTTCTCTTGCATGGACTTAACTGGCCTGATATCTTTCTTTCTCGCAATAATTTAAAAATCGTGGACTGTCCAATTCCAGTCATTCGGGCACATCGCTCAACACTTTCTTGCACAGACAAACTAGGGTGATCGTGTTTTATGCAATCATATACATTTAAAATTATAACTTTTTCACTAACAGATAGCGGAGAATTTTTTACACCTCTTTTCTTTGGAGTAAATGTCGCTATTTTATAACTTTTTCACTATTTCTATATCACAATATTACTGTACGTTTAATTGGTGTAGTAACAATTACTAACTCGAATGTCGAATGATAATAATAAAATAAAAGAGGGATTATAATGAAAGTGTAAGTAAAACCTCATTACGCGTTATTAGTCTTCATGTTGATATATTTTAGTTCTTAGTAATATTAGGAGGTGTGTCATACCCTTATCAGTTTCTTCTAATGCTTTTATTCGTTCAGTAAGGAAGTGAATTTGTTTTTATAAATAAAAATGTAATTAGCTGTAATGACCATATAATGGAATACGAGTTTGAAGAATAAGTTAATCGAAAAATTAAATAAAATTGGTTATCACAAAATATCCAAAATATGATATTTTGAGGTACATCAATTTTTGACGCCGAAGTTGACATCCGTCCATTTGCCTACGCCCATGACGACACCGAAATTCAGGCAAATTTTATGACACTTCATGATTTATTACTCTACACTCATTTGAAACCAATTATACCTTTTTTGAATGAGCTAGTTCAAAAGAAAATATATTGTGTAGGAACATTCCGCTCAAACCGTCTTCCTAGGTGTCCTTTATTGTCAGACAAAATCCTGAAAACAAGAGGATGCGGATCGTTTCAGGAAATAGAGTTGAAAACTGATACTGTACCTTGCAGAATTATCAAATGGCACGACTCTCGTGCAGTATTACTTATCTTCAACTTTTCCTCTGCTAAACCTCTTGATACAATTAGAAGATGGGATAAAACAAGAAAAGATACTGTAGATGTTCAGTGCCCCACAGCAATTAGAACTTACAATAAAATCATGGGCGGAGTAGTTCTTATGAATTCACTAATAGGTCTATACAGAATCACAATTAGATCGAAGAAATATTACCATCGTCTTTCATTCCATTTTATAGATATGGCAGTTGTAAATTGTTGGCTTTTATATAGACGTGACTGCAATGAAAGACACTGACATTTACCAAAAAATTAGGACGTCCCAGCAGTAGCTTTATTGATGATCTTCATGCAGCAAAACACAAAAGTGCAGCTACAAAAATGATTCCTCAAAAGAATATTCGGCAGGATGAAATAGGACATTGGTCCGTTATCAAAGTTAAAAGAGGACGATGTCGAAAACCTGGTTGTAAAGCAGTTTCTGTGCATTATTGTGAGAAGTGCAACGTTTACTTATGTATTAATAAAAATTCGATTTTTTTTACGATTTTCATCATAATAAAAATTTGTCATGCTATTCAAAAATGATGTTTTTGTACCAATAAATATTTGCATTAAAATTATTGTATCACTTCTAGATGCCTAATGTGACGTTTTCGTATGGTTTAAAATTTTCAAATTTTTTTGCAAAAATAATGATAAAAATTAAATATTAATATGTCGTACACATAATTATTGATTTTAATTGAATTTAAACATTTTTTCGGAAGAATTTTTAAAATTTTCGAAATTTCGTCCTTAGAGGTTTAAAAATGGAGTTAGACAAGGATGCCTTATTAACAACACTTTTTAATCTAACTTTAGAAGCCTTTGTTAGAAAACTGGATATAAACTGCTGTATTAATACAATATCAATGCAAATATGCTCATATGCAGATGATGTTGCCATAATAAGCCGCAAAAAAGGGTAGTAAGCAAAAAAGTTATAGAACTGAAACGAGAAGCTGCTACGTTTGGTCTATATATAAATGAAAGCAAAACAAAATATATGGAGTGCACACAAACGAATCAACAGGAGAATCTGAAGGTAGACAACCATACCTACAAATATGCCTCCACTTTTCCCTGCCTAGGCTCAATAATAAATGACAACAACAACATTAATCAAGAAATACAAGCATGGATTTTTAGCGGTAATAAGTGCTTTTATGTATACAAAGACTTAATGAAAAGTAAGTTACTGAATTGTGAGTCTAAGCTTAGAATCTACAAAACAGTAATTAGACCAGTAATCACATATGGATGTCAAACGTGGACTCTCTCAATCACTGATGAAAATCAACTGAGCATATTTCAGCGCAAAATACTAAGGAAGATATTTGGACCAACCCAATGCAGCGATGGTTCGTGGAGAATTAAAATGAACCACGAGCTGGATGAACTAACGCAGAGCGCAGATATTGTTAGATTTGTAAAGTCATAAAGACTAAACTGGCTTGGTCACCTAGAAAGAATGCCAGATAATCAAGCTGTAAAAGTAGTCCAGAGATGGAAGCCCTAAGGAAACAGAAGAAGAGGAACGCCCGGTAAAAGATGAATAGACGACGTAGAGAGGGATGTTAAAACCATGAACATCAGGCAGTGGTGAAGGAAAGTATCCGACAGGGCAGAATGGAAGAACATTTTTAAGCAGGCCAACACTCACAAAGGGTTGTAAGGTATTTTTTTAAAGCGTACAAAACTTGGTGATCTGATTCACTGCCTGATCCGCGAAATGTAGTGGCTGTTCTGATGACATTCGTAGATTTACTTTATATAATAATACTATTAAACTTCTTAAAACTCCGTTGAATTTAAATGAACTGTTCTGTGCATTTCTACATTTTTGTTTAATGTTTAAATTTAAAATATTAAAATATATGTAATTTTATTTCTATGTGAAATCTTCGTCAAAATCTTCTGCAGATTGTTTAATTTTATGTACTTACAGATAAAAATGCAAAATACTATTTAAGGTCGTCGGCCTGTAGTTACCTTGTTATAAATAATAAAAAAACACTAAGAGAACTGTAAATATTTTCCTAATCAACAAGAATAAGATAAATATCTCATAAAATTCAAATTTATTTAACAGGCATGTATTTTCTGACTGTATGAGAGAGGCACTCATACTACTAAGAATTTTTTTTGCTAATTTTGTTGTCTTTAATAACGTTTATTGTCCGTATGGTACTAAAAGATTATTTTGTAGCATTTCTATATTTGTATTACAAGTGCCGTTTTGAAAATATGTATTTTGATATCTGTCCTAGCAGCCAATAAGTCAAATAAAACAGTTCCAGTTTAACAAATTTATTACACCTAGTGGGGCATTTGATCCAGAGATTTGACAATATTCATCAGATTTCGTCAAATTGTTTCGTCATCCTCATCTCTTCTAGTTCCAAAATCTCCTAATTTGGAACAGGAAATTTCTGTGTTCATTGTCCCAAGCATATTTACAAATCTGTGATTTGGCGAAGTCTCTGTTTTTAATGTATATTTCGTGCTCGTTTATCCTGATACGTAGTGATCATGTAGTTTCTCCCACCTAAACATTGTTGCATTCATAGGGTATTTTATAGATGCAGTTCTTTAATATTTTTTTGTGTTGTTAGATTTGATTTTAGACAGAATAGATCTTAGTGTGTTAGTTGTTTTGAATGTTGTTGTTATGTTGTACTTATGTTCTATCCTTTTTAATTTTTCTGATAATCTGTTTTTTCTGATAATTTTTATTGAAACCTTTGTTAACAAACCTTTGTTTTCTTTTCTTCCTGAAATTCTTTTTCATTAAAGCAGGTATTTTGGGCTTGATCAGATGATTGATTATGACTTGATTTCTCCTTTTTGATATTGTCTTAAAGGTTTCTCGATAGGCACATCAATGAAAAGGCTGGTGATATCGAAACTGAATAGTATATTACTGGGATTGTAATTTATTTCTTCTAGTTTTTTTTTGTTTTGTTTGTTATTTTGTTGTGTATTGTGCCTAGTAGAAACTTTGACAGTTAACTGTACGGAGAACTCATGTTGCTGCAAATTGGTCCGAGAGGTACTTTGGAACTTTGTGAACTTTTGGGACTCCGCATAGTTTATTGTTAAATTTTTGTAATGTTTCATGTATAAGGATTTTCAATGAAATTGACACAAAGTTATTTTTATAAAAAATTTTAAATTCTTGAAGAGACCATTTTTATATTATCAAACGTCTATTTTTTTATTTAGTGTTTATAAAGTTACAATCGTATTATAATTTTATTATAATAAAAACAAACCTCAAAACAATGTGTAAACTTATCCTTGATTACAGGAAAGTAGGAAACAATGATTTGGCCTTCTAATGCCGTGTTATATTAAAATCTCTCAGAACGTGACTTACAAATTCTAAGAACCGTAATGTACGGAAATATTATTCTAAATAAAATTGATTTTAATATAAAATAACATATCACAATGATGGTATTAGTACTAATATTCCTAATATTCCCTTTTCAAACAGTGTATATTGTGACTTTTCAATGACTTTTGGTATGGGGAAACTATATACAACAGCTATTTAACGATAAACGAGACAAAACAGATAACGAATATTTTGTTGGAGAGGCTGGACCAGAAATAACAGAAAGTGAAGTAAAACACACAATTAAAGAAATGAAAACTGGAAAAGCAGTAGGACCAGACGAAATACCGACAGAAACATTGTCGACTGTAATATACATGTTATTGTCAAGGTATTTAATTACATATACAGAACAGGTATATTACCTAAAGAATGGCTTTTATCAACATTCATGACTATACCGAAAAAGATCACACAATGTTGCGATCACCTTACCATTAGTCTAATGTGCCATATTCTAAAAGTATTCCTAAAGATTATTCATCATAGAATATATAAAAAGTTAGAACAAGACATTAGACAAACTCAGTTCGGATTTAGAAATGCTCAAGGAACTAGAGAAGCATTATATGCAGTAAATGTGCTAATACAGAGATGTTTAGATTTAAACCAGGACATCTATGTCTGTTTCCTAGATTCTCTTTGTTCCCAGAAAACTACTGAGAACAAAGAACATCGACACACGGGATATAAGAATAATAAATAATCTGTATTATGAACACGAAGCTACCATAAGAATAAATAATTTAAAAACTAATAAAATAAACATCAAGAGAGGTGTTAGACAGGGCTATGTCTTATCGCAATCACTGTTCAGAGGAAATAATCAAAAAAGCATTAGAAGATGAAGTAGCAAGCATAAAAAAATGGCCTACCCATACGTGAAATTATATATGCTGATGATATAATACTAATAGCAGAACGGATTACAGACCTACAAAGAATTTTAGATAAGTTGCAGCGAGTGAAGAATTTGGTATGTCACTAAACATAAAGAAAACAAAATTCATTTCAAAGGAAAATATTAGATACATCAATCTACACGTAAATAATCAGACCATAGAACGAGTTTAAACTTAAACTATTTAGGGGCAAACTTTAATGAAACAAACGATTATACCAAAGAAATTAGAGTTAGAATAGAAAAGACTATAGTACATTCAATAATATGAAACAAATATTATGTTGTAAAAAACTCATCCTTAATATTAGAAAAGGAGTACTAAAGTGTAATGTATTTTCTGTTCTTTTGTATGGTGGGCAGACATGGACTTTGAATAAACAATGTCTGAATAAACTGGAAGCATTTGAAATGTGGATATCGAAGAATGCTGAGAATCTCCTGGCCAGACAGAATAACCAATGAAGAAGTACTAACAAACATAGAGAACAGCAGGGAGATACTGCTTCTTCTTTGAGTACCGTGCCCAAGTTTTAGGCGAGGGTAGCTTCCATGACGATTTGCCGATATCGTTCTCGATCTTGCGCGGCATGTAATAATTCATCTGCTGATCAGCCAGTCCATTGACGAAGGTTTCGGAGCCATGAGTATTTCTTTCTACCAATTCCTCTTTTTCCGTCGATCTTTCCCTTGAGTATCAACTGCATTATCCTCTATCTACTTCCTCTCATTATATGCCCCAGATATTCGAGTTTTTTCTTTTTTATCATCTTTATTAAGTCACCTTTACCTTGACCTACTCTGTTTAAGATTTCTCTGTTTGAAATGTGTTTAACCCATGATATTCTGAGCATTCTACGATACAACCACATCTCAAAGGCTTCTAATTTGTTCATCATGTTAACCTTCATAATCCAAGTTTAACATCCATACCATCCATAGTAATACATGATACACATAACATTTTAGAAACTTAATTATCAGCTGTAAGTTCAGCTGAGAATTGCTCAGAATAGATCGAAGTTTCATAAATGCTCCTCTTGCAATTTCTATACGAGTTTTAATTTCTTCATCTGGATTAAGTGTCTCGTTTGTCTAACATCCTAGATATTTAAAATGGTTAACTTTTGTTATCGGTTCATTATTGACAATTAGTAGTATAGCGCCGAGATCTTGTTTACTAATCACAAGTAACTTTGTCTTTGGGAGATACTGGATTCCATTAAAATAAGAAAACTACAATATCTGGGTCATATAACACGTGGTGACAGATATGAATTCCTAAAACTAATAATGCAGGGAAAGATTCAACGAAAGCGCAGCATAGGTAGAAGAAGAATGTCCTGGCTAATAAACCTCAGAGAATGGTTTGGATGCAGCTCAACTGAACTCTTGCGAGTTGTAGTGTCAAAAGTAAGAATAGCACTGATGATTGCCAACCTTCGTCGCGGAGATGGGACGTAAAGAAGAAGAATGACCTTTTAGACCAGGTAAACTAGCAAATAAAAAGCCTTTTGACTCTTTGATACAGTAGTTATAACCACTGCTTTTGGTAAATTTGGTAACAATATGTAATAGATAAAATATGCAAAATATTAAATTTTTTACTTATGAAAAATATATCAGCAATGTAAGATACAATTCGAATGAAAGCTAATAAAAAATCCTTTAAAATTAAGAGTTTGAAAAGATATTTTTATAAATGTATTGCTTAATTATTGCAAAACTAGCTTCAAAAGTCGATTTTTTGGAAATGATTAATAACTTTTCTGAATTATGCACAAAAAACTTTAATTTAACGCGATAATATGAACAATATCACCTATATTTAGCTATAAAAATTTCAAGAAGTTTCACTTAACAGTTGTTACAAAATTGAAAATGTTTATCCCAGAAATATTTTTTCTATAACGTTGTTACGTGGAAACTATTAGGTCTACATGGAAACTTAAATATGTTTGCAAAAGTACTGTGATTTTGAGCTTATATTTTATGATGAGAATGATATGAGGTTATAGATAACCTAAATATTTATGTATTATAGTTATAAATAATATCTTTTAGTAATAAATTTTACAAAAACATTAATTTTTTATTTGAAAATATGCTTATTATTTTTACAATTACTTTTCTTGACTGAAAATATTACAAATATATTTCAAATAAATTATTTGTCATAAACTTGGTATAATAATAAATAAAAATAGGAAAATTAAGCATTATGACAATTAATGTCATAATGACAATGTTTTTGAGAAAACGTTATTGTAAAAATAATAAGCATATTTCAAGAAAAAACACGTATAGATTTGATATTCAAGTTTTTCAAAACAAAAGTTTATTCTTTGTAAAGATTATTTATAACTATAATATAGACAAATAAAAATAAGACAATGCCATAAGGATAATGAAAAAAAAGGCCATGTGTTGGCCTTAAAGAGATGATGTCTGTACGGATAAATAATATTTCAATAAACACAAAAAAAAATAGTAAAATAGCTAAAATATTTGAATGAGGAATATGTACTTAAAATCGTCATATTTAGAATTATTCACATTATTATTTCCTTCATTAAACATATCCTTTTATTAGTCTGAATTACACACTGTCCCCTCGTATAGCCCCTAATCCTGATTTGACAAGGCATCGATTTAAAAATTCCCATTCGTGTGTTTAATCGCCTAACAGCATGTGTCCAATTATAAAATTCTCAAGTTGATTTCCGAGTGACAAGAGTGACTATTGAACCTCAGCGAACGAGTCAAGTTTTGAACCATTGATGAATGTCTTACCAAGTAACGGATAATGTACGGGTACGAGTCGGAATAAATCATGGTTATTGCATAATGCTAGTGTTGAAGGTGTTATTATGGAATTGTAGGCGGAAATTACACTAAATGGAATGGGCTAAGGGCCGAATCTGTTCAAGTAAGAGAATTTTTAATACAATTCCGCTTGATGATTGCTAGCATAGTTTTTATGACAGCTCATTTCAGGGTTTCAGTGTATAAACCATACAAGTCACCTGACGCAAAGTGTTTTGCAGAAGTAAAAAATACTTTTTTTTGTTAACTATGAGATAACAATTAATTTTCTATATTTTCGTTATTCCAAAACTTCTTACAATATTTATAAAAAAATTTAAAAAGTCAGGCCAAAATTTATGCAATTTTTTCGTGTTTTTTTTTTAGAAAAAAACGGGTGTGCCGGTAGAAGTTATACTTCTATATACGCGTTTGCCGTTATAAATTTATGTGGGAGTCAATCTGCACAATCATTACATATGTAATGCTATAGGTAAGACAGAGAGCAGAAAGAGAAAAAAAAATAGTCATATAGGTATATGGTGCATCGTTTGCTGTATATAACAATTTGACCTGTAATAGGAGTATAGTAAATGAAGGATTGTATCAATATTTTAATGAAAATATATATTTTTATTTTCATATATGTATAAAAGGAGTTGAATGCAAAAAAAAATTATACATACTCTGCAGTAAAATTCATTGCTTATTTTGTTATTAGTATAAAAATTACAATACAATAAATACACTGCAACATAATTCAATATAATAATACAATATAAATTAAAATGCAATATTTATAAGTATTTAAAACTGCCAATATACATAACTTACTTTACGAAGATAAAAATAAAAACCAACAACTCGGATTATGTTGTAAATTTTCATTTTATTTTAAAATTCAGCATTTTTGCGTATATTACATATATTTAATAAGATTAATGTGAGGTTTTTAAATATTTCAAAAATAAAAAGGGAAATTCATATTGGGATTCGAACTCACAAACACCAGCGTATGAACCAAACACGTAAAGGATTTGCCAATTAGACATGACACTAAGGGATTTCAAAACTGACAGTTCTCGGTCAAACATTATAAAAGTTTAATAAATAATACAAAACATATCACATAAATAATAATATTAATACATATTATATATATATATATATATATATATATATATATATATATATATATATTATATATATAATATTCTGTCTCTCTTTTACTCATTATCTTACATATGTAATGGTTTCACAGATTCACTCCCAAATTTCCAACGCCGACCGTGCGTATAGAAGTATAACTTCAAAAAGAAACAAATCGAAATTTATATTAGAAAATGATAGTTTATATTAATCAATTATACTGTATACAAAAAGATGTGTTATACTAAATGTCTACAATTATTTTCGGCAATAGAATCTTTGTAATACCTTTGACAGTATAGTTGAAATGGTAAAACTTAGACCAGGAAGACCAAAATCCTTGGCTATGCATTCATTTATGTCAACATACGTTGATTTTTTCAGAATTATGTTAAATTCAGAGGTAGCTATGGAAAAATGACATCAAAACAATAATACTGTCAGTTAATGTCAAATGTATTTTGTGGTATTGTAAAGCTTTTTGTCATTTGTGGATTGTACGATGAGTCAAGGTGAACTTATCGATGAAAAAATTTGTTAAATCATTATTAGATTTTTTAATTCTGGAAAATCCAATTCGGAAATTGCGAATATGTTGCAATTGTCACGCTATGGTGTAAGAAATATAGTCAGAAGAAACAAAACTACAGGTTCGGTTGTCACAAAAACTAGAAATGTACGAAAAAGTAAAATAACCGAAGCAGATGGAAGGGCATTAAGAGCATTACAGTGTAAAATTGACGAGCAAGTTAGGCGTTTTATGGAGTGACGTTGGAAGACACGTTTCTAGATCAACATGTTACCAAGAGGCCCACAAATTAGGATTTGGTCAAAATTATATGAAATATTTCCTGGAAGAAAACTTCTTATATTCTTGTCCACTCCCTGATATTCTTTAACCAAGAGGCCTGCTTTCTACCAATTCCTCTGCGTCCCTCGATTTTACCCATCATAATAAGTTGAAAAATATTATATCGGTCTCCCCTTACTACGTGTCCAAAATAATCCATCTTTCTACATTTGATGTTATCAAGCAGTTCGCGAGCAGCATTTGCTCTCTCAAGGACTGCCACATTTGTCAGCATAGCCGTCCATGGAATTTTTAGTATACGTCTGTGCAGCCACATTTCAAAGGCCTCCAGACGATTAATGGTGGATATTTTTAATGTCCATGCTTCGACACCGTATTAGAGGACTGACCAAATGTAGCATTTAACCATGCGCTTTCGAAGTTTAAGTTGCAAGTTATCATTACAGAAGAATGACCTCATTTTTAAAAATGTCAGTGCGGGCTATTTCGATTCTACATTTTATCTCTTGATCTGGATCTAGTTGTTCAGTAATATGGCAACCAAGATATTTAAAACTGAACACTAAATTTGATAAGCAGTTTTTGAAAAATAAGTATAAATCACTTACATCTTGGTTAATGTAGGTATATAAAAATTTAGCTGCATCATTTGGTCCATTTTTGCAGTTATAAAAATAAAAGAATCTTATTCCCGTACTTTCGACATAAATGGGAAAAGTGTATATCCATACTTGGATTTTTCAAAATACTTCCACACTGCAAGGTTATATATAGAAAGTGGCAAATTTTATTGAAAATGGAACGTCAGAACTTCTACGTCGGCGTCATTTTCTGGAATGTGTATGATTCTAGTTAACAAAAAGATGTTTTAAAAATTTAACAACAAAGTCATACCTGTAGCTCTTTATTAAGTGCAATTTTAACAAAAATTATTTGTTCAAACTGAGATCTGGCAAAGAAAATGTTTTAGTACAGCATTCATATTGATTACAATAATGTTTAAAAATAGTTCTTGTTAATAAATAATCGATAGAATTTTTCGACAAAACCCTGATAGTAAATTAAAACTAATTGAAACTTTCTTACTATCTTTATTACGTCCATTCATTATTCCCGCACTCAATTAAGAGCTGCTTGTAGGTGATTAATTCAGCAATCGAAAATGGCTTTTTCGAGACATCGTGCGGCCCAAAGCATTGAGCCTCGGTTCTAAACAGATAATGGAAGTTCATTCAAGTTCAAGGTACAAGAAGTACCACAAGGGATTGAAGCTGTGTGCCCCAGAACAACATTGTGTGTTAAAGGCGAGTTTTTGTTGGCACAAAGGCCCGAGATACAAAAGGACCTGTTTCGGAATATACACGGTGACCGGAACATATTACTGCGGATTACTATCTGTGCTGTTAGCGATAGTAGGAAGAAATACGCCAAGACACCGGTTTTATTTGTACATTACTATTTGGAAATTACCATGTTCAACGCTGTTTAGAAAACCTGTAGCTACATACATATAGTTATGTATGTAGCAAGTTGATGAAGTTATCAATGTAGTCCAAGAATATGAACTGAATTAAGTAAATTGGTTTGGACAGCTCGGTTGGCAGATAAAAACATCTCTGAGTGTGTAAATTATAAGAATCATAGCATTTCTATTCTATAGTCTAAAATATTTATTTCTAATGCATGTAATATATATATATATATATATATATATATATATATATATATATATTATATATATATATATATAATATATATATATATATATATATATAATATAATAATATAATAATAGTAATATATATATATATATATATATATATATATATATATATCTGTGTAGCTCAGGAGTCACCACTGCCGGTCCTAAGCCCAGGTAAAGGAGGAAGATTGGGCAGTGGGCTGACAACCCACTCCCGGAAAACACACTGTTACAAAACCTGAACATTTGCCCCGAAATACAGGACGGTGTAACGAGTTCGTTACTTTAATAATCCGTAAACATTCTTAAATAAAATTTTAAAATTCCAATCCTCTTAATGATTTTCTGAATTTTAAAATTTAAGTTGGTATTAAACAGCGACACCTACGTCGCTGTAAGGCGACATGACCATCCGGTTAGTAATTAGCGCTCATTCTGGTTTTAACTTTTTGAGAAACAACTTCGTTTAATAGGGGAAAGGGGTAGCCGTCAGAGATTTATTTAAAGAATATTAATTTTGTTGGGGAAGGAAGAATAAGGGGTTTTCAGTTGTTTTGTAGTGTAAAATCGTTGATTTAAGAAGCCACCTCTAGTCGGTGAGTTGATACAATTATAAATAAAAAAAGTGTAAAAACTATCAGGCATCTTAACTTCGATAATATCGTGACTTTTCCTTCGATAGCGTAATATCTATCTGTCATTTCTCACATTATTTCCTTAAGAAACATTCTGGATTTATATATAATAATGTTATAAAATCATATCAATTTTCTATTTTATTTCCCAGCCTTAAAAACATATAATTATCCATCGTTAAAAGTATCTATTATCTATTAAGACTATCTATAAAAATATTCTGCCTTATACCCTTCTTTTATATTCAAAAATATATCCGTAGCAAGTGTTTTGTCAAAATTATCTATTTGATCAATTTATTTTACATCAAATATTGTCAGACCATGCGAAGGTCACATTATCTACAAAATCATTACAGCTTTTTTTCTTGGATACAAGCTTCCCAGCAACTTTTTTGTCATATTTTTCAAGTTATTTCATTTGTTGATAAACCTTGTATTTTCCCCTTGTTTTATTAAGCGTAATAATCAACTGTAACACAATTGTTCTTTTTAGCCTACCCCAAGAAGTTAAATCCAGAGTCAAGGATTTTTCTTTTATTTATTTTTGGAACTGATTACACAAAAAAAAATACGTTTTGAATTTGCCCATTTGCCGTCTGTTCCATCAGAGGTCCAGAGCTCTTCCCGAAACTCTCGGACCACTTCCGGATACCAGCCCGAAAGACCTCCCTTATTTAGAGGGTGGAACATTGTTAATTTTTATATTGTTTATTCACTAATTTAATAATTTTGTTTATAATTTTTTTTCTCAATCCTAAAATTTTAATAGTTCATTTAATAATAAAGACCCGTCATTTTTTCTAAATAATTATAAATTACTTAAGTGTTAAAATTGTCGTCCAGGTCAAGGTTTTAAATCCTCCCTTTTAACTCGGTTGTACAGTTTTATGTGTACACATTTAATCAGAGAGTTATTTTTTTTAAGATTTTATTATTATTATATATTTAAACGTTTGGACATTTATCTCGTCAAGACAGTGTCCTTATTACTTGTTACAATTACATTCAATTGAAAGCCAAAATACAGAGTTGCATCTCTGAGGCAAGTAAATTACCTTTTTAGGTCAATCAAAACCATTTTTCCCATATTTTATTATTTGTAAATTTAGATCATTAAGGATCAGTTGGGTATAACCAGGGCATTTATTTTTTGTATATAATTAAGTTGACTGTACATAATTGGTGGTGGGTATTTTAAGATAAATCTATATTGTATATATTTGGCTAGGGATTAAAGTTTTGGTGAAAATTAAATATTTCAATGCATACCTATATCCTTTTTTTATTTCAGCACATAGCTTTACAAGATATCTTGGAAAGTTTATGTAAATACTTTTCTGGCGCCCACTCACTTTTTTTAGCAACTTCTATAATCACTTTTATATTTCTATAGTTTTTTTTATAACATTGTCATTTATTTTCTTATTCTACGGTCTCTGTAGGGCATGCAAATTGGCCGAATCCTCCTTTGAGTGTCAAGTAGTCACTCTCCGGCAACTTCTGCTAGCCAGCTTTAAAATTATATGTTATCTTTTACTTTACCTCCAACTACTTGTATTTCATTGCATGCACACTTTTGTTATATTCTTACACATTTTTTGTTACAACGGAACTTTCGGAAACAACTCAGGCTACAAAACATGGACGATATATTTGGAAACTGGAATGTGAGGACACTAAATAAACCAGGAGCTCAAACCGCACTTCTGCAAGAACTAAAAAGATATAAGCTCATGATAACTGCTCTTCCGGAGACAAAATGGGACAAGGTGGGAAGGAACAAGGAAGCAAAGAATGTGGAGTTGCATTTGTGGTGGATAATGCTTTTAAGTCAAAAATCATTTGACTTCGAGGCAGTCAGTGAAAAGATATGCAAATTAATAATTTGCACCCACTACTTCAAAGCTTCTATTAACAGCTGGGGATGGTATATGACAATGCGCCCAAAAATAACATCAAGATTATAATGGGTGATATGAATGCTAAAGTAGGGAATGAGCCGTAGTTCTATGGCACAACAGGAAACAAGTGAGAATGGGGAGTTTTTGATAAATTTTGCCGCCAGTAAAAACATGGTTATAAGTTCCACGTGCTTCCCACATAAAGACATACACAAAATAACAAGGATTTCATCAGATGGAACTACAACCAATCAAATCGACCATGTGCTGATAGACAAAAGGACAGCCAGTAGTATCTCAGATGTGAGAACACGACGAGGACCATGCTGTGGATCAGACCATCTTTTACTTCAAACCAAATTTAGATGCAGAGTTAACAAAAAAGAAACGGAAGACAACAAAAAACAAACAAACTGAACCTGGAAAAACTGAAGATTCAGAAATGTAAAGAGAAGTTCGAAGAAGCAGTCGCAAATGAGCTAAGGATGCTAGAACTGCACTCCATAGAGGGCAAATGGAATAATATCAAAACAGCAGTACTGACAGTGTTTACCCTGGGAAACAAGAAGACGAAAAGAGGAGCATGGTTCGATGACGAGTGCAGACAAGCAATAGAGGCACACAAAATTTATACAACAAGAAGAACATGGAAAAGACGAACATCATTTGAAGTTGCAAGACGGAAAGCAGATAAGATATGTAGAAATAAAAAAAGAGCCTATGGAAAATAGAAAAAATAGAAGAGAATTTATAAAATAACGAAATGCAAGGGCTTACGAATACATAAAAAAGATAAAAAGTATAAACTTCAAACAAGTCTATGTAAAGATGAAAGTGGGAAAATCAGTGACCAACAGAAAGTTACAAAAACTTGCATGCTATGGCAGTAAAGCATGGGTCCTGAAAGAAACATCCAAAAGCAAACTCGACACATTCGAAAGGAAAGTACTGAGAATACTAGGACCTATGGGGGAAAACGGAATCTTCATAGTCCATACAACAACGAGCTTTATCAACTTTATAAAGAAGCACCACTGCCAGACTTCATTAGAATACAAAGATTGCAATGGGGACATGTGATAAGAATCAAAGAAAAAACAAAGAAAGCGCTGGAAAGACACAGTAAACAGCGACGCACAAGCCCTTTTTGGAGTCCGTGTATGGAGAAGATCAGCCACAGACAAGCAAGGGAGGAGGTAAAAAATAAAGGAGGTCAAGGCTCAATTTGGGCTGTAGTGCCGTAGAAGAAGAAAAATTAGTATAAACTACTAAGTAAATTTGCATTGCAAAATTTTATTCATTGCCATTCAGCATCAGGGATGCAGGGAGCCAGTATCCAAAACAAAATTGTCGTGAAAGATACAAACATTGATCACAAATTGACGGATTCAATTTACACAAGTAAAGAATGTGGTTTGAAAAGGTACACTGAAGGTCAAGATTTGGAACAGGCAACAAACGGGTAAAATCTGGAATGAAGAAGAATGAAGATTTTTAAAACAGTTGGTTTCTCCCCTATTATGGATCAAATTGTGAAAGGAAAAGGCCTAAATTCTATATGTTAAACTGTGAATTTAGAAACAAAAAACCTGGTGTTCGAGCCTTTTAATAATTTGAAGATAGTACCATTACTTATAATTTTAGGACACCCTGTATAGTGTGCTGATGATACAGAGCAAATATTTTGACGGTGTCAAATCTTTTGGTTAGTTCAATGCCCCGTTTATACGATACATGATTCTAATCAGGAGAAAATTATTGGTTAGATGAGAGTGAACGAAACAAAAAACGCTGGAGGTAATTATCAAGAGAGTATTATCTTTATTAGATTGTTATTCCTACAATACAAACGTTTTCTTAGTTATCTGAATAAATGTTGAAATAAATATTACAGTACCTATTTTTATATGCGCCACCAAAAAGCATTACATAATGACAGCTGGACAGCTGAACAGCTGGAGTAATAGTTAATAGCATTCCTATAAGCAACATATGATCTGCAGATGACACCGTATTGCTAGCAGAAAATGCGAACGACCCACATAAGGTTCAAAAAATTTATAAAACTAGAATCTATTATGGTTTGAATATTATGTACCTTAATACCAAGCCACAACTAACAATAAACCATCAGAATATAGAGCTAGTTTATAAATATAAATACTTGGGATTTCTAACAAACGACAACAGTGATAAACAGGACTCTCAATAGAGCTACAATCAGGAATTACAACAGCATGTAACGCTTTCATTAAAATGAAACAATTTTTTTGTAGCAAAACCTTAAGTAAAGGCTTTAAACTCCTGATGCTAAGGTAATATGTCACCAATAATGCTCTACATAACCTGCCACTCATAACCAAACAAATAGTCCAGTAGTCCAATAGTAGAGACTTGACCTAAAGGTCAAACCTATCAGATAACAAGGAAACTACAGGGAATCATTTCCTGGTGCTGAATGTATGCTGATAATGTAGTGTTACTAGGACATACTGAAAGCGATGTAGAGCAAATACTGGAATAGTTGAGACAACATCTTAAAGGATAAAGTTTAAAAATTAATATGGCAAACACAGACAAAAAATATTTAGAATATTTACTATAAGCTCAAGTCACAAAAAATATGATAATTTTGGAAGGTCAAATCGTGATGATAGTGATAATAGCAAAGAGATGATGGAATCTGTTACATGCACATTTATTAGAAATAAGAAAAAATGTAAGGAAAATTATCTTAACAACTACTGTTGTCTCTGGTGACAACTACTCCGGAAGAATCTTTTACAGAACATTAAAGAACTGTGTTTTAGTGAACCTATCTATAGGACCATGGAAAAAGCTGTACTGTTCGCTTCTGATGCTTACGAAAACTTTTGAGCTGTATTACAACATACGAAGTCACCTAGAACTCGATAATACGGTAAAGTCCTCCATAATTCCATAATTCCTTCTTTTGATTCTCAGGATGAGTGATTTTTTCTCTTAGATATTCTGAGAGTCGCAAGAGCTTGCTAGTCATCAAAAGTTTAACAAAAATCGATTCGTATTTCATCTATTTCGGATAGTACTTCCAGTAAAAACCGTTTTTAGTTATTTTCATTCAAACTGACAACACACCTTATCATTCGCTACTATAAATATTGACAAGATATCCATTTAATGCAAATTCAGTTCTAGACAGTAACTTATCCTTATATAGATGCGATAACAAAACGATCGTTAGGATTAAAATATTGGTCAACAATAAAACAATACGTTAGTTCTCTATTATCTATTGTTTTCTGTTTAATGATCTGCGTTAAGTGAATTTTAGAATCAATTATTATTGTTATTATCGTTCAGACAAATGGTAAGTGGGTACACACGTGGTACTCTCATCTAATGATTAGTGGTTATAGTTCAGTGCTATAAATATAATGTTAATGTATATTTAAAAAATTTGTAATTGTAATGGTATACTTGACGCATTTAAATGATGTGTTAATAATTAAATTAGTATTTAAATAGTAAATAAAATAAAATAAGTGAAGTAAGGAGAAGGGGGGAAAATTCAAAGACACTTTAATTATGCTACTTGTGGAGATAACGTTGGGATCTATTAGAGGTTTTCCAGTTTTTTATACAAAAAAGAATTACCAACGACATCGTATCTACAAATCAAAACTTCACCAGAATAGCCTACTTAAATAGAAAATTAAGCTACTAATGTATTTTAGGTTAGGTACTATATACAGCTTTGCTTCTTTCTTCTTTTAGTTTAATTTAGACATATTGCAAACACAGGTTTGAGAAAAAATGTCAGATCATAACACAGAGGAAAACAACATATTTACTGATGCAACAGGAGGCAGAAAAGGAATATAAACAACTGCATAAAGAAGAAACACAGAAAGTTTTATCAGAAATGGAACAAATACAGAAAATAATTCAAACCGAGAACGGTTATATATAAGGTAGAGGTATATGAGGTATAGAGGGTAATATAATGACAGAACGGCAAGAAATACTAAGAAAATGGACAGAACATTTAATAAGAAGGTTGAGGGAGATAGAAGAGAGTCGAACCCAGATATAGGTACCATTAGACCTGAAATTTCATTACTCTATATATGTACTCGATGGGATTCATACTAATACTGCTCAAGCTCTGTGCGAAATATCTCATAAAAGCCAACTTTCAAGCACATGTCTCGCGTCGACTGTCATATAAATGTCACGCCCTGCTTCGAATGTAACATTCTGCGTCGACTGTCACATAAAAGTTCACGCCCTGCGTCGAATGTCACGTCATTCACGTCATTTCACGTCTCGTACATAACAATCAGATCGCCCCGTTCTCCTATGCTATAATACCCGTTTTCCTATGTTGTCATGCCCCGTTGTCCTATGCTGCCACGTCATACATTGTAATGCAATTTTGGCATTGCTGTTGTTGTACTTCTGCTCCCTTCTTCTTTTCAACGATCTGTCGTACGTCACGATCAGATAAGCCGTTTAGGCACTACAAGCTTAACGTCCTTTTAGCAATGCGCCACCATGTTTTTTCTGTGGCAATACGTTCTGTTCATCCACTCAAGATAACAGCAGAGAAAAGAGTCCACCAATAATAGCTCAGATTAGAACAACATTAAAAAAATTAAAGAACAATAAATTATCGGGATAGGATCAAATAATATCGGAGCTACTGAGGAAAGGAGGAGACGCATTACTAAAAACAATACATGAGCTGATAACAAAGATAAGGTTGAATAAGCAATGATCAGTCGAGTAGAATATCTGTATTATTGTACCATTGTATAAAAAAGGGGACGAATTGTAATGTGCAAACTGCCGTGGAATCACGCTGGTGAAAACAGCATACAAAAAAATGTCCTACGTCATTTATGAAAGGCTTAGACCACAAAAGCCAACACGACAAGGCTTAATAGGAATTAGGTCCCAAGATATTTACGTTCTAGGCTGTTAAGATATATAGACAGATATACCTAAATATAAATTTATGTATTTTAGTTTACTTTTAGCCATTAGTCTGTCATATCTGGTGTCTGTATCATGCCTATATTCTTGCCAATTGATTTTGGACTTTATTTCTCTCAATATTCAGTCTTCACCCCCTGAAGGAAGTGTGGTGGTTATCGTGATGTTGCGTATTGTCCTCCGCCTCCAAAAATCTCGGTTTCTGGTAACTTCTTTTAAAGCATGCATAGATCTTTTGCAAATTCCTGTAATTTGGTCAGTCCATCTTGTTGCGAATCTTCCTCGTGATAGTCGGCCCTCTACCTTTCTTAGGATAATAAGTCTTTCCATGTTTTCTGTGTCCGCTTTTATAACATGTTCCAAGGACTGTATTTAGTCACCACCCCAAATCTCTTTATCTTCCTTCAAAAAGGCTGCAGAGAACTTATTAATAATGACATGGTAATCCTAAGAAGCTGGAAGGAATACTCCTCTCAACTGTTAAAAGACAAATCTAGCAAAAAAATATATCAAATATAGAGATGTATATAGCAGAAATAGAAGACCAATACCCGACATATGTAGAAGGCAATTAAAAATAAGACTGTCTAAAACACGGAGGAGAAGCACTGTATAGATCTATCTACAAGCTAATTCAAAGCATTTGTTGAGAAGAAAAACAATATCAGATGAATAGAAAGAAGAGGTTATTGTACCAATCCACAAAAAAGGAAACAAAAAACAGTTTATTAACTACCTCCTACGGGAATAACGGTCCTAAATAACAACCTACAAAGTTCTTGGACTTGGGCATTTAGCTTAATGCTAAATTTCAAAAAGAATTAAGGGAAACTTAAAAATGAGGGGAAACACAGACACTTAAAAACAAACAAATAAAGGAAAAGAGATACAGAAATACAATTGAAAATACTGGAGCACACATAGCAAGTAAATGTTCTTAAATTTATTTATTTATCGTATGGCACTTGACACATTTACATTTAAAGGCTATAGCGGGATAAGATGGTCAAAAGTGCCCCCGCATCGATCAGCAGAGTGATCTGTGCTTTCGATAAAGTGTATAAAAACATGACTTCATACACATTTTCAGCTTTTCAGAGGCCACGGAGCCTCTTAAATCTAAAAAGAAGCTTTTTTTCGACTTTATTTTTTTCTGGACGCAATTTTGCTTTAAAAAATCTGAAAAAATTCATGAAGGTGTATCTTTTAAATACAAAATAGCCTGATTTTTTTCAAATTTTTATATTGAAAATTGAGCCTAGGAAAAATTATTGAAATTTTCAATAATTTTTTAGGTTATGTTAATAATTTTTGGCTAACTTTTAAATAGTAATTTTTTGTGTATTTTTGTTTGCTCTTTTGAATGGCCAAGGCAAAATTTTCAAATTCTGAGCGGAAAGCATCGAAAAATAAAAAAAAAACCGTTTTTTTTACTCATTTATTTGCACATAACCTTAAAACTCATTTGTTAATTGAACATTTTTCAACATTTTTTCTTTTAACATTATCAAATTCTATTGTATATGTCCCCATTTAACTCTTTCAAAGGGATAAAATTCGAAAATACCACGTTTTTTATCCATTTCGCACTTTTTTACCTTAACTCAAAATCAGATAATTAGATGTATGCTTTTCCATCTATTCTCTTACGGGCTATGAATCATCATTTTTAAAATAATCATTTTTAACTTACAAATTCTTAAAATGCGAATAAATCATGTATTTATAATATTTTCCCACTTTATTGGCTTATAACCTTAAAATGTAGTAGATAAATGATCGAATTTCCGTGTACTTTTGTTTGTACCGGGTACCCTTCAGTTTTATTATACCACTTGTCTTTTTTTTTCTTATATAGTCAAAACTCGAAAAAAAAACATTAACTTTAAGATTGACCCTTCCTCAACAATTGTATTTATCGTTTTTAATCGCATATCCGTTGCGAGTTAATATCGAAAATCTCGAGTCGTATTAAAATTCTCGAAGTAGTTGGTCAAATCAAAGTTTAGAGTTGAATATTTTAACTACCATAGGCACGCGTATCCATATCGTACTCTATGGGCTAACACAGTCAAAGCGATACGAAGGCAACGGTGAGTCGAAGGCGACACTAAGCGAAAGCAGTGGCGACATCAACAATGTCTGCTACGCTCATGATCTGTAACCATGACAACGACAATGGGAGTATGCGCGTTGCAGACATTGTTTCTGTCGTTACTGCTTTCGCCTTGGTGTCGCCTTCGTATCGCTTTGACTGTCTTAGCCTTATTATCACATATTAAAAGTAATATACAATTTTAGTAGTAATATTACAATCTTAATATTTTCATACATAACATATACAATAGAATTTGATAATGTGGAAAGAAAAAATGTTGAAAAATGTTTAATTAACAACTGAGTTTTAAGGTTATGTGCAAATAAATGAGTAAAAAAACGGTTTTTTTTATTTTTCGATGCTTTCCGCTCAGAATTTGAAAATTTTGCCTTGGCCATTCAAAAGAGCAAACAAAAATACACAAAAAATTACTATTTAAAAGTTAGCCAAAAATTATTAACATAACCTAAAAAATTATTAAAAATTTCAATAATTTTCCCTAATCTCAATTTTCAATATAAAAATTTGAAAAAAATCAGGCTATTTTGTATTCAAAAGATACACCTTCATGAATTTTTTCCAGATTTTTTAAAGCAAAATTGCGTCCAGAAAAAAATAAAGTCGAAAAAAGCTTCTTTTTTAGATTTAAGAGGTTCCGTGGCCTCTGGAAAGCTGAAAATTTGTATGAAGTCATGTTTTTATACAGTTTATCGAAAGCACAGATTGCGCTGCTGATCGATGCGGGGGCACTTTTGACCATCTTATCCCGCTATAGCCTTTACATATATTTTGCATAAAACATAATACATGTCTACAAACGAACATCTAACTTATTTATATATTCTATGGACTCTAGAGTCGCCATTAGGGAATCCTCTGATCTGCCTTGATAGGATCTTGTGGGACACTGTTCTGTAATGTGACAGATGGTTTGTGGCTGTTAATTAAGAATTCGGAAGAATATTGTCAAAATCTGGGGCTTTACCTGTCTTTACATCCTTATTAGCCATAGTGACTTCTTCGCAACTGAAACGGCAGGAGTATTCGGTTTCGGCAGATTGGAATTTGAAAGTTTTGAGCTCTTGTTTTACCTTGATTGTGTGTGGCTTGCCTTTGGGGGCCCTAGATATCGATACCAAATGTGAGGCAATAGTGTTTGGGTTAATCGTTGTTTTGTTCCTTGTTATCGGAGTTCCGCTTCCTAATTTTCTTAGTAGTGTTCATGCTTGCTAACTTGATGTTTTAAATTCTACAGTTTCCGTCCATTTTTGCTGTCTCGCTGCATCTAGGCTATAGAGCAGTTCATGTGCTAATTCTTGATCGCCGCTTTCAAGGAAATTTTGGTACAGGTCTTCGCTGTTATGGGACCAACCAGGAATGTATTCCTTTCGGTAGCCACTTGGTATATGATTTTTGGCCGTGCTTATTACGGCTCCAACGAATCTTTTATAATTTCTGATGTTAGGGGGTATCCAACCTAGAGTCTTGCCCAGTTCCGCAGAAAAGCCGGCTTTCTTCAGATACCACCGTGGGCGAGGGATGGATGTGATTATAGGAATCTGGGTTCCTGCCTCTAATATCACTGGGTGGTGTTGGCTGTGTAGGAAGTCGTCCATTACTTTTTGAGACACGCCTAGAGGTTGTCCGTTTTTATTAGTAGAGACAAAACATAAATCAGGATTATCCTCCTTCTTCTATGCTGCTGGCATGAATGAAGGTGGATCTTTATCATCAAACTTAAGTGTTAGATGTTTGTCCTCGGCCCATTTTACTAGTGCATTCCCATTGCTGTTACATTGTTTATATTTCCACTGCTTATGGTAACTGTTGTAGTCCCTCACGTATGTTGACGGGTGCGGGTGTGTATGGATGATTTAAGCTAGCCAGGATATAGCTAGTGTATATAATTTCATCATTAGTACACGTGGAAACAAGGACAGCGTTTTCTATGTTTTGTTTAACGTACGTTGCTGTGCCGTATGATCGATGGTACGTAGCACCCAGTAGTTCGAAGCCAGGAATTTTTTCCCTTTTTTCGCAGTTGTTCTTCCGTTTCGCAGTGTATTCCCTGTAGAGCGACCAGGTCGATGTCGTTATCTTTTAGAAATTTACAAGTACTGGCTCTTTAAGTAGCATATGCTTTCTACATTTAAGTGACAAATCAATTCGGATCTTAGGTCCGAGTTTTCTAGTCGTTGGTCCTGAGAAGGGGTATTATTGTTAATTAATGTTAATGTTCTTAAAAACTATAGTGAACAAGGATAAAAAATGTTACAATTTAAACACCATAACCAATAAGTTTATTGCTAATTCTTCAAAAAATTTAAATATGTATATAGTAATAAAATTTATTGTTTAAATGGGTTAAACATTTTTAAAAGCTCAGCCACGGGAAATTTTTTGTGCTTAGGCCATAATCAAAGTTTTCTACTTAACCTGATAGTATTTTACGATTTAGTAAAAAGTAATAGAAAATTGTTACGTCCTGTTTCCTGTGCGTGGTCGTCTTTAATTATCTAGCTAAAGTCTAGAGTCAGCTGCAAAACAGGTATATGCTGGTCAGTGTAAGTATGAGGTGCACGACCAGACAACCCATGAAACTTTTATGGGTAATTGTATATTATGCCAAAGATTACTTCATTTTCTTGTTCAAATCGACGTCAGTCGTTTCGTTTAGAAATAAATAAGTCTATTACAGATTAATTTTAAATGAGCAAAAAAAATCGTTGATTTACAAGGTGATTCATTAAGGATTCACAATTAATCTGCACAGATAAATCAACTGATTTAACTGTTCTTTGATATTTGTAAAAAATCACTGCTGTGTAGATCTGGAACGGAAGTAGTATAAAAATAGCACATTTAAATGGAATGGCATACTATAAATTGTAATTTGTAATATATTTTTTAATGGATCAATCGATATAATTTGCCACTTGTGTCTATTTAAAACGTATTTGCAAAGTGCTTATTTATATTTTGTTGAATGCTTTAAGAGACCTACTCATGGGGAAATTTTGATTCTTCATGCTATAATAAAGCGCTTCACTGTTTTAACCATACAAATAAGAATATCGAGTGAGAACTGGAAATAATAAATTGACGAAAGAAAAAAGACATTGCTGGGAATTTACTACTAAAATAGAATCATCAGATATAAAATTTTTTTAATATTATATGAGTTATACCAATAAATTCGAATTTCGCTCCAGAGTAAAGTACCTTTATATTTCACAATATTGAAAATTGTTCGGAATTAAAAATTATAGTGCTACTGAAGTAGTATCGGAATGTTTGACTGATATAGAATGTTCGTGAATACGGTTATGGATTCGTCAGTTTGTCTGTCCGATGTATGTACGTGGGCAACTGAAACAAGGTATCTCGTAGACATCATGGTCTTCATTGGGGATTTGGTCTTTTACGTATCTGACGAGATTGGACAACT